>CM059220.1:21348658-21361158 GCA_030347435.1 Clarias fuscus
TCGGCCTGCCAGATACGGCTTTCCATAAGCGCCCGCGCGATCGGAATCGAACCAGCCGTCGTTGGTAAGCGGGAGTTATTACAGTGTGTCAGTGTGTCAGAGATGTGCCACAGTGAGCGCTGCGCTCCTCTCACGCTGGCCGATCGCTGCTTATTTTAGCGGGGCTCATCAGGTTTCCATTTTCTTATCCACGCCTAGATGATCAGCTGTGCCTTTCTTAGGGCTGGTGATTCATTTTGGACACGCTAAAAGCAGATCCAGTCATCACGTAGCAAAAATAGTTGCCGGTTGCCGGTGTATACGTACTGTACTAATGGCTGCATGTGCAGTACTGTACTGTATGTACGTAGTGTTTCTTTGTCGACAGTGTCATAACACTCCAGCTCTAATCTTCGGCAGCGGAGTGTGGAATAAGCCGCGTAGACGTTTAACAGACGACGCGAAGCAAGACATAATGTCCTCTGTATCGCTCTCTCTTTTTTTCTTCTTCTTCTTTTCTTTAAATACAACCGTAGGATGTCTGCCATCAGTCCCCGCTGTATTCATTTTCTACTGTTCCAGGCTCTTTCACAAGCACATTACACCTCCTTAACAGCTGTAATCTCAGCCATGGGTCATTACGGGATTTTAAACGACCAAGAACACAGCTACGCAGAACACACACCTCTTATACAAGTGTAATGGAGTAGAAATTGCACGCAGAAGCTGCTTGAAACCTCTTCCGAAAAAAAAAAGAATAAAATAAAATAAAAAAACCCTCCGTAGAGCGCTGCTGCCGCAGTGGACGGTTCTAATTACAGCTCGAGCTCAGCCTCTCCGAGTGTGAGTAATATGCTGGGGGCTTAACACACCGGTCCGCCGCAGTATTTCTTCCAGCCTGTGAGATGCGATGAGAGTAACGTGTGTGTGGGGGGGTGGGGGGGGGGGGGGGGTTACTCCTAAGCCCCGATAAGACGCTCGGAAATCTTGAAAGAGAATTGCTGCTTGGGTCACGTTACGTGTCTTTAATCACTTATTGTTTTTGGTGTCACAATACAGTATGGGAGATCGCAGACCGGATCAGACGTGGACGCTGAGGAGAGAACTAGAGATGTATTGCTACACTGAGAGTACCGTCGCGTCCATGCTGTATTTCTACCATTCCTAGTGGCCATTTGGGTATGACCTTATAAACACCCGGGAGGAGAACTGGATTCAGGTGTCTGCCGCGCATGACAGCAAGTGAATTAGATTTCCTGTCAGACTTTCTCTGACTGTTTTTCAGCACCGTTCTTGCTACTAGTCACCGAGGCGTTCACACGGCATGATCCATCATTCTCCCTGCAGGCTGAGGAGTCACTATTAAAGCCAAACAACACACACACACATTCTAGTGGATATATTACATGGCCAGCTGGTAGGCTCTGTATAAACTAAATGTACAGAAGAAAAAGATGAATAAAAAAAAAAAAAAAGATTTCACTGTTAGAGTGACACAGTGACGAAGTGGCTAGCGCTGTGGCCTCACACCTCCAGGGTCGAGAGCTCGATTCCTGCCTCGGGTCTGTAGTGTTTGGTGGGTTTCGTCTCATAGTCCGGAGACATGTAGATTAGGTTAATTTGCGTTGCCCATAGTGTGCGTAATGGATTGGTACCTGGTCCAGGGTGTACCCCGCCTCATGCACAAAGTCTCCTGGGATAGGCTCCAGCCCCCCCGCGAGCCTGTATACAGGATAAGCTGACCTCAGTATGTGGTAACGTTCTGGCTGAAATATCACTCAAATAATATATATATATATATATATATTTTTTTTTTTTATCCCCCAAACTCACTTCTCCTCCAAATGTGCAGTTTCAGTGTCGATATAAATGAGGTATTTCTGAACCACGCCCTTCCAGAGAACTGCAGAGCTGAACAAACACCCGGGGGATGGGATCTTCTTACATAATGTCACATTAGGGGGAAAATCTGAATGGCTCGTTTAAGCCCCGGCCAATACAAAAAAGGCAAAAATAAGTTTTTCTTTCCTCCTCACAAGGTTTCGCTTGTACATGCAGACCTGGAGACCCATCTGATTGTCGGAAATTGCCTAAAAGGTTTGCATAATAGGGCGAATTTAAAGGAAAAGTACCCTGAAAAGTTTGGGCGCACCTTCTAATTCCATGGTCTTTTCAGATTTTTCTTTTTTTTTTTTTTTCCTACACTGTAAAACAATCCTGAAGGCATCCAAAACATACAATGATTTCCTTTGGAACAGTTGGAGTTTGGCGTAACACTCATAACACTTTGCTATGTAACATTTTTAATGGGAAATAAACCATTTTATAAGTTGAAGATGTCTACACTTTATCTAATTATGTTCTGCATCCCTAATGAACATGTTGGGCTTTTCAAGCTGAATTGTAATCAAACTGCATGAAAAAAAACAACACCACAGGATCTGTTGCTGTGCAGGTCTGTGATATGCACGTATATTTACACTATACTGTATATGGACATTGTATTCGAACACATATACTGTACATATGCTTCAGTATGCAGTGGGTCCATATTGTTGCACCACTCTTCCTGCAAGGCTTTCCACATGATTTTGGAGCGTTTCTGTGGGAATTCGTGTCCCATTCATTCTGTAGAGCATTCATGAGGTCAGGCGCTGACGCTGGACGAGAACATTTGAATTCAATAATGAGCAGATCAACAGGACAGATGGACAATACTTTATATTCTCGAAACACTGCTGCAGTACCGCATGGGTGCCAATATTTATAGTTAGCCGGGATTTTTTTTTCTGCTTTCTAAGCTAAAGCAGTCATCACCTACACAGAAAGAAAAAAATGAAGAAAAAGAAAATTCCCCATCTCTGACTAATATAAACCAAACGAAACGCTAACTCAACTCTGTTTGAGAGGGAAAATATACAACAGTCATCACAGTCGCTAGTTAGGTTAATGTTGCTAATCTGGAGGCGGCCATGTTTTTTTTTTTTTCCCTCACTTTGTACTTCACAGACATGACTTTGAAGGTTAACCACTATCAAATGAAGTCAGACGTGGCATGTGGGGTGTTTGCTTGGTCAAAAACATGGTGAGCCGCCTTCTCATTCAGACTGGCTCACACTTTCGCTTGTTTTTTTTATTTCTTTTATTTTTTTAACTGATGCACATCTAGGGAGATTAGCTATCTAGCACACCCCTCTAAATTCTCACATGCTTCAAGCGAGCTCACACACTCATGTGGTAGATTACAAGTTTAAGCATTTCCTTAGATTGCGGTTAAGTACCGATTCATTTCGCCCTTATCCTGCTAGGATGTTCTCGTTATTAATGCCGGCACCTTAGCTGCGAGCGGGTCACAGACTGATGCCTTTAACAGAGGTCTGTCTCTATCTCCTTCCAATCTCCGAGTAATACTCTAAAGTCTTATCTCTCTGCCTTTGTCACCCCCTTGTTCCTTTCTCGGGCACATGTTTGGTGACACCGAGTCTCACCGCAGCGATCATGCTGATATACGGTGACATCAGAGCTGCTCAGCGGCAAACCCGGGGCCGGCGGTAGTGGGCGGGTTCCGAGAGCGACACATCAAAGCTATGTGTGCTTTGAAGCGCCTACCCTGCAACTGTCACTCTTTTTTTTTTTTTTTTTTGACGATTCACTAAGCGATGCACAGGGTCTAATGCAGTGTGTGTGGTTCTCTCCCCACAGACATTCAAGCCTCTGGTAGGAAAGAGTGTTCTGGGCTCCATCACCGCCTTGGAATTCTTCTCTGACAGACAGCTGGACTTCCTGACCGATGACGGAGCATGCCAACCATATCAGGTGAGTGTGTACGTCTGCATATGGCCTATATTTCAGTGCCGTGTTTAAAAGGTTGACGAGGGAGCCTCAGTGAATCAGCGCGGTGTTTACACAGCGACGCTAGGTAACCTCATACCCTGGAACAGTCACGCCGGAGCGCAATGCAATTTACATTCGCCTGTCCTCCATAATAGGCTCTCCGTCTCATCGCGGACGAATTACTTCTTTCTGGAATAATACAACAGATTTTTTTTTTCTTTTTTTCTTTTCCAACCCGTCTTCTCAGCTCCGTACGGACGTGCGCGTCGTCGGCTCACGGATGACAGCGCTCCGGCTCTATTGTTCCTCGCTGCTCTGTACTCTCGCAAACTCCTTAATTATCCACCATGTTTGGGGAAAAACGCAGTGACAGAGCGCAGTGACAGAAGCAAACACATCAGACAGATGGCGAGAGGGAATCTCTGTAGTATTCCTGCGCCGCCCGATTTATATGCACGCCGCGTCTTAGTCCCGCTATCTTTTTCCGCGCCCGGCACCATTCCGCTGAACGGATAATGAAAAGCCATCTGCCAGCAAATTAGAGCCTGCGCCCTCCCTAAAGTGGCCATAACACCTGACTGCACGCCGAACCGAGGTGTAGCAAGCGGATCTCTCGTACATCAGCATCGTGCGCGTTTTTTCCCCTCCCCCTCTTCCCCTTTTATAGTGGTAATTACTGCAGAGGTATCCCAGCTCCAGCTGTGTACTGAGAAACAGCTTATGACCTTGCTGCTAGTCATTACGATTTCATCGAGACTCGCGTTTAATCTACTTCGTATATGGCTCTGGCTATTTAAAAAAAAAACAAAAAAAGCTAAGGAAAAAAATAAAAGGAAGGAACAAGGAATGAGGAGAAATAAGCAGCGACTCTGCCATGTGAAGGTTTTATAACAAATGAAGCAAATCAATGTGTGATGTGCCATCCCCTGCAGGGCCAATTTTAGACCCTGTTTTCATTCGAGTTTCTCCCGGTGCTCAACAGAACACTATGTTCTTGTCAGACTGCCTGGCCTTTAAAAAAAAAAAAAAAAAGCTTGCACACAGACACACTCTTTCGCTCTCTCTCTCTCTCTCTCTCTCTCTCTCTCTCTCTCTGTCTCTCTCTCTCACACACACACACACACACACACACACACACACAGAGAACGGCTCCTCGCCGACTCACAACGGATGAGTCTGTAATGTAAAAACTATCAGGCAGGGTAATGAGAGAGCGAGAGAACATGAGAAAGCGTACCGCCTCTGCATCCAGAGGCACAGCGTGCACACCAGCGGGGAACGTGATCACGCCATAGACGTTACAAGTAAACATAGTGCTGTCTCTCTCTCTCTCTCTCCCTCTCTCCGTCTCCAAAGCACGGAGATGCACATCTCTCAAACCCTCCATCATACTCATAGCCATTTGTTTACAGGGCTGCAGCGGGGGGACGTGTCATCATATACTGCGGCAGGGAGCGTGACACGCTCCTGCCCTCGCTCCACATTGCGGCACTGAAGGCTCGGGGGGTTGGCGGGAGGGCTGAACCAGCGCAATCTGTTCGGCATAAAGGCTACAATGGAGGCTCTGTGTACGAAGCCAACTGGCTGGAGAGCTGGAGAGAAAGAAAGAAAGGAAGGAGGGGAGGTGGGGGAGAAGGAGAGGGGAACCGAATGTGGTGAGCGAGGAAAAAGTGAGCTCTCGTGTTGCCGTGTCAAACCCTGACGAAGCCGAGTCCAGGATTATATCCAATCCCGAATACCGCCTCCATACTGCAGGATGTCACTCTGCCAGGTAGTGTGCTACCGGAAATCTCAGCGTGCGACAAAACAGGGTTTCTGTGTCTAGCTATTCTCTGGTTTATCGAACAGCCGGATATACACACGCACCTCATTTACAGAAGAGATGCATATCACTCTGGCACAGGCTCTCCCTAATTAATGAAGTGTCATACACACATATCACACACACACACACACACACACACACACACACACACACACACACACTCGTACTGTCACAGAGCCCTCGAGTCTCGTGTCACTCTGACTTCATGCCACGTTCACAGCCTGCGCACAAAACAACACACAATCTCTGGAGAAATCTCACACACACACACACACACACACACACACACACACATACTCCGCACCGAGATACAAGAGATCTATTCCTGTATACGTAGCCCTACTTACTGTCATGTTGAACCTTATCCTGGAAACAGTTCCTATTTCTTTCTGCCTTCTCACATACACATACAGACAAACACACACCTTTATTACCCCAGCAACCAAGCCTTTCTCACACACACCGCATACATAGTATTGCCATAGCAACAGGAGCGCAGAGTATCCATGATGTCAGGGCGCTCCAACAAAAGCTTCATCGAGCACATGTAGTTTTTTTTTCTTTCTTTTTTTTCCCCCCTACTCAAGTCCTCCGACATTTACGCGGAGATCGTAATGTGCCTCCGCGAAGCTTTTAGTGCTATTATGACGAGATTATTCCTGATTTTTATTTATTTTTTCTTTGGAAATTTGTCATTTTCTTTGTGAGTCATCCTCAGCCAACAATTTTAGCAAAGTGCTGCCGCGACCGCGAGTGGTGAAAGCGCTCTCGGTCCACTATCTCTCTCTCTCTCCCTCTCTCTCTCTCTCTCTCTCTCTCTCTCCCTCTATATATATATATATATATATATATATATATTTCGTTCCCTGTTCATCCTCTTGTCTGATGCAAGCATTGTGTCAGCTCTCCCATGCTGCCTCCTGCCATGGTAACAGTCCCAAGGTCTATTCTCCTGTTTACTTTCTATCAGCATTTACAAGATCCAAGCGTAGCGTCGTTTTTTTTTCTCTCTCTCTCTTTCTTTCACCGCACAAACAAAAGTTATTTTCGCACACGCAAAGTTCACCGCCGAGGTCGGAGGCGGTTTAGTAATTTTGACTAATACTGTAGCTTTTCTCTCAGGCTGAAGCTTAAAGATGTCACTCAGTGTAGCTGTTCTTCAGATCCAAGCTAGAATGTGTGTGTGTGTGTGTGTGTGTGTGTGTGTGTGTGTGTGTGTGTGTGTGTGTGTGTGTTTTTTTTGTACCGTTCGGCAGAACCCGAGACATAAAACCGGCCTGCTTATTAAGACGTGTTGGGTTCCATGTCTCGACGCACTGCTCTATCAGCTAGGAATGAGAAAGCAGGAACAGAAACCAGAGCAGCACCATCAATCAGGCAGCTTGATGTGAAGGAAGGAGGAGGTTCGGAGGGAAGGAGAGCAGAATTAGAAAGAACAGCGATCTGGTAGGCTGAGAGAGAGAGAGGAGTGGAAAAATAAATATAGGAGAGATAGCGGGAAAAGAAGGAGATGTCGAGATAGATAGGTGGAGTAACCAACTATCCTTGGATTCTTCCCTTTACTTGGAGGCAGTAAAAACCTGGACAGCTGGGCCTCCGAGTGGCGCAGTGGTAAAGTGCTCGCCCTATCATCTGGAGATTGTGAGTTCGATTCCCGGGTGATGCTGTAATCTCTCGCAGCCGGAGGTCTAGAGAGAGCTGATTGGCCGAGCTCTCTCAGAGGGGAGGGATGAGAGGTACTTAGTGCTCCCACATTAATCACGGCTCTACAGCCAATCTGGGGCATTTGCGCGAGCTTGCGCGAGCGGATAGCGCTGTCCTCCGATTGTGTTACATCGCCTCCACCGGTGCGTGAGCGAAAAGTTGGAAAAGAGGAAACGTGTGTTTTCGGAGGAAACACACGTTTTCTTCGTCTTCGAGGGTCTTCGGCCCTCCTGACTGAGTGGTAGTAGTAGCCTTAATGTGGGAGCCCCCTAGTGACGGGGAGGAATTGGGGAATTGGAATTCGACTAAAGTAGGGAGAAAATCTGGGAAAAATCCAATAAAAAAAGAAAAACCTGGACAGCTGATAAATGTGAGCAAGGCTCTCAGTCATGTAGAGTGTGTATCCTGTAATGAACGTGTTTCCCGATTTATTCCTAAGGAATTTTTCTTTCCGCTGCTCCCGTCAAGGGGTCACCGCAGCGCACCAACCAATCCGCCAACAACTTGGTACAGGTTTTTACTCCAGATGCCACTGCTGGTGCAAACTGCAATGGTAGTACGGGGTGTGACAACCCACCGACGACGGGGCTTGAACCTGGATCCTCGAATCCTGGATCAGCAAACTACAGCCTTAGCCACCTGTATCTCATTACAGCTCATCATTAGAGCTCCAGAGCTGCATCACGTTTATCATTTAATAATGTCCGCGGTAGACATCAAGCACTTATCGATTCAATCATCAGACAGTGACGACCCCAAGAGTCCGCAGAACAGTGACTCAGCAGTTTATTTCAACAGGCACGCTCTTCTCGAACCAAACCAGTTCCTGTAAACAGCACTAACTTTAGTGCATTAATATCACGCATACTGTGATTTTTTTTTTTTTTGTGTGTGTGTGTGTGTGTGTGTGTGTGTGCTCAGTTCCTGACTCAGTCCAGTGTTACCACTGGTAAAAAAGAGCCCTCACCTCCCCAGCACCCACATGGTGCAGGCACATGGCCACAGGGAGCGCCAACAGGCTCCACGTCATTCCCAGTGTTGTTTGGTGGCTCGCCATGGAGGCGCATACGAAAAGCTCCCTTCTGTTTCAGCGCGAACCCTGCTGCTCCTCGTTTACTAAAAAAGGTCTCCTGGATCTGGAGTTGAAATAGAACAACGCACAGTCCGTTGCTTTGTCGTTGGTTTTTTATGTTGGTGGAGGTTTTTCCCAGAGCTCGCATGTATGTGTAGACTTTTTTCCGAAGCTGCCGTTTTATTCGGAGAAGCGTCGAGGTGTGCGGTGTGGTCAGGACCTGGCTCCGAGAGCTGCAGGGGACTTTGTTAGAAAAACCCCAGTCTATTTTATCATGGTCAGAGAGAGAGAGAGAGAGAGAGAGAGCGATACGGAAGGGGGGAAGGCCAGTATCTGGAAATGCTTTCCAAGTTTCCAAAACATGGCACCACCCTCTCTCTCTCTCTCTCTCTCTCTCGCTTCTTTTCCACGGCTAGCCATGTGGAAAATCCTGCAACACACTGCTGTTAAAGTGATGGATGGCAGCCCGCTGCTGCAGGAGAGTGTAAAGCACACACACACACACACACACACACACACACACACACACACAGGATGTCTGCTGCGCCCTTCACAGCACGGCCTGCATGAGTGTGCACCATATACGTTAGATCTAGGGGTGGGAGTATCGACTAAAGTCGCTTGAGACGGATTACAGAGTTCCATCCATTTAAAGCGCGAGGTCTGTTAGACGTTACAGAGAATCTCTCGGCTCGGCCTGTTAAAAGAATACACCCTTTCATCTGCGCAGGGATTCCACCCGGCATTCACGCTATCGCTTACCCAAACAAGACATCTTCGCAGGCGCAGAAAGAGATAGCGAGTGAAGCACTGAGCGCAAGATTGCAAAGGAGAGATGAAAGGGACTTTTCTTTTTTTCTTTCTTTCTTTCTGTGTGGGTTGAGAGAGACAAAACAGAAATGCTACGACTGACACGCATGTCGTTCGGACGCCCAGGATGCACCCTGGAGCTCGATAAATAAATCCCAGACAATATCGTGGCATTTGTGTTTTCTCAGAAGGAGAGGAAGAGGAAGTGACACGTCCGATCACATCCACTCGAAGTCACGATGCTGCCGAAATGTTACATCAACACCCATCTGGTTACGAGTAACCACGGCCTGTGTAGATGACGCAACCGCGACCTGACCAGCTTCCCCCCGCGATCACAGCCGGCCATATTCTTTTATTTACGACTTCCTCGTCCTGCTTTCGCTACGAAGCAGAAGTGCGCACTTTCTAGTGTGAATCACGGCCTCGATTTTTTTTCCCCCCCTCCCCGACCTGCGAGAGACATCGCTGTGCAAATTTGCACTACTGGTGTTTGCAGAGACGCGGCTCCACCCGGCAGTGGGCTGTGTTTGCTTTGTACGGTGGCTGTGAGTGTGTGTGTGTGTGTGTGTGTGTGTGTGTGTGTGTTTGTCCTTTTATCAGCCACGCTGTGTGCGCGTGTAAACAGTCTGGCTCTGCTCCTGCTCCCGCGGCCTCCTCCCACTTCTCATCACCAGCAACAATTAATGGAAGTGGTGGGCGGATTTCCCTCTCACCGTCTAACCCTTGACAACTGCACACACACACACACACACACACACACACACACACACACACACACACACACACACACACACACACACAGACCTAAACACACACTCTTTCACACACACGGGGGTACTTGCAGTCTGGATTTCCACTCTCTCTGCATTTCCATTGAGCTTTTAAGCTTGTCGAATATCAAGACTGTGTGTTTATGTTTAAACAATGAATGACTTCTTGTGTGAGATCACTTTGTACTGTAGGAAGACTTGCGCATGTTTTAACCTGGTGGATATTTCCTGTTTAATTGGTGGCTTCTATTTTCTGATAGATTGCGGAAGCGGCGTTCGAGAGCCCGTGACCCGAGGGATCGAATTTCCCTTTCGCAAGTGCTCTTAAGATTCATTTAGTGCATGGTAGTAACCTGAGAATATCCAGCACACTCGGAAGAGTATAACGCACTAGGAAAATAAAAGCAGGATGGCAGGACACGGCCGGGTGCAAAGCAAGGAACTGGTTTTGTTCCTGTTGTGTGTGAGCATATTACACATTGTGCTTTTTAACTATTTCTAGGTACACATGTATGTGGGGTATACAATGCTCAGACGTAATGTTAATTTCCAAAACATTAAACCCAATATCCTGTGGGTTCCCCTCGTACCAACTGGGCACAAGAACTCTGGGTGTGCCTGGCACTGGGATGTTGGAGCCAATGTCGGATTTGGATTGAGGCCTGCATGGTGCAGACTTGTTTGCTCGGTGCATTCCATGGATGCTCACATCGATTTTAGATCTGGGGAATTTGGAGACAACAACTCTTTGCATACTAAGCCTGGCTGTGACTGGCTGTCGTGCATTGGGTGTTCTGACACCTTTCTACCGTGGCCAGCGTGCTAGATGATTTTCAGCAGTTTATGCTACATTGTCTTTTCTGTGGGATCCTGTAACCAGAAACTGACTTATGTTCATTTTGGATTTTTTTTTCTCGGACACAGAAGGTTTAAAACTCGCTATATAACCACCATTCAAACTACAACACGGACCAGACATATTGTAGACGGCTACATCATGCCTAGCCAATCATGTTGCTTCTTTCTGTCACATGATCGGCGAAGTTGTGCTGCCAGCTGTACAAAATATTTGAGAGAACTAGATGTGTTCAGTAAATTACTGGAGAATGTTGATGCCAAAAAAGGTTATTTTTTTATTGAAAAAAAAGTCATTAATAAATACAGGTATGCATTGCTGAACGTCCATAATACATTCTGGGAAATGGGACATTAAACAATTTGTTTGAACACCATGTTGTATATTAAACAAAGCTATCAGGGATACTGTAGTAGTTTGTAGTGTAACTTTCTGTTTTTATTTTAATTTTAAATGCAAAGTGATATATAATTTGTGCATGCCAAATATTCTCTATCAGTTTGCAATACTGTTTGCTTTATTCAAAAATAAAAAATTTGAATTGAATAATAATAAAAAAAAATAATTAAAAAATTAATATATAATTTTTTTTATATATGTACATATATTAAATACATTTTTCTTGAAAAAATCTGATTGATAATTATATCTATAAATCTATACATTTTAAATTGTTACTATTTTTAACGCTAATTAATCATATGACGTCATATCACGTTTGACCCTAATGGCTTTCCATAGGTTCATATGATTACCACTATAGGAGCAGACAGGGGGAGAGATTTGTTTACATGTTAATATTTGAGATATTATACTGTACAACTGCATAATCTGTTTCATCTAACCAGTTTGTCATGTACTGTACTTTTTTTATTTTATTCCAACATTGCATGTTTATAATACAAGTAAATCAGAGTATTTTAAAATTGATTAATCACGGCTTATCACATTCTAAGAATGTGATTAACTCGATTAATTTTTTAATCTATTGACAACCCTAGAATATACATTCAGTAAACGTTAAATAAACATCTCATTATGTTGCTATGTAAGTGACCTAACAGCTAAATAACAGCACGTTTATTAGTATTATTAGTTTTATTAGATACCGTTCCACCTCACCTACACAAGTCCCTGTGAATCATTCATTAAGTCCTTAGTAACTCCTTGATGGCATATTAGAATAAGAGCATGAATAGAAACGTATCATTAGTGTTACAGGAAAACCCCCGTTATAGGAAACTAATCCGCACTGTGCTGATAATGAATGCTTTCTTGTCCTCAAAAAGTCTTTAAAATGCATTTTAAGCTATTATTGTCAGCTAGGGTTTATATATTTTTAAATTTAAATAAGTTCAACAGAAGCTCTTATCTGGAGCGAAAAATATTCCAACGTGTCAACAGCAGGAGACAGGATGATAAATATTGAGTTAGGAATTCATTGGGAGTTTGTATTCAAAGACGGGAAACCCGACTTTATCTGCTACATGTGTAAACATGACAACCCTGCAATTATTTACGATTACCAAAGAGCATACAGTATTCCAAGCATGATTCGCGACGCCTATCCTATATTTCCTAAGTAATTTTCTGTAAACATACAGTAAGTGGATTTACTTTACGAGAGCGCATACACGGACTCGAACG
>CM059220.1:21366158-21441158 GCA_030347435.1 Clarias fuscus
GACCTTTTTGGACAATGTGGTCCATTCTTTGCTGAAAGGAGAAAACATAGGCATCACATCCAGAAGGAGATCACGCTCTAGCCAGAATAGCAGCACTGCCCATGTGAGTAACGAAACTGCTGCTTGCAAGACTGCGCGCGCACACACACACTCACACTCTCACACACTGCCTGTTTGTGCTATGCTGTGTGTTAGTAGTGATTCAGCATTGATACCGCTCAACAACCTGTTAATGTTCTGTGTTAAAATGGTAAATTCACATAGTCGCTGTGTTGGTCTGTGTATGCTTTGCTCTGTGCGCCGTTTGCTGGCCATGTGCTCTGTTCGTAGCTAGCTTTTAAAGTAAAGTTCCTATGTGCTTAGAAGTCTTGTTTTTTTTTCCTTTCTCCTTTTTCCTTCATTTCAAGTATAAAAGTTTAGAGCCTTGTAGTATACTGGTCCCTTTATTATTAACAAGACGTCTCTGTTCCATTTTTTTTGTTTTGTTTCTATTTTATTTTATTTTTCTGTTTTGTTCTCTTCTCTTTTGTTTCTTTGTGAAAAACATAATTTGGGGATATGCAAGCAGACCACAGGAGGGAGACCAAGCGGCAACACAGGAAGCACTCAGGTACCGGGCCGCGCCCCTCCCTCCCCCTCTCCCCCTCTCAATAGCTTTAGACCTGCATACTACCTAGACTCTGCATATCCCTTCTGTAACACTGTAGACATAGTAGTGTTCTCGCTAGCCTCTGCATATCCCACTTGTACTGTTTTATGTTGTAGTTCATCAATAACTGCGTATCATTTTTTTCGTAGCATTCATTCAAGTGGCATAGTCTATTAAATTATGGAGCAGAGAAAAGACATAGGAACTCTCCTTTTCAGGCTAGTGCTGTGACTCCATTTTTTGATAGACTGTCTGTAGTGCAGTTGTTGACAGACGAGAATGTGTTCAAATGGAGTCCCCTTTCCTTTACCTTATTTACCTAATTTCCTGTGACATGTTTTGGTATTTTATATTAGTCGTGCTAGTGGTTATGCTGAATTTTGAACCCAGTGCTGGGAAGAAAAAAAAAAAAAACACACACACAAGCCAAATTTAATTCCTCCTCGTGGTTGACACCTGCCATCACTTTGTTTTTGTGTGTCTGCGGATCACTCACAGGGTCATTACACACGTGCCCAGGCTAACAGTCCCAGACCGGTAATGAACTCATCCGGCCCTGCCGCCAAGCAGGGTTTGCAGGCCCAGCAGCAGCAGTCGCAGCATGCTCAGCAGCAGGTATCCCAGCAGCACCAGCAGCAGCAGCTGCAGTCTTCGCCAGGGCAACAGCGTGGGTCCCGGGCAACACGTAGGAAGGGATCAGACAGCAGCATCCCAGATGAGGAGAAGATCAAAGAGGAAAAGATGGACTCTGGAGGCGGAAGAGGAGGTAACCTCCTACTGCATTGCACTAGTACTTTTTACTGGCACTTCCTTTACAATGAATTATTAAATTTTGAATTATGTTATTATTCAAAATCACACTGCCGCAGTTTGGTTTAAACCCTGACAAAGGCCTGGGTGATTGAACGATAACGATATATCCTGAAATAGAATCTGGTTAAAGGCGGTGCAATTAGGAAACCACCGGTGTCTCAATCAGGGGCCGCATCCTACGAGGGACTGATTTGAAATGTGGTTAAAAGTTTCACAACGTTAACCAACATCAGTTCGGCTCCATAGACCAAACCGTCTCGTTTCAGTTTTGCCTTCGCGGTCTTACACAGTCAGTGGAGACCGAGTATTCTTTGAGACACACCCAACAACAGAAAGAAGCAGCGTGGAACACGCGGGAGAAGATGAGTGCAGAAAACAGGGAGGAAATTGTCATTAAAAAAAAGCAAAGGTTAGCTCAGAAGTTTTTTTATGCTCGGACCGAGAACATAGCACTGTTGGGTGTAAATTTGTGTAGAACATTTCCAGCCAAAACTGGGAATACAACAAATTAATCTTACAGTTCCCACTGTACATTGTACCTTGTGCTGAGCTAAAGAGTTTATATTTAATAAGTATAGCATCTTATTGATGATAGGTCAGGATAACAGTCGATTTTATTCGCTTTTTTTATTTTACATAACTCAAGGTAAGATCATCATCCTTATATCTTACTTAAGGTGAGTACCTCTCGGGGAGGCACAGTGGCTTAGTGGTTAGCACTGTCGCCTTGCACCTCCAGGGTCCAGGGTTTGTTTCCCGCTTCGGGGTATGTGTCTTCACATACCTGGTTGGTTTCCTCTGGGTCCTTTGATTTCCTCCCACATTCTGAAGACATGCTGATTAGGCTAACTGGTGCCCGTAGTGTGTGAATGAGCGTGTCTGTGAGCGTGTCATCCCTGTGAGGGATGGGCACCCCGTCCAGGGTGTACCCCGTCTCTGAGTGCCCTGAGACTGCAGGGATAGGCTCTAGGACCCCCCGCGACCTTGTATACGGTATAAAGCGGTATAGGTATGAGTGAGAGAGAATAAGTACCTCTCCATCCTTGTGTTTAAATAATTGCCTTGTAATAGCTAATTAAAAATGATCAATAGTCATCTATATTGTCTGATATGAAAAAAAAATTAACTGAACGTAAATTCCATATACTAAATGATGCATATCGGATAAAACAACAACAACGTTTTGATGCTCTATATTCTATAGATCTTGATCAGAGGTAGTCTCAGTGTGTCTAGTAAAATAAAAGCTTGTGAAAGCAGTTGGTCATTGACCACAAGCACAGCACTAATAGTATTTCCTCATTAAGTTCAGAAGAAGGAGGAAGTACGCCCACTGCAGTCAAATGGACTTTTTAAGTGTTCATAAATGCACCAGGAACTGCTCCATCATATTTAAGACAGCACTTATCATTCAAAACAAGTTTAACCTAAGCAGAAAGTGACATCATCCTTTGTTTAGTAGGATCTTTCTAGAAATGTTAAAATTTCTGGCCCTGACCGACCTCTCCTATATGATTTTTTTGTGCTGCAGATATTACTAGGAACAAATCAAAACAGATGGTGAGCAAGCGGAGGAAAGGTGAAGATGAGGAGAAGAAGGCTGGCCTTAAGCGGATAAAGACGGAGGCATCAGATCTTTCAGAGAGCAGCGACTCTGAGAACTCCAGCAAGAGGCTCCTGGACTCCTCCTCAGAGCCAAGCTCTGAAAATGAACTGAAAAATAAGGGCATTTCAAAAGCCGAGGAGGATGAGGAGTCCCAGAGCTGCAAGGCTCTAGAGGAGCCGGAAACAAATAGCAGGGCGTCTCCCTGGGAGGAGGTATCTACGGTGGATAAGATTGTTAAGCCGACACCCATGGAAATAGTGCCCCCTGCTAAGAGCGAACATACAGGGGAGAGGAGGTCTCTGCTGCAGCCTTCCCCACTGCCCTCTCCCAGCCCCTGTCCACAGCCTCAGAGCTTGGGTCCTGCTGAGGCTCAAGGGTGCATTGTGGAAATAAAAAGCACTGTGAAATCTCTGCCTAAGGAACATTATAGCACAGGGGCACCTAGAACCCACACACCAAAGTGTGTGATTGACATCACAGAGGACTCCAGTTCCCACTCGACCATGAGAGAGAACTCAGAGGCTGTGTCTGCCCTTTTGGCCTCTCAGAAACATGAAACCTGTGAAGCCAGACATTTGGTGCTAAACCCCTCAGTCTCCGAATGCAGGAAGCCAGAGGGTGAGCCGCAGCAGCAGCTAGGTCAGAGCGTGGGTAGCAAAATTGAGTATGCCCACTCTGAGGTGATCCGACCTGTGACTTCGGTAAGCGAGTCGGCTGCTGTGGCGGAACGGGAAAGGGAGAAAGTACAGCAGCAGTACCCTTCAATCATGCCTTGCATCAAGAACGCCTCACTCGCTGAAGATGTGCGAAAGCCACAGAAACTTAGCTCGTCACCAGATGTGGCGAAGTCCAAGTCCAACCCATCACCTGACACATTTAAGCCCAAGTGCAATCCCTCACCTGATGCCATGAAGTCAAAAACACACAGTGTTCTGGAGGCCATGAAGCCTAAACCAAACACTTCCCCTGAAGTGGCCAAACACAAAGGACGCTTCACTGACAACCCTCCATCTTCTGTTGCTCGCTTGGCAGGCAAACCAGACACAGAAACCCCACGCTCCAGTTTCAAGCCTGTTCCTGGTCGCACCACTCTCCATGAGTCCACCAAGAGCCCTCTCATCGTCGACAAAAACGAGCACTTTACAGTGTATCGTGACCCAGCCCTGGTACGGGCCGAGGCTGAGACCAATCACGTTACTTACCTTCCTACCCATCTCCATCCACTCCACAGCTCCTCCCATGCTACTTGTCTGACACCTAGCTCACACCACCACTCCCACCTATTGCCTGCCCCTTCCCTCACCCCCCACCCCTCAGTGCACCACCCCTTGCTCCCCGCCGTGTTGCCTGCCATGCCACCGACCTCGCTGCTGAGTGGCCACCCTCGCCTCGACTCAGGTGGACTCAGTCATCTTGCTCTAGCTCACCACCACCACCCACACCAGCAACAGCAGTTTCTGTCACAGCAACCGGGCCCTCCGTTGTTGCCCCAGACACATGGTGGTACCAACTTCAACCAGCTGAGCCTATACCCCATCATCTGGCAGTACCATAATGGCACACAGCCATCATATCCACCTGGGCTTAGCCTGCCTGGGTCAAAGTGGGTGCATCCAGAGAATGCTGTGAACTCAGATGGTAGTCTGCCAAGGGTAAGAATATCACTGGCATTATTGTATTTTTTAAAACAATGTTCAAGTAGATTACTGAAATCTGTCTAAAAGGAAATATGAAAATTCCTAGAGGCTGATATAATTTCCGTTAAGTTAAGTACTTTTGAACTAGAAAGTTGTAGTAAAAGCCTCTTTTTATGACTCAAATAGTGAGATGACGATGCGCGCACAGGACGTAAAAACAGTCATAATGTGTGAAAGTCAGTTGTGCTTATAGTCACACCCTGATGTTACCTAGATGGATGTACACATCTTTGTGTGTGTGTGTTGGTGTGTTACAGAACACCTCCAGCCCCTGGCTCCACCCGCCCACTCCCGTGAGCTCAGCCGACAGCCTTGGGATTCTGAGCCATGTCCCAGGTAGACCAGCCAGTGCTGACCCCCACAGGCCCCATAAGATCACCTCACACTCCAGCCCTCCGCTATCCAAAACACCTGCAGATCTCCACAAAGGGTGAGTACAACCACACCAATACCACACCCACAACTCTGTCAGTTAAAATGCCTTATGACCTGAAATGAAACAAATTCTTGTTCATTTAGCAGCCATGCTCATAACTGAATATATTTTGGTTTAAACAAATAGCTTTGGTTTCCTAATGCCAAAGCTATTTGGAGAGCTGACTCTAATCTACTTCCACAGTGTACGTGGTAAGATATAATGTAGTACAGACAAAGACATGGATGCAAACAGTTTTTCGATCTTTTCTCAGGCTGCGGCTGAGTCATAAGCGCTTATAGTTTGAAACCTGTTTTCATTTTTAACTGAGCTGTCTCAGCATGGCCTGCATGTCAAGTATGTTGGTGATGGTAACATAATGATATGGTCTAGATTTAGATTCAGTGAAAGTATGAAAAAGGCCATGGTTACAATTTGGTAATGAAAAAGTGGCCTGTATTTTATTGCAGAATTAATATTTTCACGAAATCAGTTTGTACCAAGGACTTGTCTCTTGGATTTGATGTTTATTTTAAACAATATTCAAAAAAGTTAATCCTACCCCAAGAACACTGAATGCAAGGCAGTAATACACCCTGGATTGGACATCAGTCCATCCAGTTGCATTTCTTTTACTATTTACCTTATTTTTAATAAATTTCTCTAATATTTTCCCCCCTCTCATCAGGGATTTGGAAAGCAAGGTTTTTGTGGATCCCATGCGTGGACTGGTAGCAGCTCACATGAAGCAGGAGCCGGACCGAAGCCGGACACCCAACAGTAAGGAGTTGCAACGTCTCTACATGGATTCAGCTCACATGAAGCAGCAAACGCAGCCTCCCCGCCTACCGTTGGATACACCCGACCGGGCCGTTAAGTACAAGGAGGAGAATCGCCGCATCCTACAGGAGAGCATTGAAGTGGCCCCCTTTACTGCCAAGATCCGGTCAAGTGAGCCAGAGCGTGAGCCCTATGCCCGTATTCCCTCCCTTCCGATTAGTGGGCCGCCTAAGGAAAATGAGCACTCGCCCTCTGAACTTTACAATTACAAGCACTCTGCTGCTCAGTCACTGCCGCAGAGCAACTATTTCACTACCCTGTCCAATAGCGTGGTGAACGAGCCACCCCGTCTTTACCCCTCCAAAGAGCTCAACTCCCTTTCTGTCTCAGGTCCCCTGCCTCTCGGCACGTACACCAGTGGCGGAGGCAGTGCCAAGTCATTGTCTAAGCCTCCTCCGCTCATCAAGCACCAGCCAGAGGGTGAGGGCCTGGTGGGGAAGATCAGTGAGCAGCTCAGTCAGCAGGTGGCCCTGAACCCACTCAATACCCCAGCGGTAGCCAGCGAGCGACGCAGTCCAGCTGTCTCACCCTCAAATCAACTCAGGAGCATGCCTGCCCTTCACAGGGCACCTGTCTTTCACCCGCCCACCCAGCAAACACTGGACCGCAAGGAGGCTGGCTATGGTCGCCTCTCGCCGCCCACCCTCACCCCCATTCAGCCGGTTAGTGTGGCTGGGAAGGTGTCAGAGCAACAGAAGCCCCCCACTCTGCTGCCAGAGCTCAGGGAGGTGAAGAGCAACGTAGAGCTGGGTTCCAGTGAGCCATGGAGGCCCAGCTCTGACTCACAGAGCCACGATAAAGCAGCTCAGTGGCTCTCAGACAAAAGTCAAGGGAAGCCACAGGCAGCCACGGCCTCTGTTATTGTTCGCTCTAGAACTTGCATCAAGTATGACAGCTCTCCAAGCTCCAAGTCTGGCGCCAAGGAGACGTCTGGCAGTAGGCCAAATACAGGCAAAAACCAACTGGACTGCACCAAACTGGCTGAGACCAGAGAACCTGGCAGAGTTATTCAGCAAAACACAAATAGGGAGGATATTTTTTTGCAGTACAAAAAGAACTTTGTCCGAATCTCCCAGGGCAGCTTTCCCAGCTCTGCGGTAGCTGTTGTTAACTCTGTGTGCAATAGCAGTACTGATGTAACCACTTCTGCCTCTGCTGCTTCCACATACAATCAGCTGAGTCGAGGCACAGCTGAGCTACCTTATCCCACCTCAGCACATCCAAGCAGCAGTAACATTAACAGACTCGAGGGACCTGTACCCAAATGCAGGACTCCCACGGACTCTGAGCTCCAGGAGTGCAATGCCAGGACAGCTAGCCCCAGTGGCCAGCTCCCGCAGCCTGGCTTGGCCCCAGCTCCTCAGCCCTACTCTGGGAACTTCATCCACCTGAAGAAGCACAAGGCCGCCCTGGCTGCTGCCCAGTCTCGTGGCTCAAGTAGTGCCTCAGAGAGTGAAGGCAGCAGTCGATCCTCTCAGGAATCACCCACCATCACCCAGGACCGTGCCTCACCAGGCAACCCAGCCAGCAAAGCCAGCCCCTTACCCAATGGTCAGCCATCACAGATGAACCAGCCCAATTATCACAAGCTGAAGAAAGCATGGCTCACTCGGCACTCAGAGGAAGATCGCAACACTAACAAGGTGGAGAAGACATCTAGTGTCGTCTCTGAGATCATTAAGCCATGCACAGTGAATTTAGTAGCATCCACCTCCAGCGACGCGGAAATAGGCAAAGATGGCAAATGCTTAGAGGATAAGATGAGCCAGGAGGACAGGAAGTCGCGACGAGGTCCTGCAAAGCGGGCGCACGAGTCAGGATCGGACAGCGGTGATGACTCGGATGGCAGCGACAGCAAGCATGAGCAGAGGGCCAAAAGGCAGCCGAAGCCCACCTATAAGAAAAAGCAGAACGACATGCAAAAGAAGAAAGGAGAAAATGACAAGGACGAGGATGACATCAAGCCCAATGGCATTTTCAAAAGCGCCAAGGAGAAAACCAAACTCAAACTGGCTAGCAGCAGTAAGTTTTTAATGCTTCGTTTATAGGAATTAGACTTTTTTTTTAATTTTTTTTTTTAAGATTATAGATCTTTAGCTCAAAACAACAAAGAATGTTATACATTATGGTAGGGCTGATTAGTTAGGAAAATATATTATGGTAAATTGAAATATTAATTCAAAATTCCAATTGGTATTTATCTACAAAGATAAGTAGACAGAAAAAAGACACTTCATTGATCCGATAAAGGAAATTCAAACACCCAATAGCAAACGGAAAGAATCACAGTAAACATGTAAGTGAAGATTACCCTCCAGGTGGGCAAACAGGTAAACGAAGCATGAACCATGTAGCAAATGATCTGTGCAGCTAATTATAACATTACTGCAGAAATCAAGAATTGTAAATATAAATTAGATACAAACAAGAGTAAGAGCAAACAAAAGTTGACAAGTGAGTGGTGTAATGCAATTTTCAACTTCTAGAAATAAGAAAATTGACCACGGCAGTGCAGCACCCAGGTCTGGGCGTGACTTGAGTAGTGCAAAATTGAGATTAGTGCAAATTGGAGGTCTAAAATGAGAGCAATCAGGCATTTGAGGATGAAGGCAGGGGTTAGAGAGCCTCAAATAGAGGGGCCCTCAATCCTAAAACTCCGAGTCCCCATCCCCCTGGCCCTGTAGAAAGGTGTTAAAGAGCTGTATGGCCCTGGGGATAGAGGATTTCCTGAAGTCTGTCTGTTGAGCATGTCTGAGTAAACCAGATCGAGACATTTTTTTAGATTTTCTCCATAGGGAAAAAAAAGAAGCAAAAACAATTGTGCATGTTGCACAACAAAAGAGACCATAAAATAATATGTATACTGTTTTATAGCGTCTGCATATATGTAGGATATTAGGTAGAGCATTCCGTTTCCTTAGAGAAATTACAATAAGTTTCTTGTGCATTCATGTAAAATTGTCAACAGTCAAATAACTAATAAATAATAATAACGATTACAAAAATAGGATTTACAATGTTTAAATGTCCTTGACATCCTCCTTACGATCCACTTAACGGTGATGTTTTTGATTCCTTAAGAGAAAGATATTGTCAGGAACAGACAGGGATTATGAGTGTATGGGTGGGGGTGTGCTCACATCTGGACTGCAGCTGTGGAGGTTTCAAAGCTGCTATAGGAATGCTCAACTTTTATGTGAAATAAATCTTGCCAAGGCATGTTAAGTGCTCTTCTAACCGGAGCGCTTTTAGCAGGCCCCTCATATTATTGTTACATGCCGAGAGGAGCCCCCTTTGTAACTCAATATGTGTTCTAATACACTCGGTCACTCTGAATTGTCATGTTTCATAACCGTAGTCATAATACTGAGCCAGTGAAGTCACCTGGGTGTGACTGAATGGTGAAAACCTAGACCTCACTTTAATCGGCTCGTACCGTCCGACTAACCAACACTGCATTTATTTGTTTTTATTAGGTGCTTAGTATCATACATGTGCCTGAAGCACATCCCAAGAACCTAACATGATTAAAAATGATTAGCATGAATTGTCAAAGTGGTAATATTGGTTTTGTATACATTGTTTCAGATGGATTTGTACCAGCCAAATATTCAGAAAAGAAATAAGATTTTACCACATCAGTTGATATTGAGACGCCTCTTGTGTGTGTGTGTGTGTGTGTTTAGACGGTATTCCTCGCTCAGTGCTGAAAGACTGGAGGAAAGTGAAGAAGCTGAAACAGACGGGTGAGTCCTTCCTGCAGGACGATTCATGCTCAGAGATCGGCCCCAACCTGCAGAAGTGCCGCGAGTGCCGCTCGATCCGCACCAAGAAAGGAGAAGAGCCAACCCACTCGCCTGTCTTCTGCCGCTTCTACTATTTCCGCCGGTAAGAGAGTCACTGACACCAGCGGCGATAACGTTTGCTTTAAAGTTGAGCACAGAAATTAAATTGCTCTTTTGGAATTGCACTAAATTGGACTCGAAATATTGTTCTGGCTGCATCAGCAGAAACCACCACTTATTCGGGTTAAATACTAATCTTATGAGCTGCAGGCTGTAGCCGTGAGTGCCTGCCGTATCAAGGGATCGAATCTAATGTTCTGGTAGTCTAGTTCCAGTTGAGAATGCCTCCTGTGACTTAAGTTCATTTTTCTTTCATTCCCGTGCTGTTTACCGGCCATTTGTAATCCTCTATTAGAGGAGTTTATCATGCGCGATCTCAGGCCGTGCCAGGCCCGCCCATGTTGTCATGCTGACATCACTCCAGATTTGGGCGATTTCATGCAGCAGACCATGAAAGTTCTTTTCATAACCCGGACTGGCGTGGACATTAAAACTTGTCCAGAATGAGGAGGGTTCGGAAAATGTGGTTTTGGGGCCCAGTCGAAAAAAGAGCTTGTCTTTGCATTTCTTCCTCTCCTACACACACACAGAGGCACACGCACATATCGTACTCTTTCATCATTCCAACATTCACTTTCGTTCTGAGAAAAAGAAGAGACCTGTCCGAACTCTTTCAATCGTTGTCTCGCGTGTCCATTGCACCCGTTCACACCCCCTCTATTTACGTTATTCCCGCAGCCTTTCTTATAGTAAGAACGGAGTAATCCGGATCGACGGCTTCTCGTCCCCCGACCAGCACGACGAGGAGGCCTTGAGCCTCTGGGCTCCAGATGCATACGAAGAGACCGACCTGGACCTGGAAACCTCCAAATACATCCTCAGCTACATCGGAGACAAGTTCTGCCAGCTGGTCACGAGCGAGAAGACTGCAGCCACATGGATAAAGAAAGACGGTCAGAATCTTCTTCTTCTTCTTGTTCTTTTAGTTTTTTTCTGTTTTAATGCGATGACATTGGCTACTTAACAACTGTATTTAAAGATTTCAAGACTAACCTGATTTATCGTGCTAAATGACAGAAAATGTGGCCCAGATAAACTCCAGAAACATTCTTGTTACAACATTACCCATATTGTAGCTTTTGTCTGCTGTCTGCTGACTGGAGAATATGAAATTATCCCATCTGTCAGACTGTTGTTTTTTAACAGAAAGAAAGAGAGAGAGAAAATTCGAGCAATCTGCTCCATGAACATCCATTTTATCCAGACTCTGTTTGCTTTGCCTTGCAGCCAAAATAGCCTGGAAACGGGCGGTGAGGGGGGTGCGTGAGAGCTGCGACGCATGCGAAGCCACATTGTTCAACATTCACTGGGTGTGCCAGAAATGTGGATTTGTGGTGTGCTTGGACTGCTACAAGGCGAAGGAGAAGAAGAGCTCCAAAGGTCAGTTTTTGTTTTGATATGCGGTTGAGCATCTCTACATCGTGCCTGCTGTGAACAGGCCAGGGCAGATGGCGCACTTCCCCGCCAAGTCTGGGCAGTTTATCTTCTTACCTTCTGTTTAATAAGGACATTTTCAGGAACATGCTGAACTAACGGTTCGCGCGAGTTAGTTCGTGCAGGCTCCGTGAAACGTATCCGTTATAACGTTTACCAGGTAAACGTAAAACAGATAGACTGACCGAAATCTTTCTCAAACACGAATCATCGTCTGTCCCATCCTCATTCCCAGACTTGTTTGTCTCCGCAGTACATCGAGTCACTTCAGTCATAAGCGACCGGTTTCTTCGAGCCCTAAACATCATTTCTGCTGAGTCATGCTCATGTTCCGCTCCGTATTAATTAGAGCTATAAACAGCACCGGCTCCTCCACGGCACCGCTGGCTGGAGAGACACTCTGTGCTGTACTGTTTTCATTTAATTATTGCATGCGCCTGTTTTTTTTTTTTTTTAATGAGAAGAAAGCTGTCATAATTTCCCCCTTGTGAGTAATGTTACTTTTATTGGTTCACAGACAAAGAGCTGTATGCCTGGCTGAAGTGCGTCAAAGGACAGCCGCATGATCACAAGCACTTGATGCCGACGCAGATTATTCCAGGGACAGGTAAAAGAGCCACAACGAACACACACACACACACACACACACACACACACACCACTTTTGCCACAACTTTTCCTCTTTCGGAAAATGGAGAAAAAAAAACAAGTCTCCTGTTAGGTAACTTGAAATGAACTGAGCTCTGAATTACTCTGCCACTCATCTCCTGTCCACAGTCGGGTTCCACATGCTTTCCCTTTCCAGAGTGAAAAACAAGCCCTTCTGCACAGTGGGCACCCTGCGCGTCTAGAACAAAGAGCTGTTGTGGGACTCGAGGGTTATTTGTCAGAGTGCCGAGATTGCATAGAGCATAGTTCATAGCTCCGAATGTGTAGGCTCACGCTGGATCCAGCAAAACAGAACCGAGTCCCATCGACCTTTGCTCTGCCCGTCCTCCTTCCCTTTTCAGTTGTATTTAACTCTGTATTTTGAGAACATTAAGACGAAGAGGCTTTTCCGTGTTGCGTTGCAGTCTTGACGGACCTGGTAAATGCCATGCACATGCTCAGGGAGAAGTTTGGCATCAAAGCACACTGCGCCTGTGCCAGCAAGCAGAACATCCTCAACAAGCTCCCGTCCACTAACGGCGTCTCTCAGGTCTGTATTCGCTACCGAACACGCCCTCGCTATGTGCTCCCGCATAGCTATCTAACCGTCGTTCTCTTTGTCCCCACTTTCCTCTCACAGGTCCTCCAGAACGTGCTGAACCACAGCAACAAGCTTTCCCTGTGCAAGCCTGAGGTTGGCCAGCACAACCTGGGACAGAAGGTGGAAGCGAACGGGGGCAGCAGCCCCGCCAGTGACACCAGCACTGATAGCAAGCTCACACCACCCGAGTCCCAGTCGCCACTGCACTTTCTGGCCGACTTGGCCGAGCAGAAATCCCGGGAAGAGAAGAAAGGTGAGTAAAACAGAACGAGCGAGACGTGATCGGGGAGAAACGCGCGACTCCTCGGGCTGACACATTCGACAGGAACGCCTTACATTTAGCGCTATAATATATAACGTCTCGCAGTCCCAAGAGCTTACCCAGCCAGATGTTTATCCAGGATATCAGTTGGCTTGACATGCCACGACGACGGACTTCTCTCCAAAATGGAGTTCCGGTTAGACGAATGCTGGATATGCGGGCTTCGGCCGTCGTCTCGAATCGCACAAAGCGGCTCATTCATAGAGAGCGAACTGGGTCATGTCTCATCTGTTATTATGCCGACGCAAGGATCTCACAGTCACACTTCTGGCATTGAATGTAGCGCGCATTCGCCGCCACTGCTTGATTTAACGTGTCAGGTAATTAGTAAGTCCATTCATGGCAGTTAGTCATGTGTTATAGGAAGTAAAGCCAAGCTATGCATTGCGCAAGAGCCATTGTGAATCAACAGCGTGTAACATGCTTGTCAAATCTAAGTTTTTTTTTTTTTTTTATGATTGATGACCTCAAAATATGTTGTGTCTCATCCTTGCAGAGAATAAGGAGTCGGCTATCGGGAAGGTGAAGGAAGAGAGCACGGACGCTCTGGAGACTTTGCATTGTAAAGCTTCATCTCTGGTGGCCAACAGCACAGAGCAGGGCTCCACACTGCGGGACCTGCTCACCACCACGGCCGGGAAACTGCGCCTGGGCTCTACTGACGCCGGCATCGCATTCGCCCCGGTTTACTCCACTGCCTCACAGGTCGAACACATACAGTAGAATCGCATGATACATTTATACGTATTTACTTTTAGGCATTTGGCAAACGTCCTTATCCAGAGCGACTTCTCATTATACATGCAGTTAATTAAGGGCTATGCTCAAGAGCCCAATAGGGGACACTTGGTGGTCATGTGGTTTGAACCTGAGACCTTCCAAACCGTAGTCCGTCCAATACCTTAACCAATGAGCTATACACACACTTTGTTTATTTCTTTTGTTTAATATACTTGTAATTGCAATAATAATAATAATAATAATTCGTGTCTGTCTCCCATGTGTCCACGCTCAGACGGGGAAAAGTGGTCGCACTATGCCCAACATCCTGGATGACATCATCGCTTCAGTGGTGGAGAATAAGATACCGGCGGACCGCAGCACTAAGCAGAGCCCGAAGGCCAAACCCCTGGAAGAAGCCAAGGCCGAGAGAAGGAAACAAGCCGAGGACGTGCCCGAGCAGCACGCAGACATCCTCCATTGCTGGCTATATGACCGTCGACTGCTCTGGCTCAAAGACCACCGCAACAGCAGCAACTGGAAACTGTTCCGAGAGTGCTGGAAGCAGGGACAGGTTAGTCACGCTGCTGCAAAGCACTCGGCTCATCCTGCTCAAGTGTGTGCCGTGCACGTCAGGGAATAACAAGGTTTGTCTGAGAAACAAAGAAGGCAAGAGCAGAGTATGAAGGCTGTTTATGTATTATATTACGTCCGCTTTTCCCCGTCTGGCTTTTCAAGCAGTGTGCTCGCGCAGAGCTTTAGCGCCCCCTGCTGGCACGGCGTTTTAATTCTTTTCCTCTCCTCTGCTTTTATTCCACAATGCGCGCCAGCTCCCAGCACCAAAGAAAGCGGACAACGTTAATGATAAAAAAAAAATCTTTTTTTAAAAAACCCTGCTTTGTGGTGTGTTTAGGCACGACCCAGCTGTGCGTGGTGTTGTCATGCATCAAGGAGGTGTTTATTACGTGCTGTTAAAGTAAAGATCTTTGCGTCCACAAGTTGGAGTCTGCCTCTGAAAGCAGGAGCATTGCAGACACACACATACGCATGCACACACACATCGGGGCGGTAAGGCATTCGCAGATAGAACTCAAGTGTGCTGGTCGCTGATGTATTACATATTGTAGTAGTTAAGGTCCCCCCCCCCCCCCCCCCCCTTCCTCCAGGCTTCATATTTTCCACCATGTGAAAAGGGGAACGGTCTGAGAGTTGCTGTGATCCTGGCCGTCATTAAAGGCCCATTTCCTCTGTGGTGTTTTTCCAGCCCGTGCTCGTCTCAGGGGTTCACAAGAAGCTCAACGCCAGCTTGTGGAAGGCCGAAGCTTTCAGCCAGGAGTTCGCCGACCACCAGGGGGATCTGCTGAACTGCAAGGACGGCGTGTTGTCCAACTCGGGCATCAAAGAGTTCTGGGACGGCTTCGAGGACCTGACAAGTGAGTGGTCCTAAAAAGCGTCCGCTTGGGTCGAACAGAATATCTATTATCTGTAATCAGATTTTCCAGATGTATCTCTTGTTTTTATGCTTTCTTTTTCTTTTAATTGCTTTCTCTACTTCAGAACGGCCCAAATCCAGAGACGGCGAGGCGATCGTGTACAGGCTGAAAGACTGGCCCTCAGGAGAAGAGTTCATGGCTCTAATGCCTTCTAGGTACATTAGAGTTTGGTTTTTATAGTTTGTTTGTTTTTTGTTTTGTAAACATGTAATGAGAGTGTTAAGTGGCTGTGTGTGTCCAGGTATGATGATCTGATGAAGAACCTCCCTCTGCCCGAGTATTCCGACCCGGAGGGGAATTTGAACCTGGCTTCCCATCTCCCCTCGTTCTTCGTGCGACCTGACCTAGGCCCTCGTCTCTGCTGCGCATACGGTACCGTCTCTTACTGCTACACATCTGTTGTAGCGTCTAGGGTCTCTTCTCTCCCTTTCTTTTATGTATCGTTATACGCATAATGAAAATAATACTGCTCACTAGCAATTTACAATCATGAATGAATAAGCTACAAAATCTGAAAATATTTCCGTTTAGGAAGTAATATGTTTTCATGTCTTCTCTCTTGGTAAGAAATCACGGTGCATCAGCTATGCTTTAAGGATTTCGTACTTTTTTTTTTCTTTCTGCGCTTCAGGTGTTGCATCATCTCAGGAGCAGGACTTCGGCACCGCCAACCTGCACATGGAAGTGTCCGACATCGTCAGCGTGCTCGTTTACGTTGGAGTGGCCAAAGGGAACGGCGTCCTGTCGAAAACCGGTAGGTCTTTGTCCTACCTCCGTCCTTTCTTTTTTAATAGAATAGGCTGAACTAGGCCAACCTTGATTTTCACGAGGAAAGCCAGGAACAGAGGGAAAAATCATTCGATTGCTTTTTTTCCCCCTTCATTTTTGGAACCGAAATGGGCTGGTTTTTTTTCTTTCTTTCTTTCTCCCCCGCTCTCCTCTGTCACAGAGCTTGGAAACACACCCGGTACAGACTTTAAGGAATTCTGGAAACAATATACTGTTGCTTGGGTGGGGGTAATGAGCATCTGGACGAGTTGCAGGAGATTTTTTTGCGAGCGATCACACGGCTAAGGCTGTCGTTCGAGCGAACAGACGCTGAGCCGCGCGCTCTCTCTCCGGACGCCATTTCTTCCTCCCGGCACAGAGATAGACTTTAAGCGAACGAGCGCTAATGCCTGCAGCTGTCGTCTCCGGGTACGAACTGTGCCGAAAGTTCCTTTTAGGAAACTGAAGGATTACTGCAGAGCTGGCAAGAGCCGAGCCCACACCACCCAGCGTTTCAAGCCCACACCTCCTTTCCTTTGTGTCTTGGCAGGACTCGGGTCTGGCACTGTGCCTCAGCTGTGCCCTGTCTCCTGTCAAGAAAACTTTACTTAGCTGCTTTCGTTCCTTCCTCTTCTCCCACCTTCCCTCCCTCCTCATCTCGTCCCGTTCTGGCCGGCCTCTATTTATAGCGCTCTTGTCTCTTGGGCTTAGCGCAAAGGGAAACGTGTTAGAAAAGCTGACGCCCACTCTCCTCTTCAGAATTAATTTTGAAACCTTTTTTTTTTTTTTTTTACAACCTCTTCAAAGGAGGACGCCAAGGCTGTTGTCAGGCAGCCTGTCTTTGTTGTATGTTAAGCTGACCGTGTAATATTTACTGCGTCTGCATGTGTGTGTGTGTGTGTGTGTGTTTACGCGCCAGCTAATATATTCATGTGTTTTGTGCCCAGGAGTGCTGAAGAGGCTGGAGGAAGAGGATCTAGACGACAATGTGAAGAAGAGATTAAAGGACTCGAGCGAGACTCCGGGAGCCCTGTGGCACGTCTACACGAGCAAGGACGTGGAGAAAGTCAAAGAATTCCTGCACAAGGTTACTACTTGCGTTCCTGTCCGTCTGTTTCTCGCGCCTCCCCGGCTACCTCGTTATCTCCGTCCGTCCTGCGCCGTGTTAGTCGATGTCCTTATAAAACCCTGCATTCCTCCTAAGGGAAGCTTTATAGGGGACATTTAATCACGTCCCTTCCTTTAAACTGCCTGCTCTGTTCTCGCGGCTCTCTCTTCTCAGATGCCGTCGTGCAGAAGACGGCAGGGTTAGCGGAACGATTCGTGGCGCTCTCCTCGCTTTGCCCTCGCCTTTACGTGCAGCAATTACAGGGCAAATGAGAAACTAAACTACTTTACAGCATGCGCACTTTATTGTCGGGTCGGTCGTCTGGTATTCGCAAACAGTATTCATTAGCTGACTGGCTACACTGGCGGTCGCATGTGGATTTTTATGAATGTGAATAAAAGTTTAAGTAATGCTTAGTGCGGGGGGGAAAAAAATAAATCGCTACAAACCAATAGGAGAGAAAAACAAGGGTAAAAGAAGTTTAACATGATTCACAAAAGTGCAGGTGAAGGTCGTGTCCTTTCCCTGAGTTACGAAAATAAATAATAATAATAATTATTATTATTATTATTATTTTGCCTTTATAGTCATCGGTGCAATAATCTAATTTGCGAGGCCAGATGGCCTGATTATTTATTAGGCCTTGTCATGTGAAGAAAACATCACGATTCAGATTCTCCGAAGTAATATACTGTATGATACGCTGAAACGAGCACTGTGAAATCGGACAAAAGGAAATCAGACTTTAAATATTAACCTAAATATTAAATTATGAATAATTGAGGTGAATAAATAAACCCGTACACCATGCAGTCAAGGCTATCATACCGTATGTCTAGTCACTCTCACTCACCCACTCATCGTCTATACCGCTTTGTTCTTTATTCAGGGTCATGGGGGACCTGGAGCTTATCAGAGGAGACTTACAGTAGGGCACGAGTCGGGGTATACGCTAGACGGCGTGCCAATCTGTCGCAGGGCACACACACTCATTCACACACTACAGGCAATTTGTGAACGTCAATTATCCTAATCTGCATGTCTTTGGAGTGTGGGAGGAAACCGGAGCACTCGGAGGAAACCCACCAAGCACGGGGAGAACACGCAAACTCCATGCACACAGACCCCGAGGCGGGAATCGAACCGTGGACCCGAGGAGGTGCGAGGCGACAGTGCTTAACTACTAAGCCACCGTGCCTCCTTCAGGTTGTCCAATTATTATTTTTTATATTTTATATTATTAATATTTATAATCTAAAATCTGTCAAACCCAGTCAAATGTATCGAAGATCACTTAAAGAAATGGGGAAATATGGGACCTTTAACAAGTCCACACAGGTCTCAGAGCTCCATCAAGGTGTGTGTTAATGCTCCAGCTGACATACCTCTCAGGGAGTGCATTTTGTCGTACCTTTCGTACATTTCACTCCTCCTCCAAACTGGCTAGTTTAATGCCCAAGTAAAGCAGAGCTGAGAGGGTGGGAGGGTCACGTTATATGATGTCACATTAGGGGGAATATCTAATTGGCTTGTTTAAGCCCCAGCCAATACAAAAATGGATAAAGGATAAAAACAGGAAACTATTTCTCACATTGTTTGTACGTGCACATTGAAGACCCATCTGAATATCTAAAAACATTTTTACATCCCATTTAAAACACATTTAGAGCTGGTGGTCTGGAAGACATCTGGCCACCTCACGTTTGTTATTTGAATGTGAACGCGTCTTGGTCTTGATGCGTCCTGGAGAACATGAAGTATGTACAGTAATCGCAGAGAGAGAAAATACTTTGCATAAAATACCTAATAATTGCATGCCTGGAAATCATGCTGAAATGTCTCAGATGAGACATAAATAGCATGCAATCAGAGAGAAACTCAGCTGCTTTTTGTAGCTTCTTTTGGCCTCTCTTCTCCTGTTCATCAGAACACAGTCCGTAAACAGCGATAAACCAGGACTCACTGGACGTTTCTGCCTAAATATAAATGCAACAGAAGGCTGATGAAGAACATACGTGCAACGCCGTTCCTCCAGCGGAAACTTTGTGCATGAAACCTGAACACAAGCGGTCACAGAAGAGGCATTTTAGTGCAGGTGTAAACAGCGATCCGTGTCAGGTCTCCGCTTGTGATCGGGTCACTCAAGACACGTAAATACCAGGTGCGGACAGGCCCACGGTGTGTGACCTAGTATCATGTTTTTTGTGGTTTGCAGATCTCTAAGGAGCAGGGTGTGGAGATCCCGCCAGAGCGCGATCCGATCAGGGAGCGCGATCCGATCAGGGAGCACGACCCGAACAGGGGCTGGTATCTGAGCCGCAAGCAGAGGCAGCGTCTGCTTGAGGAGCACGGCGTACAGGGCAGCACCGTCGTCCAGTTCCTGGGAGACTCTGTCCTCGTCCCTGCTGGAGCCCTGCACCAGGTTACACTCCTATATTACATATATATCTATATATATATATACAGTACCTCCGCTTCAGAGGACATGTGCGATGCTCATGCCTTTGCACCTTTGTTTACAAAATGTCTAATAATACATCTCAACAGGAGGGTGAAAATGTTAAACGAATAATCGCGTAGCGTCCACCGACAGCCGCGGACTCATCCTTTCCTCCGCGTTCTCTCTCTCCTCCACAGGTGCAGAACCTTCACAGCTGCGTTCAGGTGATCAATGACTTTGTCTCGCCGGAGCATGTGGTGCACTCCTTCCACTTAACCCAGGAGCTGCGCTCCTCCAAAGAGGAAATGAACTACGAAGATAAGCTACAGGTACAGTACGAGTCACTTCTCTCACACAGCCCGGGGTTTCTACACTCACCTGCGCAGGGCTTGGGGCATTTGATCTCGTTATCTGATATCCAGCGTGAGATGGTAGCGCTCGAGCGTCCTCAGGAGGGGAATCAGGCTCCTTTTAGCATCCTTCCGCTAAGGTCTAAAGACAGGAAAGGATGTTATTATTCCTTTGCTATTTATTACCTTATTTACTTTTGCTGCTGTTGCTTCCAGGCGTATTGGAGTAGAGCAGGACTATATTTACTAAAAAGCCTCATCTTTACCCAATCCCCAGAAACTAGAGACTTGTTCCCTGCCCTCTGGACCTTCATATTAGTGTCAAAGCTAAAGTGTGATAACTATTGAACCCTACGCTTTTTTATCAACAGTAAAAATGAATGAGAATGACTACAGCAGTAATACTGAGCTGATCATGTCCTATATCTAATACTGTAAACATCATGTAGATCACAAAGATGCACCTCTGCCAGCAATTTTCTGTTGGGTTTAGGTCTGGAGATGACCCAGGCCATGGCTCCAGAACCCGCATGCCGTTTTCTCACTCGTTTTGTATTTAATTAGGACACACTAATATAGCCAGACAAATGTATTTGGCCAAACCCACAATGACATTGTATCCAACTTGAGGAGTTGGTCCTCAAGATGTCCACAAGATTTTGGAGTGTTTCTGCGGAAATGTCCATTCATTCTGTAGAGTGTTTATATGGCCAGTCATTGATGTTGGACGAGAAGACCTCGCAATCTTTATTCCAGTTCGTTCCAATGGTGCTCGATGGGGTTGAGATCAGGGCTCTGTGTTAGGGCCGGTCAAGTTCTTCCATCAAGACTGAACTCATCAATTTATGTCTTTATAGTCCTTGCTTTTGTGCCTTCCCCAAAGTTGGAAGGGTAGCATTGTCCAAGATGTCTTGGTATGCTGAAGCATTAAGATTGTCCTTCACAGGGGATAAGGAGCCTGATTGAAACGTCTGAATTCAATAATTAACAGGTTTGGCCAAATACTTTTGCTCATATAGTAGTGTAAGCTAGACCTAATAAGTAATAAGTGAAATAACCTGTATCCTGTCTTAATACTTTTGGTCACCGCTGTATGTATTATAGGTGCATTTTGTGTTAGAAACTCTTAATTTTAATCTTCGAATTTCTTTTCTGGATTGTCTTTATAGTCAATAAAATGCACTAATTCTCATTTCCTTTAAAATATAACGGAATCTTTATCAACACATCAATTCATATGAAATGTTCATCTGAGATCAGCATCTGCTAATCATTTTACAGAAATGTGCGCACACACACACAGACACACAACCACACACGCGCACACACACACACACACACACACACACACACACACACACCCGAAATAACACTACTGATGTGATGAACTCAGACAGAAATAAAACCCCATGACATTACTTGACATTAAATCACATCACCCCACCCTCAAATAAAACGAACGCAGTTCAAATGGGACTGAAGTTAAAAACGATCTTGCTGAAAACTTATAAAATGGTTAATATGCTTTGAGACAGTCAGCAGTTAAATGAGTTTTATATACCGTTTTTTACTCTAGACGCTGACGTCAGTCAGTATGTGATCCAACACGACCACACCGCTCCGATCAGGAATAGATCTACAGTAGATATAATTAAACTGTCATTATGGACGTAACCTAGCATCGGGACAAGTAATCGTTTAACATTTGCAACCTTTTGGATTTATGGGTCTTTTGTGTTTATTAACTAGACTCGAAAGCGCTTGTATAGTCACTCGTGCTTCAGAGATGACTTTGTATCCATGACAACTCAAAACGAGGAAATATTAGAAACCAGGATGCATGTGCGTGAAGATGTGCCATAATATTCAGATGTTACCAGAGAGCTTGAATTAAGGCACAAACACATTTAAGTCAAGAGGCTGTCACATTTGACTCATGCTACATGCTCACTATTTAATGTAGAGTAGTTTACTGAAGACATCTGTTGTGTGGTCATGTTTGGTCTGTGGGATCACTCACTCACTCATCGTCTATCCTGTAGACAGGGTTATGGGGGCAGAGTTCAATCAATGCCAATCCATCTTAAGGCACACACTCATTCACACACTACGGGCAATTTGGGAACGCCCGCAAATAGCTTAATCTATATGTCTTTGGACTGTGGGAGGAAACCGGAGTACCAGGAGGAAACCAACCAACTAAGGACAGGGAGAACACGCAAGCTCATGCACACAGAGATGGGGGACGGGCCTGTGGTTGCCCCCATAATTTTCCTCAAAGGAGACATCTAAAAAATATATGACGTATAGTTGGAAAATGGGGTGCACGGTGATGTAGTGGTTAGCACTGTCGCCTTGCACCTCTAGGGTCCGGGTTCGATTCCCGGCCAGGCTAGATTCCAGTCTCTGTGTGCATGGAGTTTGCATGTTCTCCCCATGCTTGGGGGGTTTCCTCCTGGTACTCCGGTTTCATCCAAAGACTAGGTTAATTGCAGTTGCAGATTAGGTTAATTGGGGTTCCCAAATTGCCCGTAGTGTGTGAATGAGTGCGTGTACGCGTGTGTACCCTGCAATAGATTGGCACCCTGTCCAGGCTTGTGACCCAAGTCTCCTGGGATAGCCCCCCCCCCCGTGACCCTGAATACAGGATACAGTGGTATAGACGATGAGTGAATGAGAGAGCTATTTGGAAAATGGCCCCCATCTGTGCCTACTACCTGCTGGGGTAGCTCTTGATTACTGATCAGAAGGTTGACGGTTCAAGTACCCAAAAGCCACAAAACAAGACCATATAAGTAGGATGCACTGTATATAACCTTGAAACCTGTTTGCACATTATGTGTATGTAGATGCGAGCGTGACTTAATACTAGCATGTTGAAAGTGTTCTACATCCAGTATCTAAGGCGTAGACCTCCACAGTGAAATCTCATCTCCATGCTCATTCACTCACTCACACACACTCGCTCGCTTTCTCTCACACACATTACCAGCGTCCGCGCTCCATTTTCCCCTCCCTGCTTTGTGTCGAGTATTTCTTGTATGCATTTTCACCTTTAATAGCCGAGCTTGTAGAACTCATTAGTCTTTCAGCAGACGACATCTAATAGATGTTTTTCAGCAGCGGCGCTCGCTCTTTGCTAAATGCGCAGCGTCCATTAATGAGTTGCTGTGTGATTTAGTATTTTAGCCCCTTTTTCTTCCCTCCCTGTCGAAGGCTATTCAACTTATTTTAAGCCCATGAGTCAGAGTCTGGCTGTAATCCATAATGTCACTGACACGCTCTCACGCACTCTCTCTCTCTCTCTCTCTCTCTCTCTCAGGTCAAGAACATCTTTTACCACTGCGTAAAGGATGCTGTGGGAACATTAAAGCGGTGCAGCGCTGAGGCTCAGGAGGAAGAGGAGGCGAACTCATGACCCTTCCTCACGCTGCTGTCAGCACGCCTTCATCACTTAACCCCAAATATGCACACTAACCTTCGCGTCCTGAACCTCCAGTGCCAAGCAGACTTTAAACGAAGACAAAAAGCAAGACAGACGTTATTTATTTGTTACTGACACCACAGCAGTATAGCCCAAACGCATCAGGATAACTGTGATTTTACAGAAAAGAAACAAAACCTGGAAGAAGAAAAAAAAAAAAAACCTGAAGATAATCCGCAAGCAGCAGCACTGCTCTTCAGACTTTATTTGTTCGTCTGTTCATTTTTTTTTTTCCTTTTCATACTGTATATTGTTTATGTGAAAATGATGTATTTATTTTTTAGGAGGTCTACACTTTATGTTTTAGATCAAATGTAAATGTGACTTGTACAGTTTGCTAAATTGGATCCCGACGCAGCTCACTACATTGAGACGGTAACTGTGAGACGGGATCCGAACACCAGCTGTTGCCTGTACTTTTGGGAATCGTTGCTGAAATCGCAGTCCTCATGCCATATCTTTTGAGAAAGAGAGAAAAAAAAAAAGAATTTTAACTGCCAAACTATTGTAAACATTGTAAAGTTATATTATGTAAAGAAAGCCTAAATGAATAACACACGTCAGCATTTTATTAAGAAGTATTCACTGTAAAATGGAGACATTTACAAAAAAAAAAAAAGTTGTAATTTATTTAAGAAAAATTGTCGTTTCTTTTTCTCTCTTTTTTTTTTTTGGTTAAGATTTGCTATGGTGAAGTTTTGAAGTTGATGATTAAAAAAAAAAAAAAATGAAAGACTTACTATGCTGTGTAAATATATACATATATATACATTCACTGATGTATTTTTTTAAAAACACAGCTTGCTTCAATTTCAGATTTTAAAAGTGCAAGTGTTACATGCTTTGTACATTGAAGTTCAAAGGGTTTTACATTTTCCATTAAAATGGATTTATCAGACGGCCGCCTTTTTGTCTTTCCTAAAGCCAATACTCCCTCCACGATCGATGATTTACTGAGGAGTTGCTAATAAACGGATCGGCCACCTGCACATCCTTTTCTCAGCTCCTTCTTCATTCCCAAAGCTGAGCATGTTTGTGCGTGTTAATGAGTCCGGCCGGGAGAGAGAGGGAGGAATGCATGGCTGCCCTGCGTGCTCCAGTCAATACATCTCCATAATGTACACGTATCGATCCGTGCGGTTCAGGGAGCAGTCATGCTGCTAATAGCTGATGGCGCGTGTCTTTATCGCCGCCTCGCAGATGTGTTTAATCATTAGAGGAGCTCACAAAGAAACTCTCTGACTCTCTGTCCGTCTCACACAGCCAGCTCTCCCGCACCTCATTGTGTCAACGTGTGTGTGGCTTCATTAATAAGCCTCAAACATCAAAGCACTCAGCTCCCGGCACATACAGACACACACACGCACACACACATCATCAGAGAGAAAGAAAACAGCAGCTAAAGCTCCATTAGAAAGTGACTCTTTTATAAATCTCACTCTCTCTCTCTCAATTCAAAAGCCGGTGTTGATGCAGACGGCTGTTCAAGTTACATGGGCTACACACATACTGTACAGACGCGATGCCTGGGTGAGGATTCTATTTCTCTCGTATGCAAAGTCTCATTTCATTCATATTGAAAACATTCCTCTTCCTCTAACAGATGTCTGTGCTATTTATATGTTATAAATCATGATTTCTACTTATTTCCTCACACTTTTCAAACTCTTTTCTATTATAATTTTTTTATTCTTTAGATCTGCTTTGTGACAACGGCCATTGTTAAATGCGCTAGATAAACAAAACTGAATTCAATTCATTAATTAAAAACTGTGTCGACGTATAGGAAATCCTTGAAATAAAAATTTCGCATCTACTTCTAAATTTCTACCAGACTGCCCTGAAATTAATCTGGTAACTCTTTTATATATACACTGCAGTGAAAAATTATTTCGCGCACTTTCTAAAGCAGGAAAATGTTCCGAAAGACAGCAGCAAGTCCACCTCTGAATGAATAAAAGAAATAATACAAAATTAAGGTTTTGGAGTGACCTAGTCATAGTCTAGACTTACATCCGATTAGGATGCTGAGGCATGACCTAAAACAGGCCGTTCATGCTCGAAAACCCTCCGATATGGCTGAAATAAAACAATTCCGCAAAGAAGAGCGGACCAAAATCCCTCTTCCACAGTGACGAGAACGACTCATTGCCAGTTATCACAAACGCTTGATCGCAGTGTGGCACAACCAGTTATTATGTTTAGGGGGCAATTACTTTTCCACATAGGGCCACAGGTAGGTTTGGACAGCTTTTTTCCCTTAATAAATGAAATCATCACTTAAAAACTGCATTTTGTATTTACTTGCATCCTTGTATAATATTAACATTTGTTTGAGGATCTGAATCATTGTGTGCGAATTCTGGAAGGGGGCAAATACCTTTTCACAGTACATACTGTAGATGACAGGAGAAAAGAAAAAAACACAAGTTCCATTATCCTGTTTGAGGCCAGTGTTTGCCTCCTCTAGTCCCCTTACAGAGAGGAGTCACTGGGTGCGTTTACATAGTCCGTAATATTCCACTAATAATCTGAATTATAGACAAATCAGATTAATAATACATCATGTAACCACTTCAGTGGAAACAAGAGCGGGCTCTACAGAAGATGCGATCAGCTGAGCGCATCATCCACACTGGGCTCCCTGACCTGCACTCAATCTACAGCAAGCGGTGCTGGACCAAGACCAGGAAGATGGTGAAGGACCTTAGCCACCCCAGCAATGGACTGTTCTTCGGTTGAGGTCAGGAAAGCGATTCCTCGCCCTGAGGGCCAATACAGAGAGACTGAGGAGGAGCTTCTTCCAGCAGGCGAAGTCTCTCAATCAGTGCACCACAGAGGACTAAACCATTTTGCACATTCACACTTATGGACATTTGTCTCTTTGCACTCATTCTGGACATTAAAGGACACTTATGGACATTTACATATTTCTGTTTCATTTCCTTGATCAGTTGCACATACGCCACTTCAAATAAGACACTTTCCTGCATATTTGTACAAGTTTGCAACCCCCCTGACATTTGTATTGAAATTCCCACTTCATTTCCACACAAAAATTTCTATTTTTTTCTCTATTTGTACAGGATCATTTCTTCTCCATATTTGTACAGCTAGGTTTTCTTATATTTTTCATAGATTTTTCTTATATTGTTTATTTTGTATTAGGTAAATTTACTTTCTATTTTATTTCTTTTTTATTCCGTATTTATTTCCTAGTAATATTATTTTATTCTAAGGTCGCGGGCAGTCGCCTAAGCATTTCACTGCATATCGTACTGTGTATGACTGTGTATGTGGCAAATAAAATTTGAATTTGAATTTGAATCAGATGAGTACATCATAACCTTAAAGGTGACGGAAAAGCCTTTTTTCCGTTATATTCCCACGCGTCTCATCAGATCGGCGTCCGTGTAAACAGTTGCGTTGGATTCTTTAATCGGAATGATTCCAATCAGACTGAAGAAACATTGTAGACTAGTGAAGTCATGAAACATTTCTATCCTGATGGGCGTGGTCTGTTCGAGGATTTTTTTTTTTTTTTCATATTCTCCCCCTTTTGGAAAATCATTCATACACTGGCTTTGCCTTAATGGTCCGCAGGTGTGTGAGTGTGTGTGTGTTAGTGTGTGATGGACTGTAGTGTAAAGATTGAAATAAATAGACAGTTTAACCGCATTAAAGTAATATTGTATAGCAAATCTTGTTTTCCCCCCACAGACAGCTCAGAAATTATTATTCAAACACCTTATTCAAGTGAGCGACTTGGTTATCTAAATTGTTCTGTTTTTCACTAATGGTTAACCACAGAAAAGACGCTTTCACCTCACCAATGCTAAACTGAAAACCTTCACTGCCTTGAAGGTTTCACAATTATTTTCACATACAGTACATACCTTGTACAGGGCTCAAGACAAGCAGAAATCCTTAGGAGCCTTTGGTTCCTGAACTCAATATATTTTGGAACCAAATAAAATGTTTTAAAACATTTTTTAATGCTTTCCGGCTTAAAGTTAAGCTGAAGGTTTGGGTACAAGCCACTTACAGTACCAGTCAAAAGTCTGAACACATATTTCAAAACTAGGAAATAACACATACGGCACTAAAATAATTAAGTAACAATGACAACAACAGTTAGTTGTTATTTTAAAACATGGAGGTCAGCTGTTCTGGAATAGTTCTTACAAGAACAGTGTTGTCAAGTGCATTTGCAAAACCCATCAAGCACCATGATGAAACTGTCTCTCGTGAAGTCCATCGCAGGAAAACTGAGTTAGCAGCCTCAGAAATCACCAACTAAAAACTCAGATAATAAAGGCTTCACAGATCTTAATATCAACTATCCAAAGGAGATGATGGGCATATTTTGCATTCTTCGTTATTTTGTTTCGCAATGTAGAAAGAAATAAAAAAGAAAAGACCATGGAGTTAGAAGATCTGTCCAAACTTTTTTCTGGTAGTGCTTATTTTATAATGATGACTGAATAGTGACAAGTCCGGGTGGAATGACTTTACCCGAGAACTTTTTCTGTAACTTGGAAAGAGGCAGGGTTTGGACAGGCAGGGAGTGAGAAGATGTCCTTGACAAACGTTAGGTAACTTTGGCGAGCCAGCCAGCGTCGATTCATGCGGTGGATTTCAAAAACTAAGCCAAGATTAGTCATTTATTTATTTATTTATAAAAAGGGAGCATGAAATACTCAATGTTTAATTAATAACCTTAAAACCTAAATCTAAAAAAAATTAATCAAATTAAAATGTTACTTCATCCACTGTGGACAGGAAATGAGAGTACAAGAGAATGCGTGATAGCACAAGCAGGGCTGCGTTCAATAGGGACCCCGTTTACAAAATTTCACAAACACGTGACAGGCAGATAGTCTCATAAACTGTTTATTATATATAGTATTGAGCGCTGCCTTCATATACTATAATGTGCGCTACTGTACTTTTTTTTGACAGGCAATCGGACGCAGCAGTGGAGGGAGTCTGTCACACGATTAAAGTTTGCTTCATACCATTTCGATTTTTGTGGGAGATGGTTTCCACTGGTGACTGTTTGGATTAAAAACTAGTTCCCAAAAAAAAAAAAACTGCTGACCACGTCACCCGGAGCTTGGTGTGACTTTTTGAGATGCATTTTAATTATATTGCTTAATAATAATAAATTTAATTTATTTTTATGTAGCAAGTCTATTTGTTACGAAAATAATAAATATAATCCATTCATCTTGTACACACAAATATATTTTTAAAAAACCTAAACAAAAAGTCATAACTCAATCCACCACTAGAGGGGGCAATTTAAGGCATTATTTAAAAAAAATGACCATAATACTAAAACAGAATCTTTCCCAGATCTAAGTTGTTTATTTTATTCTCACTCTTGCATGTCATCATACAAAACACAAACATCTGATTAAACAAGCCGACTGTAACATAAATCCTTCTTTAGAATAATATCTGAACAATCGTACATTTTAGAGCTACAACAGCCATTCATGCATGAACGAAACATTGCACTTTCATCACAGGACTTTTTGTTCTTCAAACGCGCGCACACACACACACACACACACACACACACACACACACACAAATGGAAGTGAAAAGATGCAGATGCACCTGGATTACATTTGCAAAAACAATCATTACATTTAAACATTAAATTAAAACAATGATTTGGTTCCCTCTTCATGAGACACGCATGTCGTCTCTACATCCCATTAAAAAGTGTTGTTTTTTTTTTCCTTTCACGTGTGGCACGAGTGGATTCGCTCCGGATTACTGTGACGTAGGAAAAGCGTAAAGCTGACGTATTGTTCTATCCTGTATGATTGTGTACGGATATTCAAAGTCTTCCTGCATATTCGAAGTATAAATCCTGAAAAAAACATGAACCGTGTGATCGCTCCCTTGATTACAGTGCGACGTCTGAGAAACGAACGGACAGACAAATAAACGTCGAACTGACACGGTCGGGAAAGGTTTGAGATTGTTCCGGTGAGATGTCTGATTGGATCTGAGGCTCCTGTGCAGAAGAGAAAAACAAACAAAAACAAAACAAAGGCGGGAAAAAGGAAAGACGGAGGAAACTGCAGCATGTGTTATTGCTTGCTGAGTAAGTGGCTGTTTATTATTATTTTTTTCAGTCTTCGTCTGGGCCACAGGAGAACTCTTTGAATCTTTGAAGAGCTGACATCATGATGGGACAGACAGGACACAGATCAGATCTTCTCACATGGGTGGCTTATGGTGTTAGCTCTGCATCTCACCTTACAGCGCTGAGTGAGGAGACGGTGGAAATGAAGGGATGCGATCCTCGATCCGAGGCAGTGGAGCTGCGTGTTCGTGCTTTTTTTTTCTGCATGCCATCATAACAGCATGTTTAACACAACAAACAAGTCTAGAGAAGCCACACAAACTCATGCATGATCGATCTCACCTCACACACACACACACACACACACACACACACACACACACACACACACACAGTGTTCACAGTGCCTGCTGTCCATGTTTGGGCTCTTCGAGACGTCCGGATCTCCTTCCTGATAAATGAAGAGCAGGCGTTTTATATTCCCCCCCCCAAAAAAGAAAAAAACCCAGACTCAGTCCTGTGCTCTCAGAGCTAGTCAGATGATCATGGCTTCCACCATGAGATTTTTTTTTTCTTCTCCTTGCACAATGGAAATACTCAAGAAAAAGGCACAAGACCTGCAAAAGTTCTCTTTATTAAGTAGATGCAGTACCTAGGATCATGAGAGAGAACGAGATAGAGAGAGAGCGAGAAAGTGAGAGAGACGAAGGGAAAAAATAAAAATAAAATTAGCATCCAGCGCTTATAGCTGTTTACGCCACCAAGACCACGATCGGAAACCTGAGCAGCAGGAGCGCGCCGATGCAGATTGTTTTTCCCCTTCAGTGAGAGTGTGTATTTTTGCTCACAGCTTCTCTCTATCCAGCAGCCCCAGCTCCTGCTGGATGTCTTCGGGCAGCTGGATGTCTTCGGGCAGCTCTAGCGTGGGCAGCTCCTCCAGCGGGATCTCGTGAGGGGGCATCTCGAGCGGGGGCAGGTGTGGGATGGTGATGCCCGCAGGTTTGCGCTGGTCGGGCGCCGAAGGCAGAAGCCAAAGCTCCGAGCTCTCTACGAGATGGGCGTCGCTCTCCCTGCGCAGGCGCGCATTCTCCTGGCGTAGCCGTTCGTTCTCCTGGGTCAGCCGCTCGTTCTCGGCCAACAGGCGCTCCAGGAGCTGGCGCAGGTCCTCGATGGTGGTGCGCTGCTCCTCCAGGCGCGTCTTATCGTCTTTGCGGGCCTTGGTGCCTGGGGCGGGCTCGGCGCCGGAGGACCCTCTGGTTTTCAGCAGGTACAGCCAGGTGTCGTACTCGCGTTCGGGGCAGAGGGAGGAGCTCAGCTGAGCGGGAGGCGGCGGTTCTGAGGATGACTGAGGGAGCACCTGGAGGCCGCGCGGCTTGTTATCTCGCTTCGCTCGCTTCCATCGCTCCTCGATCAACCTCTGCTGCTTCACATGGCTGTTTCGCTGCAGCTCTAAAGACAGGCGAGCCTAGGAAACGCAAAGAGGATCAGTCTGTTAGAATTAGATAGTTCATGTGCGTGTGTTTGATGGATTTAAAATACTCAAACAACCACAACACACACTTAGATTGGGGTGAGGAGTTAAACAGAAGACAGACGAATGTGAATAAACAATTGGCTCAACGGGCTAATCGCAGCACAGTATGAGGAGTAAGGCAGGAATAATGATCATGCACTGGCCATATACAGGTCAAGGTTGTTACATATATCTACCTCCTCAATAACAGGCATGTCTGTAATTTTTCTGTAAAAATCACTTCTCTTTATTACACAAGAACCACATCAAAACATGTGCTGATCTCCTGTGACCGCACCTAACTGATATCTCCCCTCTCCTGTTCTCTCTTTCTCGCTCTCTGTCGAGCTACACATGTCGTTCCTGAGCTGCCATTGATCCAGACTCCCTCTGCCCACTGGACCTGTCTGACTGCCCCGCTTCTGGTTGGAGATCTCGTCACATGGATGCCCCGTTTGTCTCTTTGGGATGCGTCCGGTGTCTGGGGGCGGTTTCACTCTACCATGAAGACGTTTCTGGCCTCGGCTGTTGTTGACAGCTGTTTTTTCTGCGGACTTGGCTGCAGTTGCTCGATAGTTCAGGACTGGAATTTCCTACAAGTCTACCTGAGCCTCCAATAACTACCTGGACTCCATATTAAAATCAATTAACATCAACTGTTATACTGAACTGCCTGCCACCTAACACAGTATGAATGTAGATCAATTTCTGTTTCACGCAAATGAGGATGGGATCCCTGTTGAGTCCGGTTCCTCTCAAGGTTTCTTCCTGATGCCATCTCAGGGAGTTTTTCCTTGCCACTGTCGCCCTCGGCTTGCTCATCAGGGACTATCTGACTATTTTTGATTCATACACATTCACATTTCATACAAACTTACATAGTTCTTTTGATTGTGTAAAGCTGCTTTGCGACAATGACAAATAAAATTGAATTGTTTATACTGTTCACTGAAAAATCGTCTAAAATAATCATCGAAAAAATTCAATAATCGTCTAAAAAAAAAAAAAAAAAAAAAATCGCACGTCATAATAATAATACAATAATCTTTACGAAAGTATCCGTATTCTTCTGCTTTTTGAGTTTATGTGCTGTTCATGCACACTAGTCCACAGCTACAGGACCGGAGTGTGGAAAAATAAAATTAACAACACGTGTTACACTTAAAGCAGGTAATACCTTAAAACCTACCGTAAAAAATTAACAGTAGCGCCAACAAATCGATTTGAATCGAAAATGTATAAAAATTGAATTAAATCGGCGGTCTACTTACTGACTGACTCATACCGCTAACATCCATTTTTATAGTTCGAAAGATATTACTTTGTAAAAATAAGTAAATAAAAACTAAGGAGAATATTTAAAGTTTCTCTCACGAAGACATTGGTAAAAAATAAAAAAAAGCCACCCCTAGTTTAATGTACTAGGAAGGGATAAACCATCGAAGCAATGTTACTCGTTACAGCAGAGACTGAGATCTAAACTCTCGAAACATACACAGAGCTAATAAACAAATACGGTCTTAATACGGTTCGTTTACAGACAAAATGAGTCTTAGGCACAAGTGGTGGCATATTTCCTACAGACCAACGAGTGAGGAATGAAACATGATGTGACGCGTCATGTGCCGTTACACCGTTAGTCAAAAACAGTCAGGATTTAACAGAGTCACGGTACGTGTGCATTCACCTTACTGAAAAATGTTCCGGTGTAGATATGAAGTGGAGGCATACCTGTTCACACTCTGTGAGCTTCATGGCCTCCTTCAGCAGCTCTGAAACATGCACAAAAAAACAAAAACAAACAAAGAAGAAGCTGAAATGTCATGTTGGACTCACACTAGATACTAGATAAGGTTCAATCTCTGCTAGACGACCTGATGGGCTTCAACACAGAAATCTTTTCCACAGAAATAGCTGAATCGAACAGCACTGTATTCACTTTTATTATTGATTATTACTGTTTATTATTGAGGTTACTGAAGGCAGAAGTGCTGAATGCGAGTCTGTGGCTCAGTGTCAGGCCCTGCACAAGAGCGCAGTCTTGGGCTGCTGAGGAACGAAATCATATAATTGAATGATGTCTGACCTGCAGCTTTTCTGTGGCAAGAGATAGCCTCTTCATATTTCCCAGCAGCAAGTAAGCGATCGGCCTTCCTGCACTGCTGATGGGCCTGAGAGAGAGAGAGAGAGAGAGAGAGAGAGAGAGAGAGAGAGAGAGACACACACACACACAGAAAGAGAGAGACAGAGTTAATCACAATTTAACATCACTACTGTTCAAACAGTCATCTGATAGTTTTTGTTGTTTTTAATATTCATGCTTTTTGTTGTTGTTGTTATTGTTTACCTACTATGTTTTTCTTTCATATTTAATATTTTATAATGTTTATAATGTGACGCGTCATGTGCCGTTATGTTTATAAATGCAAACATATGTTACTTATAATGTAATCAACCTTCTATAAGCAACAATACCATTTTAGTATTCATGTCAATAAAGCAGTGCTGAATTGAACTGAATGAGTGAGAGCGCCTGAGTCACTTTATCTTTGACTAAAATGTCAGTACTCTTATCTTATAGGTTTTTATTTATTTATTTATTTATTTATTAATTATTACTCTTTCCATATTATTCTGTTTTTGGTTACTATCTACTCCTGTTATTTTCTTGTACCTTTTAATCTTGAATTTTGAGAGAGAGAGAGAGAGAGACAGAAAGAGCAAGGTATAGAAAGGCAAAGAGAGACAGAGAGACAGAAATGGAGTGAGACAGAGAGACATAGCCAGAGAGACTGAGCGAGAGACACAGAGACAAAGAAAATGTGGCGTCATAGTTACATATTTTTTTCCTATTTTAAGATGTTCACATATACATAAAATAATATGGATCAAATGTTTTTTGAGACTAAAAGTTACAAAATAAATATGATGCAAACATATAAAATTACATTTTCTCAAACCGTGTGTGACTCAAGATCTTCAAAAGAAAAACAGAGGTGCTGCTCAATATTTGCTAATGCAAATTTATGCAAAGAAATCACACGATCACGACAGCGATGGCAGACTCCTCTCTCACACACACACACACACACACACACACACACACACACACACACACACACACACACACACACACACACACACACACACACACGAGTGAAGATTACATAAGACAACCGACTCCCTTCATTTTTCAAAGCCATTTTGTTGCACTAGATGTTAAAGTCACACATTATGGAAAGAGGCCGTGCTCGTACTCCTAGCCTGAATGTGGCTCTTCATAGATCTTGATCCTTCTCTATCTTGGTGTTGTAGTGGAAGCAAATGGAAGCGGTTATTTTACTGAAATATGTGCCGAGAAGCTGGTCTAGCACCGATCCAAATTTTGTCAGATGTCACACAAATTCGTTTCAGTTGTCGCGGTCTTCGGCACCACTTGTAGAATCTGATCACGATGCTTCACCCTTGACCGACTTATGCACTGATACAACACCTTACAAATTTAGAGAGTTTATTTCAAGTGTGTGAGCATAGCCAGAATTTTTTTTCGTCTGGTTAGGGGGATCTCCCGAACCATGACGAGGTGTAGCAACCTCACGCGTCATCGTATGCCTCTTTCAGATGGACGCTGTGTGCTACTGGACGGCGAGCAGATGGTTTCAAGTTGCCATTGAGTAAAAGATTCGATAAACAAGCAGCATTCTAATGTAAGGTGCTTCTCAAGATGACTTCTAGATCTCCTCTAAAAAAAATTAAATAATAATAGGTCCATGTCTTTCAACTTAGTAGCAAGGAGTCCTGCTTTAGCATTCGTCAGTGCCAAATCTTAGATCAGGTCATTCAGGTCTTCTCAGCTAAATGTCTTTGGGTGGTTTTCTTCAATAACAGGAACACAATCTGGATCTGCATTAACGTGATGGTTTGTTAGATCTCGCTATATCATCGTAACGGTGAAAATGTTTTCCTTTCATGCAAGCCGTCACGTAGGTTACTTGCACATCATGTACAAATAATGTGAGGTGTCCGTGCCTTATCCTGGTCACCAAGTGTACTACTGAAATACACTATGCGCCAAAATATACAGTACTGAACGGAAAAAACAACCATAGAAATGTGCGATTGTGTGTATTTGTGCTATTTCTGCCTTTGTGACCCATTTTAGAATTTTTCGCTCAGTCATGTTTAAGGAAGTTGTTTAAAATGAACTAAAATTCAGTTCATTATATTGCCTATTTTGTGCTGAAGAAAATAACATGTCACTTTATACTGTACATTCCTATATATGTTTATTTAAAAATAAATAAATTTAAAAAACAGCGGCAAAACGAATAATGGCTAAAATGCTCTGAGCTTTAAGGGCTACCAAATAAAAAAATACATTCCTCTGAAGTTGCTCAGGTACAGGGATTGGACTCAAAGTGAGAGTCCTTCAGGAAGCCTGGAGAACTGCTTTTTAAGACTACATTAAAAATACAACATACAAGTCCGGCTCCTTGGAAGCAAAATATGTGAGGGGGGCTTAAGACTGTATTTTTCATAGCTCACTTATAATGCTGTTTCATTGTGATGCAGTCGTAAATCCAGGATGATTTTTGCACATTATATTTGTGATATAAAATGGATAAAAAGCACTACAGGCTGAAAGAATACATGTGATAGAAGTTATAGTTAAGCAAACTCGGGCACGATTTCAGACACTGGGTGCACAGATGTTCTTACTTGGACCTCTTGGTTCGTGATGCGGTCTCAGTATGAGACACAACGATGCAGGCATTGTTGCTGGAAGGCATTTATCCTGCTGATGATGTTGTTTGTTATCTTCCACATGAATAACTATTTCTGATCCACTGAGGCTCCACCTTGCAACTTACAGCACTGATGCCAGATACCACAGCACACCTTCTGAGGTCTTGAGATTCTGAGATTTGGTGGCGCAAGGTGAACCTAAATCCTAGGTGGATTTAACGTTATGGCTGAAAAATGTGAATACAATGAAGTGTCATGACCTGGTTTGCGACTAATATGAAGACAACGAATCATATCAGGTGTATGTTTACTTCCTGCATTTGTGTGTGGACAAAGACACATCTCCTGACTCCTGTATGACAAGCACAAATCATTACCTACTATTATTAGAGTTAAAATGGAGACGCTGTACACCGATTAGCCACAACATTATGACCACCTGCCCAACACTGGTCGTGCATACTTGTGGTTGCACGTACTTCCCATAGTGGAAAGCTGCATTTTGAGAAAGATTTGGTGAAGACATATATATGGGTCGCAAGAACGCTAGCAAGGAGTGCAGCAAGAAGAAAAGGGAGCCACTTCTAGTTTCAATTTTAAAGCAGCCGGTGCAATGGGGAATCATAAATTAAGTTTAAGTGAGGTTTAATGTCTATTTATTTCATATTTTACTTCGAAATGTTTTGATTTTGATAGTGAAAAAAAAAATTATAGGTTTGTAAATAGGTAATATTTTTTGGGTGGACGTAATGGACTATCTGCAACATTTCGTATGTGTAAAAGTCATTTCTCAATACAAAATTCTGCTGATTAAATTCATATGCCGAGGTACCACTGTATTGAAAATGTAGCTACTTTGAGAAGGGACGAATTGTGATTGTAAGAGGCCTGGGTCAGAGCAAGTCCAAAACTGCAGGTTTTGTGTGATGTTCCTGGTCAGGACATACCAGAAGCGATCCAAGGAAGGAAAAGCGGTCAGCTGGCCACAGAATCGTGGATGGCCAAAGCTTACTGATGCACATGGGGAGTGAAGGCTGGTCTGTGTAGTCTGATACAGTGGAAGTGCTGGTGTAGATCAAACTGAGGAAAAGATTTAAAGCTGGTTGTGATAGAAAGGTGTCAGGGGAAAAAAAAGTGGAGACCTACTGATAATGTTCTGGCTGATCAGTGAAAAGCCCAGTGCTAGAGGAAGTAAAGGACAAAGCTCAGCTGACTTCCTGTTTAGCCTGACTACAGACTTAATCCTTAGCAACAGCGTTGGTTGAATCAGTTTACTTGAAATTAGAGTTCACATATAAAATTGCTGACAAACACATTAACAAGCACACTAGCGCTGTATTATAATAATAAGAATAATAATAACAGCAACGACAACATACAGGTTTGAAATGCTATGCTATGCTATATGTTGTGCTAAGCCGTGAATAGCAAACAGTGCTATACGAACAACAGTGAAATGCGGCTCGCGTTCACATAGACACTCTCTCGCGCGCGCGCTCTCTCTCTCTCTCTCACTCTCAGGTTCATGACTCACCTCAGCGGCTTTGTTCACGGCTAGCACTAGCTCCAATGCTAACAAAGCTAACTAGAATCCTAAACACCTCTCTAAGCCCAAGACAAGCACACTACCCGGTGTGTGTGTGTGTGTACAGAGGCATTCCGCAACCTACAAAGAGCCCTAGCTTTCCATTTCACGCTATTTAGGATTCATTAGAGTTAGCTTGTCTTTCTTTGAGTTAACTCAATTCTGACGTTAACTGGACGCTTAAAGAGAAACTTACGAGGTTTACAGGACTGTCCTCCACCTCCATACTTAATTCTCCTCTCCTCTCCTCTCCTCTCGGCTACATGAGAGGATTAAACTCCAGGCTGTTCACACAACAACATTGTTCCTCTTGTGACAACAACACAAGGAGGAAAACACACTCACTCACACACATGACGTGGCTATAGTACTGTCGCCACTTCCTGTCTGCTTGTTTTCTGTTCACTTGTTCTTTCGTTCATTCATTTATTCAGTTTCTTCCTTTTAATAAACACAAAACTATATTGCACCCTTTAAAAAATAAATAAAGTAAAACAATTATTAACTATTACTATTATTTACAAGACACCTCACTGTTTAACAATTCTGCAGTTATTTACATTAACCATAAGAGGGCGCAAGAGCTCCATTTTCCTGCTAAATATACGCTGTCTTTACACCAAACTCCATCTCCAGAAGTCTCTGGACACCTGGCCATCACACTCCATACACTGTGTGCTTACTATCCAAGCCACGATGTTATACACATTTTTAATTGTATATAATGACTTTGCAGGCTGCACATTACCACTGTCGCCGTGCACCTCCAGGCCTCGGGTTCGTTTCCCGCCTCGGGGTCTTTGTGCATGGAGCTTCCTCTGTACACAGGATAAAGTGGTATAAACAACGAATGAGCAAGTGATAATGTCTCTCCGTCCATCTATTCATCTAATCATCCTTTCATCCATTCATCCATCCATCTAGGACCCTCTGTAGTCCAACAAGGAACTTGAGTCCTAAAGTACAGTATTTATTACCATTTTACGACCGTGGTAGGACGTCCGGTCAATATTCACACACTACAGGCAATTTGGGAACGCCAATTAGCTTTACAACAATTTCCCTTGACTGGAATGAAGAGGGGCAGTGATGATGCCCCATGTTCGCAAAAGCAACCTCCAAAAAGACATGCCAAGATTGGAGTGAAAGAATTTAATTCCTGATCCCCACTGAACACCTTTGGGATGAACTGAAATGCTGACTGATCCATCAGTGAAAGAGAGGAGTTAAAAGGTCCATCCGTGTGCAATCCGGCACATGGGGTGACAGGTACACCCCTGTTTCTGTGGGGGTCGACGCCCGTTTTTATCTGAGCACTTTCAGATGAAGGACCTTTTTTTTATAAGAGTCCAAAAGAGGCAGCCATCTATGTGACATCCTGGAGGTATATTGAACCACACAGCCATGCTCCATGCTATTGGAAAGTCTGACCAGAAGTTTGGAGATTATTATAAGAGCAAAAAGGAAACAATTCCATGTTAATGGTCATGGTTTTGGAATGGGATGTGTGAAACGCAGATGTCCGTATACTTTTGGCCAAATAGAGTCTATGCATAATTATGTAAAAAATAAAACTGTCATAAAGCTTTTATAAGGTTGAACGGAAAATGAACAGGACAGCAATGTTTTTCTATTAAGTGACTGAACTCATTAATGCTCTTTATTAATGCTTAATGAGAACAAATTTAGATCTAGTGGAGCGAAGGATATTATAGGGATATTAAATCTGGAACAGGATGTCAAACAAGCAAGCACAGGTGTGATGATTAGGTGTCCACAATCTTTTGGACATTTAGGCTCCCTGTGTTTTTTTTTTTGTTTTTTTTTTTAATATAAACCTTGTTATACAGGTTTATTTTATGACTTCATTATTGAGTCAGCAATAAATAAATAAATAAATAAAAAAAATGTAAATTCCCAAACCTTAGTATTCCAGCAAAAGAAAGTTTAATCTTATAGAGAAAAATATTTGTAGGCCATAAAAGAAATCCGCATATTATTTAAAATTCTACTTTCCAGACAAAAAATAAATAAATAAATAAAAATACTAAAAGCTTCTGGGTTTGCATGCATTAAAAATGAAGCAGGTGCGATAAAATCTTTAGTAGGACTGTTCTAATTTCCTTAGAAATTAGAAATTAGAAATCAGTTTGTATTTGTGAATCAGAGACTATTTTAATCGAAGGCTCATCACACCAATTATTGACTTTGTTAATGACTGTTTAATGCTTTTCATAGTGTTTTTGTTTTGAATGTACAAACTGTTTTTTGGAGACATCCTTGCTCTACTTGCATGCATCTAAGAATTTTGTACAGTACTGTGTAGTGTACAGTACATACGGTATATATTACTGCCTACCCCCCCCCCCCCCTCCCACCCACACACACCTCCTTCATACAGTGAACTCCATATTTCATAAATAAAACAGGAAAAAGGTCTAAACAAAGTCCTACCCTTCTCCATACACCATGCTAATTGAAAAAAAAGGTAACTTTTTTTCCATTCCACAAAAAAAAAGTCTTCCCTTCTCTTTAACACATATTCGCGCTTTTTTTCTTCATAGAGCAAAACCCCCAACCGAACATCTCTGCACATATTAACGGAGGGAATTTTTGCTGCGTAATATCAATAAACCAGACACTCATTACTAGAGCACACTGCGTATATTACATATGATATTATTCTTAGTTTTCGACACGTAGGTTTCATTTGAAATGGACAATAATGTCTCCATGACCGTTTGTCTCATCATGGAAACTAAACCGCTCTGAAACCTCTGAAAGAACTTAGACGTGTTTTGTATTATTTACCAACCCAGCCTTGCTGTTGTGTTTTTATGTACTGTACTAACCCCAATATTGCATGATCACATTACCGGGACTGTAATTAAACTTTCTCACAGTATTAATAGATAGGATAGCGTTACAAACACTTGCATATAAATAAACTCACAAATAAAAGTGAGGTAATGCTAGATGTAAAACCACAGATCTGATAACATACATGAAGTTCACAGCACAATATGCAAAGTTGATATGCCTCCATGGCCTGGAAATTCCTTATAGAGCGCATCAGGCTCATGCATGCGGCCCTGTGGTCATATTCATAAGGTGACATCATCTGCTCGAGGACTTTGTTTGTGTCGACCAGTGCAGTGTGCTTAAACTAAGTATCTTATAATTGTTGCTGCTAGAGAGCCGAGTAATCTCAGGTACAGCTCGATGACTCAAGCTCTTCAGCTGTACACTTACGCAGAGGGGCGTGAAATATGAAACTGTCGATAAAAACTGTTTACTAAGCAAACATTGCTGTGCTGTTATTTTTCCTTGCACTGCATGTATAGTATTTAGGCAAAAGTATCTGGACACAAGGTGGCACGGTGGCTTAGTGGTTAACGCTGTCATCTTGCACCTCCAGCGTCCGGGTTCAATGCCCGTCTCTGGTCTGTGTGCATTGAGTTTGCATGTTCTCCCCGTGCTTGGTAGGTTTCCTCCAGTTTAATTCAACGGTCCAAAACCATGCGGATTGGCATTCCTAAATTGCCACTACATTTTGGAGCATGGGGATTTGTGATCGTTCAGCCACAAGAGCATTAAAGGTCAGGCACAGATGTTGACAAGCAGGCCTTGCACTGATCATCGATCATACCAAAGGTGTTCGGAGGGGTTGCCTGTGTGAGTTCTTCTCAGGCTAGTAGAGTCCTTGAAGTCCATTCTTGGCACACTTTGTGCACGGGAGCATTGTCATACTGGAACAGATTTGGGGATCTTAGATCCAGTGAAGGGAGATTGAAACACTAGAGGCATCTAGTTGACATTCTGTAATGTCATGGGTTTCCAGCTTTGACTGGTAAACTAGAGGACATCTTTTTTTTTATCTCATAAATACATTCAACACCTTTCTATGAAGGCCCTGCTGCTCATATTTACTTGCACTTTTACTTTTTCTTTATTTTTTATAATGATTCATGTTCTTACTAAGCATGTATTTTTCTACATCTTTGTGGCAGCAACTGAAGGAAAGAATAAATATGCATGATATGTTCAAGTGTCCACAAATTTTTGTCCTCATTCTGTATTATTCCTACGAATAAGCTGCTTCTTCAGACTCCAATCATCGCCTCAGGTGTTAGAAGTGGGGCCGAGGTGTACCTGCTCATTACCTAATCTCATGACGTATAACGCCGGCCAGCAGCAGGACATGTGAGTCCGCTGAAGTCTTTGAGACTTGAATTGTTCGGAGTTTCTGGAATTCACATGAATGTCCTGATTTAATGAGTCCTGCGCAAAGCCGGTTCTGTTCTCAGCATAATGTGTCCAAGCAGAAAGAAAGAGCTCAGTGGAACTCCGTGGGTGTCCAGCGGGCTAACAGACAAATGTGAATCGAGTCATAACTCATTGAAAAAAAAAAAAAATTACAGGGACATAGTAATGGTCTTGTTCTGCCTCTCTGTCCTGCTTTCGGTCATGTAACATTATTTACCGTGTGATCTTTGTAAGCAGTACAGTTCCCTGTCAATAGAGCTGAAACAACAACAACAACAATTAAAAAAAAAGAAGCTAAACAAGATCAAAATATGATTTATAGCCGAGTTCAGGATCCCTGACACCGCACTCTGCTTTGTGACCTCTTTGTTTATTTCACACTGGCAATCTGGCATCATGAACCACGGCGTGTAAAAGTGGAAATCATCTTTCAGATAATAGCGCTCATTTGCATTAACTTCGACAGTAAGCATCTGCCCACGCTACTCGGAGCCCCTTGTCTCCTCGGCTGCTGTCATGTCTCTTACAGCGCTCTGTCCAACAGCTGGGAGGTCGACTGGTGTGAAAATGGTGGAATTTGGGAGTAGGAGGACGTGGCTTTCACCTGGCTGAAAAGTAATGATGAGCCAGCTTTGCTCCCGAGCCCCCGGGACTCCTCAGGAGGCAAAATCCTCCAGCCCACGCTCCGCACGCCGCTCTCCTCTTTGTCCTCGGCTCTCGCCCCTGTCCTGACGGCAGGATTGTGCTTAGGCCGGCCGTTTCAGGTTTGAAGAGACGCACAGGAAAGTTCCTGTCTGCTTTAAGAGCCACTGTATTGGGAAGCCCACACAACCTCCCACACAGACAGTCCCAAAAGAGAGAAAGGGGAATGCACAGGGCTTTTGAGGGCACTCCCCTTGGCGACAATGGGAACCCCTTGGTGAGCTAATGTGCTCGACAAATATTCCTTTCTTTACATTACACATGTTAGGCTAGCATGCTGCTTTCAGCTTCTGCACCGCTGTCAGGATTCCCACCTACTTTGCACAGGATTTAGTGAGACCACTAATAACACTCCTGGTCTTTTTAGTGAACATGACTCAAATACTCATTCAATCTGTCGAAAAGTTCTAAAGAATTGAAAGGTTTTGAATGTTTCTAGGAATTATGTTGGTTTTCTATGAAAAATGTCTGCATCGTAAATCATCCAGAGACAAATATAATTTTATTAAATCTCTGAAAAGAGGAAGTGGTTTATAGGTTAATAGGAATTCCTGCTGACCGACACTTACCCAAGTGAACTTTACTTGACCACAAGTTCAGACTGAGTTTAAAAAAATTTTTTTTACCTGCTTTCTTATAATGAAACTTGCAACGTCAGAAAAACATTAGTTTCAATCCTCCAAAAAACGGAATCAGTGCACTATAACATATAATTACGCATATTTAAAAGGTCATATCCAAGTGTAATGACACAAAACACTCATTGTTTAATATAACAAAATGTTTTCGTGCACTTTTTCTAACCGCAAGTGACTTTTAAGAGGTATATGACACGATAAGAAAAGATGAATCATACTTTCTCTTGTCGCTGAATATGAAACATGAGAGATCGGGTCTCCTCCAGGGACTGACAGATATGGTGAATCCTTACCAACCATCAGTTTCATGATATTCAATTGTTAAATAGTTCCTGCGCCATTTTGTCAGGAGAATAAAAACCTGTGCGTTGAACATAACTCATAATGCTAATGATCCCATAAATGGCTTTTCTATATTGCGCTTGAGAAAGATGCATTTACAGTTACTGTTGGTATTATTAGAGTCATAACTCTACAGACTGCCGCCATGGTAATGAAATATGAATATGAAAATATATTTTTTCAGAATCCGGAATAAATCTCATTCTCTAAACAGATGGATGCCTTTCTGCGTAACTGTGTCAAAGCGCAGAGAGAAGTGCTAAAATAAATCTTAGCTTTCCTGCAGAGAAGAACAGCAATCCTGCAGGCTTAGTGAACAATCCACGAGCACCAAGCACCACCAGTGATGTCTCTGTACTACTTTAAGCAAAATACAGTAATGAATATATACAGTATATATCATTAAAAAAAACATCTATTATAATCTTAAGCAGCTTTTCCTGTGAATTTACAAATAATAATATAAATAAAGACATTATAATATCTATTATAATATAAAAGATGTTACAGACAGGAACTTAAATATTTACTAACAGAACACTCTTTCTAAAACAAATAAATAAATAAAACTGTTATTAAATTTACATTGATATTATTTATAAGCCTAAAAAAAAAAAAAACAGTTAAAAAAGCTAAAACCTACAAGAGCTTAATCATAAACGTGAGTTTGATAACGATGGGTTGTGATTTGAACCACAATTCGCAGACGCCCTAGATATATTTTACGAACCCCAGGAGGTCCCCATGCTCCACTTTAAATCATACACATGGGTTTATAGTACAGACACAAAATTGTTTTTTTTCCCCCCATTTAAAAAAAAACAAAACAACTAACATTGTTAGTGATCGTGAAACCTTTCTAAATTTGTTCATAATAAATATGTTGAGCTCTTAATCCGAAAGTAATTAAAATAATTATCACAGCTACTGTATTTGGTGACAGTACTGTATCAAATTCAATTTCAACTTCACATTCAAATTTAATTTATCACATACAGCCACACACAGTATGATATGCAGTGATATACTGCCCATGACCTAAAAAAGAAGTGTTTCTGGGTGAGAAATAAATTGTCCTAGAGAGTACAAGAAAAAAAAGGAAAAAAATATATTGTTAAAATAGACGGCAAGGTGGCTTAGTGGTTTCACATTGCACCTCCAGGGTCTGGGTTCAATTCCCGCCTCGGGTCTGTGCTCCATGGAGTTTCATGGACGAGTTTGCATGTTCTCCCCGTGCTTGGTGGGTTTCCTCCAGGTTCTCTGGTTTCCTCCCACAGTCCAAAAACATGCAGATAACTGGCAGTCCCAAATTGTGTGCGTGTGTGTGTGTGTGTGTGTGCGTGTGTGTGTGTGTGTGTGTGTGTGTGTGTGTGTGTGTGTGTGTGTGTGTGTGTGTGCCTTTCAGTGGAATAGCACTCCATTCAATGTGTAGCCCTGCTCGTGCCCAAGGTCTCCTAGGATAGGCTCCAGGCTGCCGGCGACCCTGTATACAGGATAAAGCGGTATAGATGATGAGTAAGTGAGTGAAAATGCAAATAGAGCTGGAAAATGTACATGATTTATAAGGTTGTTAAATGTAATAAAATTGAACTAGAAGAGGTGGTAAAGTATTTAAATTATGCAGGATACATGGCTTGAAGTGGCTTATGGGGGCTTAGTGGTTAGCACTGGTAACAGTCAACACTGGTTTAGTCGCATTAAACCGCCAGGGTCCAGGTTCTATTCCCAACTTGGGGTTTGGAGCTTGCATGTTCTCCCTGTGCTTGATGGGTTTCCTCCAGGTTTCCTACAGACTAACGACGTGCAGATTAGGCTTGTCCTAGAAATGGCGTTCCCAAATTGCCTGTAGTGTGTGAATGCGTGTGTGTGTGTGTGTGTGTGTGTGTGTGTGAGCCCTGCCATAGATTGGCACCCTGTCCATGGTGTCCCCCCTCTTGCTGACAGTCTCCTGTGATTAGCTCCAGCACTCCAAGACCCTGTATACAGGATAAAGTGGTATAGACGATGGGTGAGTGAGTGAGAAATTACTTGAATGTGTTGCTTTCACATCATAATGCAGACAATAAATCAAACTTTAATCAGACATGTTTGGTTATCCCTCTGAGGAGATTTCCATAGTGTTTGGCAGGAAGACAAAGTGGATAGTGTCTAATAACATATTTACTTTGAATCATATTAGAAAGATTCATTTCTCAATGTTTCTTTATTCTTTATTCTTCTAACAGTCAATCATGTAGCAGCAGAGCAAAAAAAAATAAAAAATCATTTTCGAGCATTAGTTAATGTTCACATCAAACTTTAGGATTTTGTCAGGTAACTGTCCTTCATGAAATACATTTCCCTTTACTGTATCATATTTCTGGATTTCATATTTTCTTTTGCATATCAGTTCTTATTTATATTTCTGTACCCATATATTTCTATGTGTCTATTTGTCATTTTTTTTCATTAGTATACATGGTACTTTTCTTTAGACTTTATTTAGATGAGTTAAAATATTTGTTTGTATAGTTATTTAAATGTATTAGTTTTATTCTATTTATGCGCATCATAAGGAGGGAGACCTAAATTCATTGCATGCTGTGCACTGACAATAAATAATTTATCTCTCTATCTATAGATAACGTAAAGACGTCAACTGTTAAACTGAACTTTCAGCCTCCTAACACACAGTATGAATGCTGATCAATCCCTGCTGTCCATTTCACCCAAATGAGGATGCGTTCCCTGTTCAGTCTGGTTCCTCTCAAGGTTTCTTCCTATTGTCATCTCAGGGAGATTTTCCTTGCCACCTTCGCCCTTGGCTTGCTCATCAGGGACAATCTGATTATTATGATTCTTACACATTCACATTTCATGCAAACGTACATAATTTTGATTGTGTAAAACTGCTGTGCGACAATGAGAATAGTTAAATGCGCTATACAAATAAAATTTAAATCTATCTATCTATCTATCTATCTATCTATCTATCTATCTATCTATCTATCTATCTATTATACTCATTTTCAGTTTTTCACTTGAAACAAGCATTTTGCTGCATAATGTTGTGTGTGCAATGAACTCAATTTACATTTGAACAGTCCTGAGAAAGACCAGGGTAATGATGCTCAAATAATCCCTCCTTACACCTGGGCTGAGCAGAACAGCATCCCAACACATGCCACATTTTGACATCTGTGTTGGATGGCCTACACCAGCAGGTGACGACATCAGGATCCACCTCTGGCAGCCCAGAACAGAAACCCAAGGCTGCAGGAGCCACAAGCTCACTGAAAATGGACTACTGATGTAAAAATGTGCGAATGTTCAAATTTTCCTGCAAACATTTCCTGTATTCGTTTAGGGAACTACTAGAATAAAACTATCAGAACGTTCTTTGTTCATAACCTTTATCGGTGGAACATAACAATGCACAAGTTCACTTTTTTCTGTTTGGGTGTTTTTTTTTATTTGTTTATTGTCTATGTTATGAGGCTTAGAGTTTCGCTCCGTCACTCTGGAGCATTTCTCGAATTATCCTTAAAATCTGCAAAACTGTGAGTGCATTTCTCAATATGATCAGTACCAGGGGCGGATCTACCGGGGTGGCACGGGGTGGTAATTGCCACCCTAAGAAAAAGCCTCGCCACCCCATTTGCCACCCCAGCACTAGTGTCCTAGTGTTCTAAAAGTAAAATAGTTTTTTAATTTATCTGACGTTCCAATCCAGATATCAAGTTCAAGTCAATCACACATCAGCCTTTATTTCATTTTTATATGACAATGTAAAAATGTGCACCCTAGTGTATACAGCGAATAAGAATAGCGTTCCTTGAATCCACAAAAACAATGCAAGGATGCTTGCTTCAGTGTTGCCACCCCTCATAATTTTAATGCCACCCTCTTGCCACCCCATGAATCATTTTCTAGATCCGCCCCTGATCAGTACAAACAGCAAAACAAACTGGATTACCTGCAAAACCCTGCAACTTGCTTAAAATCTCTCAAAAGTAAGTAATCCTGTCTGTGCCACCAGAATGACCTCGTCCTCGTGTCATTATTCGCAAACATGATGTTAAGTCATGCTGCTAGAATAACAGTGTATTCTGTAACCTTTTTCTCTGATCAATATTATGACTAAGATGTGATCACTGTGATTAAAATTGCACAAGGCTACACTTTTCCTGTATGATTTACTCCAAATACAACAGTACAAAGTGACACATTACTGTATGTGGGAGATTGATTGCAAGAGATTTGACATGATTCACAGTTAAGATTGTTGCTGTTTGGACTGTGTTTTTTTAAACAGCCATTGTATCTGCAATACAGAAGTAAAAAAAGACGGCTTCTTTATTGCGCTGTATAAAATAAAGAAAAAAATACAGTGTTAGAAATGTAAACATGGGAAACACCGCTTAGACAGAACTGTACATGCAGTGCCGTGTGGGGAAATAACAGTACAGTCTGTCTACAGCTCCTGACGTTTCTGTCTGTCTGGCCACAGACTCTCATTCGCATCACAATGCTGCATGGAAACAATCTTTTGAAACATCTTCGCATGCTGTTTCTAATGCCAGGGGTGAGACTATTCGATAGAAAACATGTATAATACATTGCATTTATTGCATCATGATAATGTAGGACACAGCATAAAACTGCGCTTAATATTAGCAATTTATTTATAAGAATTTCTTTTTGATCTGAGAAAGGAATGAAAGCCTCTGAGAAACACTGTAACAGTAAAACCTTTTGAGCAATATTTATATCATCACGTTCCTATCAAATGTGACAAAGAACAAAATTCTGAAAATTCCATGAGCGTCTCCGTGACCCTGCATACGGGAGTGAAGAAGATTAAAAAAAAAAAAACTACATGAGCAATTTAGAGTACAATACTGTGCAAAATTCTTGAGCCACCTCTCATTTCTTTATAAGAGACTTTCAGAATTCTTGTATTTTTTCTTTTAAATGTAGTCTTGGATAATAATTCTCCACACTTCATGAGGGACTTTTTCTTCCTCTTATTTCTTTAAAGGTTTTTAGTTCTCATTTTCTGTCCAGAGTCAGTTTTAGAGGAATGCTTTTCTGCTTGTTAAGCCACACTGTGACATATGAATAGTTCACACATAAAAAAGGGGAAGAAGTGGTCTCAGTATAATAATCAAAAGCATTGAACTTACAAATGACCGCTAAATTGCAAAATTAATACCAGTAATAGACAATTATCTCAATAATCCATTGTGTGTCACTGTCCATGTTCTTGGTCACCATTTAAACACCGTTAAAAAAAAAAATTATACATAGAAGGACACACTATTTCTGTTAATATTGTCCATCACTATTTTGATTATTTAAAAAAAATGAAATACAAAGAAATCGTAATATAATGATACTAAGAATTCTTATATTTTTCTTGTAGTCTTGGATAATAATTCTCCACACTTCATGAGGGACTTTTTTTTCCCTCTTAAGTTTTTAGTTCCCATTTTCTGTCCAGTCTCTTTTTTAGAGAAATGTTTTTTTTGTTGTTTTTTTTGCTTGTTAAGCCACACTCTGACCTATGAACAGTTGAAGCATACAAAAGTCAAATCTAAGACATGATCCAGTGAGAGACAGGTGCAGATGATGACAGATGATCAGGCTGGTGATTAGTATACTGGTGATGCTGAATGCTGAGTGGTTGGGACAGACGAGAGGGGAAATGAGGTCACTGCTGAGGTTGTTACATAAACGACAGATTTTTAAATGGTATTTTTAGGCATTTGTTCCATTTTAACTTATTATGAAGAAATGAGGGGTGGCTCAATACTTTTGCACAATAGTGAATGGTGTATAGGGTGGTATGTCATTTACTGTGTTAGGTTTCACAAATGGGACCTTCACTATTAAGAAAAAAAAAGAAGAAAAATAATAATAATAATAAATAAATAAATAAATACATACATATATATATATATATATATATATATATATATATATATATATATATATATATATATATATATATATATATATATATATATATATATATATATATATATATATATAAATAGTATATATACTTAATAGTAAAATAGCATTTGACACAGTTAATACCATTATTTCAAAGTATTAACTACAAAGTAGAATCTTTGTAAACTTCAGGTCCAATATTTAAATTCAACCTTTCTGCATGTGAATATTGTATAGGGACTAGAATAGAATATTGTATGTCCATGTTTTCCCCTCATACCTGTCTCCAAACGTCTTGCCTCACAATTGAACCCAGATTTAGTTTTTATCATGGCGTGCACTCCTCTGTAAACTAATAAATAATAACTATCCTCTATTTAAATATTTCCAAGGTAGTGTTGCATGTAAAAAACAAAAAAAGTACATACATAGAAATGAGATGCGAACAGGTTGCGTGGTGAAGAGCATCAAACTGCTTTGACTAGATGAGACGTAGAAGCATGTCACAGCTCGAGGGAAAGTGAGTAGGCACACTGAAAATAACGCACCAAGCGATTCCACTAGGTAAATTCTGCTGTGTGGTATTTGGTCTCTTCTGAAAATTTCAGTGTGCATTAAAACATTTCTATATGCATATGTTCAAATATAATGTCAGATATTGTTATCAAGTGATACGGAATCTTTGGTTGGCTCAGTTTGAAATGACTGTTTTGGTGACTATGCAACACTTTAATATTTTCTTGAACAATTTTTTTAATATTTATTTTTAACCGATATGTTTTACTAGTTGATTATGTCAAGTTTTTCCAATATTTGTAAAGATAGATAGAGAGATAGATAGATAGATAGATGTAAAGTAAGGGAACGTGACAAAGAAAGCAAGTGAAAGTGTGTGTATGTTTGTGTGTGTGTGTGTGTGTGTGTGTGCGTGTGTGTGTGTGTGTGTGTGTGTATTATTTAGGTGCCTTGAGGAAATCCCCACACTTATAGCCTCCCACTGCTGTTGCTGAGAAGTCTTGCAGTGGACCATCAGTCTGTGCTCGACTGGGATTTTCCTGATGCCTAATTAAGATTGCTGATCAGAAACAGCCCTCTGAATGTTGATCTGCTGCTGAGAGATAACAGCAAAGAACAGATTTTCTCACATATGCACCGAAAATGCATTTCCACCAGCAAACTGAACTTCCTTTAAAAATAGCACACATTCATCAAATTCTAGACATACTGTAGGTTTTTTTTTTTTTTTTTTTTGGATTCAGTATAGCTCTGCCCTTTTAAGAAAGAAATTCTGATGAGAACTGTGGGCGGTAACAAATGCTAAAGCGCGTTGAACGATAAACAGACAGAGTCACGGGATTGCAGTGATAAGAAAAGCTTTTTGCCGAAATTATTTGCTGTAAAATTGTAAATTCTCTCTTAAGTACTACCGCTGAAGTGTGCTTGATGAATGCAAGCCCGTCTTTAAGAGAGCTAAATAAACAGAGGGAATTTTATATTTATATAAATATCAGAATTATCAAATAAATAATCAGATATAAATTACAGTGACTTTTATGCATTTATTTAAGCTGAAATTCTAATCACAAATAATGTCATACTTATATATCGTAGCAGTTTAAAAGTCACATAAAAGGCAAAAAATTTGCTTCCTTAAACTACAGAGGAATATGCACGAGATGAATACGGTTATATAAAGCAAACAGAGAGGGGGGGGGGGGTCTCAGTTTAATAATCAAAACCTTTGAACTTACTGTACAGATGACAGCTAAATTGTAAAATTAACATTTTAATAAATGAAATTATTTTCTTAATGAAATACTAAGAAATCATAATATAATAATACTAGAAATAGAACAGATTGAGATTGAGAATACTAAAGATGTCCATGAGGTATCTGGGTCATCAATCACACGAAGAGGTGTCAGCATGGTAAAGATATCACACCTAGATAAAGACACACTCAAGAAGAGAAAGCTAAGGGTATTTCTCAGACCTCATTTGCTTTCAGTACATTAACCTGTTTTAATTGTGTGTCACTGTGTTTTAATAGTGTCAATACAAAATTTTGGACATGATGATGTAAGGTCCGATTTTACAGGGTGATTCTGGAATGGAAGGTCAGATGGAAATTTGAACAATATTAAACTTATAGTTTCTGCTGTGTGAAAAGTGAAGACAGGTGAAGCAAAGATCCTTGCAAGACAACAAACAAACTGAAACGTTTCTGTATATCAAATGAATTACTTCCTTGAGCAGTACACAGCAATGAGGTAAATCAATACTGGACCACCACTGGCTTGTAAAATAGCATCAATTCCCTGTCGTTGTCATAAGCAGATGAAGTCAGAGGTCATTTCAGGCATCTTGACAAATTGCCCAAGGCATTTCCTTAAAAAGTGGGCATGTATTTAATATCCTCTTTTATAGGATCATATAGATGTTTAAAAAAAAAAAGATGAATATACAGTGCAGAAATTAAATAAATCTTTAAATAAAAGAATTAAATACGCATTTAACATTATAAAGAACATACTACTTCCTGGTCTCTAAGATCCATAGCCAGCCAGACAGACAGACAGACAAACAGACAGACAGACAAACAGACAGACAGACAGACAGATAGATAGATCGATAGATAGATAGATAGATAGATAGATATTGAATGCCATATATATATATATTTATAAATGAATTTTTTTCATAATTTAATTTTCCTTTTAGTATTGGTACACCAAGGCAGAAGATATAAAAGGTGTAAAAAGACAAGAATTTATTTAGTAACCAAAATCTATCGCAGAAACAAGCGTGACGCTGACTCGCACCCATAGACAAATGTGACTTTAATTGCAGTTCAAAAGCTTATAAATTAGATCAGATCACGCAAATAAGAGTGAGGAAATGCAGTCTATAAAAGTTTAACTGAAAAACTTAAGTTCTGTAAAAGTCGGTCAGGTGTGGGTGTGTTTATCAGAAAAACAAAAGCTCACCTACTCACTCATCACTATTATCTTTACTATATTCCCAAATTGCATTACCATACGTCTGCACGGGCTCCGCACTTCAGTCTGTGGCCTTCTCTTCGGAAACGAGGACGCCTGCTCGTGCATGTATTAGTCCGACAATTAAACCGACGCGTGAGTGATAATCAAACTGTGACCTTTGACCCCGAGTCTTAGAGCCTGTCATTTGATTCGCGAGCATCCGAAGCTAATCAGCTCTCTACAGACAAGACTGGAGGTAAGTTCACTTTTAATAAGCCGCAAGATTACGCCGTCCCGAGATCCGGCATGCATAAACACCATGTATGATTTCATTAACTGCTTCATAATGACGCTCGCGAGCTCACATTTCTCCTGAATAGAATTGATAGGAAACAATATCGGCCCTAAAGTACAGCTAATGCTGTTAGGGGAGAGTGGGAGGAACTGGGGGGAAATATAGCCACCAAAGTCTTTCATTTAGCCACAATCGAGTGGGAGGCAGAGGCATTACCACGTCCAACCTAAAAACAAGGGAAAGAAAAAAAGGATGGATGCTAATGTTTGTACATCAGAGTAGGAGTAAATTAGTCAACGTGAGTCCCGCACTGCTAATATCGCTTAAATTGAATGCTGATCAGTTGCTTCAAATAACAAACTAGATACAAACAAGAACCTTCAAGCCGCACCTTGGAGTGTGTGTGACGAGAATTACTTACACGACGCCTGGAGACAGCTGCAGTTTACTTAAGAATACACGCATGCATATGCATGACTTTATATATTTAGAATGCAAGTAAAAGTGTATGCAAGTGTTAAAACTTAAAAAAAAAAATTTTTTAACACAAATCATTATTTATCCCGAAGGCTGTGTTTTCGTTTATTCAATCTCTATTAGTGATCGCATCATGAAAGATTAATACAACAGTTAGGCAGCACCTGTGTCCTATTATCCAAAAAAAAAAAAAAAGAAGAAGAAGAAGAAAAAAAAAGTCTGCGCTATTTATTAGATTTGCTGTCACAAGAGAACAGGCTGAATTCTCATCATTTGCACTGAGAAATATGATGCAGCTGGCTGAGTTCTCTTTAACTGTTTTAATTGGTGAGAAATAGAAGTCTGAGGCCAAAACATGATTACAGGATAAACTTCCACATCGGGGTATTACTGATTTTATTACACGCTTTATTGCCTCATTTTGCATTTGCTGAAGATTGTTGGTGTGCTCCGCTTTGCCGCAAAGTTAAGCGTTGCTCAGCTGTATACGGTATACGTCCAAATTAGAACTATCACATAAAGATATGATGAATGACTTTTCAGCGGTAGCAAAAACATGATCGGTTTAGATCCGTCCTTTCATTTTAATCTGCCGAATGGCAAACAGATGAGAGATTCTTCAAACGCTAACAGCGAGTCTATCATTCGACTGATATTGATATAATTTTCCATTTTAGTTATTCGTTATAAACTGCGGAGAATATCAACTGTCTTCTCCGCTTAGCGAAAGCGGTGAATTTAGCCGCGTCTATAAGAGAGAAGTACTAATGCTTTTCCCAAGCTAAGCAGGCACAGCTCGATCAGTCTGCAGCAGGCCTGGGGGTAATAAATGGCCCAGTGCCTATTCTCATATCCCTGGCAGGCAATTTACGCTTGTAACGATCCTCCCAATCACTGACATCTTTATAGATGTTGCAATACGGGCAATTGTAGTAGACCTAATCCTATTTAAGCTCAATGCAATGCTAACTTTTTGCACATTAATTCATCGCGGCAATATTTTCTCCTCGAGTCATTCAGCTTTCCTAAATATATTCTGTTTCTTCCCTGACACCGTCAGACGCTTTCTCTCCTTTCCTCTGATTTATGTCCGCTGTGGCTGAGCCGACTCCGACCTGGAAAACAAGGGAAGAGAAAAGCGAACAAACTTCCTCACAGATCCCCGCCATCTTTTCCAGATCCAGTTTCATTCTGATTCGCAGTGACATCATTACATTTTTTGTACCTCGGCACGATTGGATTCTCGATTCCGATTGGCCAGACTGAACTTAATTTTCTTTACCTGCAGCTCTGACAGTTTTAATGTTTATATGGATATCTTTCTAACACATTATAATTATATAGCTACAGTATATATACTATAATAATGGCTAAGGTAAAGCAACATAGTCTAAGATTAATATCAAACAAAGCAAAGTCTGTGTATTTTCACAACGTGACACAATTTGTATGTAATATATTTTGTTTAAACCACTGAATAAACCTTACAGTTCTACACTTCAGTCACATCTTGATTTCTTAATTTCAATCGAGTCCAATCTGTCCAAATAATTATGGCCCTGACTGCATAAGCATTATGTTAACTATTATTATAATAATAATAATAATAATTATTATTATTATTAGCATAAAGAGACTCCAGTGTCAGCGTTATTTGTAACAGTAAGGCTTTATGCTGTAAAAGGGAAAAACCTTTGTCTTATTCATTTCAAGAGAAACAGAGAATTTCTGTTTCGTTATCTGTTAGATATCTGTTCATATCTGCAGATAACAAGAACAAACTTGTCTTACAGACCTAAAACAACATCTTTAAATATATACAAGAAAATATTTTTCTCTCTACACCATGGACCATTGTGCTTTATTGCATTCTGTACATTTTGTACAGAAACTTTGTACATGTCGTATTAAAGTAATATAAGTTGATATTAATTTCTCCTATATAATAGTTATTATGTCAATATAGGCAATGTACAGATCAGCAATACTGTCCAATTCAAACAACAATGATCACCCAAAGCTATATTCACTGGAAAATGAATCAGTAGCAAGTCCGGACATGCGTACTTAAAAGTTCATACACCCTGTATTAGTGTTACTGTAGATACTGATTAAGGCAGATTTTAAGCGAGGACATGAATAAACTACATGCGGTGTTGTTTCAGTATTTTTGTTCTTTTCTTTCTTTCTTTCTTTCTTTCTTTCTTTCTTTCTTTCTTTCTTTCATTCTCCATTCATTCATTTATTCATTCATTTATTTATTTATGAATTCATTTATTTTGGGTTCGAATCCCAATATTGCTTTAAAACAATTCAATAGTTGTGTAGGTTACAAGTAAAATTTTAATTTGTTCTCCGTGTGCTTGTGAAATTAACACCGAACAGAAAACAGTGTTTATATACAGAAGGTCCAGGTCGACTCTGCAAGTGTAAAATAATCAGTGTGGATCCACCCGGTAGAACTGTTTCCCCTGCAGCCCAAAGACACATGTTTTTGGCAGCTTGCCCGACAAAATTGCACATACTGTATGGCTCGGTGTGAGTGTGTGCGCGCACCTGTGTCCTGTGATGGTTGGCACTCCATCCACGATTTATCCCGTCTTGTGCTCTAAGCTCCCTGGGATAGGCCTTCAGGCTCCCTGTGACTCTACACAGGATAAGTGGATATAGAAATGAATAAAATTGAATGAAAAAAATTCAGCTTTGTTGCAATCATTTTCCCTAGAAGACTATAGGTCAATGAGCAAACAGCACGTTTAGAACATTTTTAATGAATAAATTTTAAAATGCTTAGAGAATTTTAGCCATTATTTGTTTCGCTGTTTAAAAAAAACTCATTTTTGTGATTGTGCAGTACAGAGTGAAATATCCATTTTTTCAGCACAGCATAGGCAATATGATGAACTGAATTTTATTTTATTTCAACCAACTGTACAAACATGAATGAGCAAAAAAATTAGAAAATGCGTCACACATACAAAGAAATAGCACAGATACACATGATCATGTTTTTTAAATTGTTTTTTCGTTGTTTCTATGACATAATAACAACAACAACAACAACAACAACAACAACAACAACAATCATCATCATCATCATCACCATAATAATAATCATAAAAATAATCATAATTGGCTAATTTTGAGAGTGCTACATTTTTGCGACGTCATTCCCATATACCAGTACTGGTAAACATTTATACAAGTAATGATATAACTTTCATCCAAAAACTCAAATACTGTTCACAGTTTGAAGTCTGAAGCCTCCCTTTTAACATACACTAGCAAGACATCCATATATTTCCTACTGAAATTCTACAAAAGCATCAAATGTCTAGTCAGCAGCAGCAGCAGCAGCAGCAGCAGCAGCAGCAGCAATTTCTAAGACAGTGGAGGCATCAATGAAAACATTGTGATAATCATTTTCATTTATGCAACCTAAAACCAGTGGAGATATCTATATTTCAAAACGTAACCCTTGTCTAAACAATTGAAAATGGATAAACAATATACAGGTATAAAGTCTTTGGCTAATTCATTCCACCACTCCTTATATTGTAAGCTACAATATAATGGGATGCTATAATTAGGCAATGAACAGGGACTATGGGGTTAATGGAATTATTATAGCATATACAGTACGCATTACATTATAGCAGTCATATAGCATATATGCATGTATTAGATTATTATTAAAAATTAATAAATGCACCTGAATCCAGGTAAGCAGATTAAGCAGAAGCAAGTCTGCACTTTGTACTGCAATTTCTACATATTACAAATATATGATCTTACTTGTGCTGTTCATGAGAATAGACACCTTATTGAGTTTGTTCAGCATGTAATTTGCAAAGGAACTGTAAAAATGTGAAGCTTAAATATGAATTAAATAACCAATTCAATTAATCACCTTCATTATTATTAGCAATGCAAACAATTTATTCAAACAGACTCACAAACTGCTCTGATGGATGTTGTGTGTGTTTAAGTGTGTGCACATGTGGGAGGGTAAATAAGGGATGAAGGTTTTGTGACAGGGACTAAAATAGATTCTTTTGTTCTATATTTTACAAAGACCTACAGAGCTTCTGAAGTGACATGGTTTTTTTTTTTTTTTTTTTTTTTGAGTCGATGGCTTAATATGCTGTTGGAACATCATACTTAATACGCGACCTCCAATTAATTATTTGACCAGAATGTATGAAAACCTTTATTTGCTTTGAGAATATATTTGAGGTGACCCATCCTAATGGGATAATCACATAGCAATCAATGCCAGGGACTCCGGTATGTTTTATATTTCATAATGTAGAATATAATCAATCTTTATGCTCAGATTCCTGTGGGTCCAGTGGTCTAATTCTATTGATTTCTGTGTCTCGCTCATTTTAAAATACAATAGCTGTCACGAGTTTAATATTTCAAACTCATGGCCTTAATTAACTCATGTCAGTGACTTTATAAAAAAGGTGCCATTCTCAATAATTTCCTTAGTTAATCTCGATTCATAACCACAGTTTTTAAAAGAACATTTTCATATTGCATGTTCATGTTGAATTAAAAACAAATATCTACTATATTTTACCTATGTTTTACAATGGTTTTGTGTCAACATGAATGTATGGATGATTTGGGCATTTGAGCTGTAGTGGTTTATATGTGAAATAAAGAAAGAAAGAAAGAAAAAAAAGAAATATTCAGCATTCTGAATTTTATAATACAGTAATTACCTGGTAATTAATAGGGAAGTACATAGTAATTATAAGGTAATAATAAGTAACTATATAGCTGGTTGCTAGTTTATTACAAATAGTAATCTGCTTATATTATTATATTATATTATTATTATATTATTGATTTAATAGCAAATATTATATTACGTATATGCTATTTCCCTACACAAATAGCACTTTACTAGATATTAAATTATAAGTACATACTGTAGTTAATACAGCTTATGCAAAGAATCTTAGTGTCTGTACTAATACTTCGAGCTATAAGGCAAAAGTTATGAAGAAAACACAAGATAATAGCTACTGATGAATAATCATACCTCTAAAGTTATTCTGTTTCGTTAATCCATCGTCTACAGTATATCGCTTATCCTGTGCAAAGGGGTGTGGGAGCCTGGATCCTATCCCAGGAGACTAAGACCATGACATGGGGTACACAATGGACCGCGTACCAATCGCAGGGCACACACACACACACACACACACACATGCAATGTGGGAACGGCATATTAACCTAATCTGCAGGTGTTTGGACTGTGGGGGGAAACCGGAGTACCTGGAGGAAATTTATAAAAGTTGTGTCTCACTTTATTAGCACTTGATAACCAGTGCTATAATGTAACGAAGTACAAATACTATGCTTATATACTTAAGTAGAATTTTCAATGCACTTTAATCTTGTTAACAAGATTTCAAATTCAAATTCAAAATTTATTTGTCACACACACACACACACACACACACACACACACACACACACACACACACACACACACACACACACACACACACACACACACACACACACACACACACACACACACACACACACACACACACACACATTTTTACTTTTTACTCAGACACATAAGCATCTCAGCCTTAAGCATTAATCTTACTCTTTATTACACCAGTTTGAGTTGGGGAAGTAATCCTGTCTTTTACCTGCGTCGTCATAACAGTAGAATCAACAATGACTGATACCTGATATCATGCAAGCACCTACTGCAGGCTCTGCTGCTAACATTACAACTCTGGTAACAGACGAAACCAACTGATGTGATATTTCTTTCTATGTAAGTTTTCATGCATTTTACGCATTTTCTAGTTATTTCCTTAAAAACAAGCTGAAAGTTTTGACATAGCACAAGTTATACTATCTACTGTCCAGAATATCTTGAATAAAGTCGTATACACCAGGAAATAAGTTTACTGGTAATTCCCAGTCCCTTACCTAATTATCCCACTCACTTACCATACTGTAAAATAATGTGTGATCTAATATTCCTTCCCTTATGACTATGACTGATATGACACATGGATAGCCTTTTATATGCTTTATATACATAAAGCATGTTCTTGTCTTTAACACTTCTCAGGGTTATGTATGAATGACTCAACTTCTGAAAAAACAAGAACGGAGCCCGTTGTTAAATCATATCTGTTCTCCGTCTACCATTTTATTCTTATGCTATGGTATAGCCAATTTTGTGGCATGAAGAGACACTAGAGAAAATAGACGACTCATCTGAGTAATTTTGAGGTAGGAATTTTTTTTTCTTTTTTCCGTAGGGTTGACTTATAGCATTTTTCTCAACTTTTTTTTTTGTTTTTTTTTTTTGTTTAATTACGTCAACTTGAGCCCCAGAGGGGGAAAATCCTCTTATTCAATTGGTAATTTATTCATTTGTCAGCAGGACCATGTATCCACTCTGAGGATTTTGCTTTCATCATACACTTCCTGCCACTTCCTCTACGTTCTCATTCTCTAACCAGTGCACCAATGTCTCTCATACAGTAAAAAAGTACAAACCAGGCAATTTTCCTTGACATTCACTGGCATCTTGTTGTGCTCATTAAAACAAAGAGAGCGTGATTGATGGCTTTGTGTGGCCACACAAGCCCCTGACAGACACCTCTATATTCAAAGTGGTCACTTCCTCTAGCAGGCTTGATCTCCACATGGATCTGCCAGAGGAGCCTTAGCCTGCGAGTTAATGTTTGACCAGGAGCAGGAACTGACGTTGTGCTTATGTAGTGGAAGAACTCCACCCCAAGCAAGCACGGGCTAATCAGTCTCCCCTGACGGCCAGCTCCACTTAGCTTGTTCTCTGCTTGTAACGTGCCATGTCCAATTAGCTCGCGGGGTGCTCCGTCTTCATCCCTACACACTGTTGATGGCAGAGAGCCACTCACAGCGACCATGATGGAGGAGGCCTTGATTGGACGACAAGGCGTCCTGCGGCCTGTGGTCCGGGCTGACTCGGCTAATCATCAAACCCTCCGTCCCTGTGCTGCTCTGAAAGCCTCTGAGCCAGGCAGGAAGTGTCAAACCGGGGCCCCCAGTGCCAGGCCGAGCTGGAGGAGAACTCCTGCTTTTGTCTTCCAGATCTGGGGAATGAATTTCTGCTGATGGAGACGTGAGCGTGCCGTGTCGGTAGTTTCGGCAGGAAACTGAAACAAGATGTTGACAATGAGACCAGGGGGGTTTTGTCTAGTGTTCTTGCTATCTCTTATGCGCGAAGCCTGCCATCACCCAGTAACGTTAGTGTGTGAGTGCAGTGTAGAAGATTTTGGGTGACTGTAATAAAACATTTTTCTTACCAATTATTAATCTACAGTGCAAGTCAAAAGTTTGGACACAACACTGGAATCAGTTTTAATATTCTACAACAAAACTTTTTCAAAACTATGAAATAACACATAAAGGATTAAGTAAATAAATAACAACAACAACAGTCAGTTCTGATTTTGAGACATGAAGGTCAGCTGTTCTGGAATAGTTCTTGCAAGAACAGTATGGTCAAGTGCGTTTGCAAAACCCATCAAGCACCATGATGAATCTGGCTCTCATGAAGACCATCCCAGGAAGGCAAGACCAAAACGTACCTCTGCCGCAGAGGAGAAGTTCATTTAGAGTTACCAGCCTCAGAAATCACTAATTAACAAACAGCATCCCGGATTAGAGGATTGCGGAGCATAAGTAGCAGATACATCTCAACATTAACTGTTCAAATTAGATTATTGCCTATTTTGGATGCCTTCGGCATTACTTTACAGTGTAGACAGGAATAAAAATTTAGGAAAGATCATGGAATTAGAAGGTGTGTCCAAACTTTTGATTGGTTATGAATATAAGACTAATTCAAAATATTTAAGATCATGAAAATGCAATAATGCAAACATTTCAAAAACTTGAGTTCTACCTTACTTTGCACAACAATACCCAATGCAAAGTCCCATTAAAGCATGTGCAAGATAATTAATGGACACCTATGGTTATTTATTATTATTATTATTATTATTATTATTATTATTATTATTATAAATATAAACTTATAAGAGTGGGTCATTAGTGAGGACTTTACACGTCTTTAAACTTAAATCAACGGCTGGAAGTCAAAACAGGGTGCTGGGCCTGAGCACAAAGGAGAAGTGCACAGTGCTTCTTTTCCTCTTTTGTTTAATTAACAGAGATGGCTCATTAGGGGGAAGGCGAATGAAGTAACTGAACCCCAGATTAAAACAAATCTAAGCCGGTGAGGCCAACACACACTCATTTGCTGATAAACTTTCTGCATTAATAGTGTCATTAAAGAATAGGACTGTGGAAGCAATAACAGCTTATAGAATTACACAAATGTGTGTGTGTGTATGTGTGTGTGCGTGTGTGTGTGAGTGTGTGTGGATGGGGGGGATTTCAACATGCTAATGAGCTTCTCTACTGAGACTGCTCTTAATGGGCTTCTGCGCGAGCATTATTACCCGCTCCGCTCCGCACCGGATCCGTCCGTAAGGAGAAGAGGAGAGTCCGATAGCTGCCTTGATGTAATTGTCGGCCTGGAGTCTCGGTTCAGGCTCCGTGATGCATCTTCATCCAAATGGGCACAGACACAAGCTATAGCTGCATCTCCATCATCATGTGGAGTGCTCAGAATTCCCTGGAAAATAATGAATCGGGGCTTCATTTGTAACTGTCAGTGAAGCTCGGCGCTCCCTGCTGAAGGTGCACGGCGACCAAGTGAGCGAGATTGGGTACAGCTGTAACTTGAGCTGCTTCCTGGGATTGGTTTTGTTCTGTTATGGCTTTGTCGTGATGCTTAATAACATTCAAAAATGTCATTTGGGCTGCTTGTTAAGCAGACAGCACGGAAATGCGCGCACACACACACACACACACACACACACACACAGAAAGAGTGAGTGTGGAGAGAGAGAGAGAGAGAGAGAGAGAGAGAGAGAGAGAGAGAGAGGAGAGAGAGAGTTGCCCTCCTTTTTGTTGTCTGTTTTTCTCTTGCTAATGACAGGACTCCAAACCGCCGGGCCCTCACAGAGGTCGTCCATCTTCCTTAGACATCCACCCACTCACGCAGGAGCGTTTGCACCCACTGATCCTGCAGGCCTATCGCGGCCCTGCTGACCACCATTATGGCTGTGTCAGGGTGCGAGCCCCCCCACCCAGCCCCCAGTGATTAATCATCATTTACAGAGTGCTGGCGGGCTGTGCAGGAGGTGCTAGTGGCGCTGGGGGAGAAAGGGCCCCGCCACTGGGCCTTTGTGGCCTCTCCCCTGGAGCACTGCACTGCTGCTGGGATGCAGTGCTGCTCCCAAAGCTGAGAGAGAGAGAGAGAGAGAGAGAGAGAGAGAGAGAGAGAGAGAGAGAGAGAGAGAGAGATGACCTGGAAGAAGGCCATCAAATTGAAGTCAAAACAGTGTTTGGTTTCACTGTGTAGGTGAACTACCAGGGTTTAATTTGAGATATGTGTGTGTGTGTGTGTGCGCGTGTGTGTGTGTGCGCGCGCGTGTGTGTGTGTGTGTGTCCTCAAATAAACCAAATCATCCACTTTGTAAAACTGCCACCCTCTTTATCATCCCCTTAGGAATACTTTTATTGTGTGATATCACTTAACACATATCTATTAACATTATTTTAATTCTAGGGATATTTGACACACCAGGTGGCCTTCAGTGTATCCTGAGTTCTTCATGTCAAAGCGACCAGTTAATGCAAGGGAGTGTGTAAGTTGAGGAAGTTGACGCCCACTCTCTCTCTTCTTTTTTTTTTATTTTAATTAAATCAAATTTTATTTTTTGGTATAATAAGCATCTAGCTGTGGCATTTTCAGAAAATTATCAGGAAAAAAAAACACAAGAGCATCTAGATAAACGGTTAAGATGAAATAATAGCGTTATATCGCTAAATTATGTAACAATGTAGCGTTTGTATCACAGTACCGTTATAACCTACTGAAGGATGTGATGCTGTCAGTATATAATGCATTCTGGATTCTAAAAGGTGTGCTGTATACTGTATATAACTTCGAGGTTTGTGCTGAGTGGGACAGAGAAATAATTAATAATGATTTATCGGCGCATTACTCACTTGCAAGTAAAACTTGGTGGGTACTTTAGTATCTAGAGATGCAATTACTTAATAACTAACTTATATGAATATGAATATGAAGGAGATGAGGCATAAATGAGACATCCTTTTTCTAACTTCTTCAGGAAATGCGCTCATATTTAAATATAAAGTTTAGGAAAATTCAAGTAATAATTACGTCATACTGTGAGTAATGCTGCATTAAAATGTCTTAAAATGTACGAAACATTTCAAGAATGAGCAGCAAGGAAAAACTCCATGGGAGGACATGAGAAATAAATCTTAACCTTGAGAGACCAGATTCAAAAGGAAACACACTAGATTGGGTGATTATGAGTGCACAACTGAACGCGCTGATAAAGGATGTACAATATGAGCATGAGTGAATAATGAGTCATGGGATAGAGTATAGGAGTAGAGGTCAATATGACTACAGCAGCAGTTCTTACAATGTGCACGTCTACAACTGATATTAAACACTGAAGCACTAGTGAAGGAAGTGCAAATGCGTCCCGTTTAATTCTTGACCTGATATTGCGCTGTAACAAAGAGTCGCGATGTAGTGTATAAATGCCTGTTTGTTGAAAGTGAAGTAGGAAGAATAAAATACAAGACTTAGCAATGACTAAGTTATCAAAAGTCATTTTCTATTATGCTTTGATATGTACTTAAATATTTGAAGTAAAAATAAAAGCAAGAAAATGTGAGAAGAATTTTGATTATGCACATTAATGTGATTATAGGGATCCTACATCGTCAAAGTTCTTAAAGCTCAGAAGACATTAGTCATTAAAAAAAACTTATACTTTATATTGTGCAGGATAGAGTGACGTTTATTTTTTATTATTTTTTTCCCGCACAACCGAGGCAATATAATGAACTGTTTTTTTAATTTTTTATTTTAACCAACTATACAAATATGACTGAGCAAAAAAAATAAGAAAAATGTGTCACATCGGCAAAGAAATAGCACAGATACACATGATCATGTGTTTTTCTGGTTGTTTTGGTTGTTTCTAAAACCAAAAAATAATTTAAAAAATGTTCTGGTTTTGTGAGTGCTACAGATTTTGTGATGTCATTCCCATATCGGTAAAATTGACCCTTTAATCAAGTAATGATAACTTCAGTTCTAATTGACACATCGCAAAACTCACACAATTTCCGTCAAAGAAAATTGACCTTTGTGTTACTGACCTATACAGTATCTGTGCTGCTTGACACAAATTGTGAAGTAATTCCAGGGGGAAAAAAATTGTGGTGTAGTCAAAACTGCATATAGGCTAATTTAGCTAGCACAAGTTAGCCTGGCCATCACGTTAGCCAGACATCTGAACTGACTTAGGATAATAGCTAACAAACTAGCTAACTTTAAATAACTTTGATGTTGTGGCTCCAGTAAATCAATAAACATTTAATTTACATCAATGCTCTTATTCAGGTTGGACCTCAGAGCTCACCATTGTAGTCAGGATGGTCGTCACTCTGTTGTAAGTGGTTAAGTAAAATTTTAGCAGCAGAGCCTTCAGCAGGTGCTTCTATGATGGTATCATGATGAACGTGTATGGGAGTACAAGTACACATTTTATTTAGGAAATGTAGTGGAGTAAAAGTGAAAGCTGCCAGAAATCTAGATATAAAAGTACACATAGTGTATATGAAAACTCTACTTACAGTATGTACAGTACCAAAGTATTTGTACTTTTATACAAGTAGTGTACATATTTACACATTTGGTTTCTATGGTATATGTAAATATAATTGTCTTGCAAATTTATTAGACTTTATTACATTAATTGTCTATTGATTTTTTTTATTATGAATTTGGCACTTGTAAATGTAAAAGTGTAAATCAACCTGTAAATATAATTTCTTTTACTTGTATAAGAGGTATATCATGGCTTTTGAGCATTACATAAAAATACATAGAGTATATAAAAAAAAAAATAGTAGAAATTAGAAAAGCTGTAGCATCTGCATTTTGTGATTAGTATGTAATGGCAGTGTATAATGTATAATGTAAAGTTTGTTGGCAAACACCTGTAATACTAAAATGAATGTATGAAGAATAGAAGACAAAAAAATGGCAATCATGTAAAATGATTATCTTAAAAAAAAGAAAGAAAAAAAAAGAATGTAAATAGTAAATACATTATCCGCTTGGAAACATTTTAGAATTTGACCGCTGTGAACCACATCATAGTGCAGGTATATATGGGGAAAAAAAGTTTTAAAAACCTAATATATAAGTTTGAATAATAGGGAATGGACTGTCTGTAACATTTTAAAATGTTTTTTAATGCTTTAATAATTAATTGATTTTATTTTTATTCTACATTCGCCTTTAAATGCGCTATAAATAAAGATTTGACGTGCGTATGTGTAATTACCATGTCAAAAGTCTTAACCGCAGTTCAATTACAAAAACATTTTCTTTTTAAGAACATTTCTCTCATCATTTCTGTAATGAATCAAAATCAACACATTTTTTTTTCTCCAGCAGGCCACTCGAGTCTATTTCCCCCATTAACCTGAACACATCATTAAGAGGCTCTTTAATGGCAGCGTTTAATATTTCGAAGCCTTCGGTTCATAAAGACCTAATGACACTGATGCACACAATTCATTACTGGCCACATCGAGACATGATGGATCTGCTTCCTAATGGCTAAACTTTGACTCGGTCTGCACGAGGCTACGGCTGGAACAAGGGCCCGCCTTTCCAAAACAGTGGCGCCAAATTAATGGATGATTTAGCCGCGCCATTTATTAGCGCGCTTTGACACGCAGCTCTTTCCGCCGAGTCCTCCGAAGAAACAGAGGCCCCATCATTCCTGCACCCTTCACAGGTAAAGATTAACGCCTTTAATGGCACCATTTGCTTAATGTTCTGCTGCATAGTTTTTCCTCATCAAGGCCTGTGTTGAGTAGAGCTGATTTTCTGTCCTTAGACTTGCGAGAATATTTAATGTTTTTGATACAACAAGCCATTTAATCTGTTGTTCATTACTTAATCCCTTCCTCTTATAATTCTTTATGAGTTCATTCGTCAGAAACGATCGGGAGATCATGAGAAAAATGCAAAATCCCGACTTTCCCTTGTTTAAGTTTATTGATCAATACTCGGATTGATACACATTTTTAGATAGCAAGTTCCTGCGAATCTCTCATAACTTAATGAAAGTGCACCTCTGAGAATCCAAAGTCCAAGCAGGCAGAGTCAGTCCACTCGTCTAGGTGAAAACCAGGGTCTCGTGTCTTTACCGCCGAGCAGAACATTAGCGTTAATGGCTTCTGATGCTGAATGAGGAGGCAGAAGTCAATGATGGAGCGCTCGCTCAGTAATGAGGGAGACAGTGCCCGGGTCCGACCCACGGCCCCTCGGCCACGTGCCTCAGCTCTGAGAGAGGCCTGGACAAACCTTTGTGTGTGTCTGTGTGTGTGTGTGTGTGTGTGTGTGTGTGTGTGTGCTAAGAATTACTGTAACTGGAAGTTTTTCCTTATTTATGTCAGGGTTCCTCTTCTACAATTAAGTCTATATGCCATGTGTTCTCAAAATGCTTGAAATAATAACCAAAAATAACACTGTTTAAGCCTAAAATGTAGATACTCCACTCTGACGAACATTATGTTAAAACTGCTATTATGTTAAAAGTCGGAGTTAGAACGGGGAGGTGCACGCTGCGACATGTGACACGTGAGTGACACCAACACCTACAGGTCCTTCCATCAAATTATCCCAGCTCCCACACCTCTCACTCAACATTACCATGATAATTTCAATGTCAAAGATGTGGCGTGCACAAGGAACAGTGCTATTGTCTTGAGTTTCCTTGATTTTTTTTTTTTTTTTTTTCGTTACACCCCCTTAAAGCGGGAGAGAGAGAGGGAGAGAGAATGAGAGAACTCCTCATATAGCCCCTTGGTAGATTATAGATAATCAGTTTGGAGAGCGATCCGATCGGATGAGGAGCCCAAGCTATCCCAAGAGCGTGTGTGTGTGTATGTGTGTGTGTACGTGTATGTGTGTGTGTATATGCCCGGATAGTGTTTGTGTGAGTGTGTTGCTACTGGATCAGTGTAATGCTCTTGGAGGAGCCCACTCATGTGATGGGATTCACAAAGAGCCACTTCTCTCCAAGCCCTGATAATGTGAGTATAGCACGGGCCACCGCGCAACTCTTCTTCTTCGTGGGTTTTAGTGTGTGTGTGTGTATGAGAGAGAGGGAGAGAGAGGGAGAGAGAGAGAGAGAGAGAGGGAGAGCGCACGAGTGAGCGAGTGAGTGCTTTTAGGTCCTGTAGAACTGCATGATGTGGTGTGTGTTAGATGCGCTGCACTCTGCACTGAGAGCACAGCCCTCTTCATTTAGATAATGCAGGTAATGTGGAAAGTGAATATATTACGGAAGCAGAGGGGAAAAAGAGCTTTCCTCGTCTAGCACCGCCGTATTCAGAGTTGATCACGGCTGCTTTGCATGCAATTAGTTTCTTCTTGGCACTTCAACTGATCTTGTTGGGACGCTGTGATTTTTTTGTTGTTGTTGTTGCAATTAACAGGACCGCCTAAGTACGCAAAACAGAAGAATGTAATTTTTATTTTATTTTATAGCTAATAGTAAATAGTTTTATGTTAGGGAAAAGGCAATGGTTAATTGCCATCTGAAAATAATAAAAAAGTTTATAAAAATATTTAGAAAGTATTTGTTGATTTGTGATTTAATATGATATATATATATATATATATATATATATATATATATATATATATATATATATATATGAGTATTATCCAATCCTTACAATAATAATGATCATTTAAATCGATATAGATAAAAAAAAAAAACACTGTTCTTAAAATGTTAGTCAAGTCTTGTGTGCATAAAAATAGGACATGTTGTTTAGAGGCAAGACTAAATAATGCAACTTAAAAGCGTAAGAGGGAATTTCGCACCCCACATACCACGAGCGCAAACTGCTGAGTCCTTTGATGGTGAGCATCTATAGAAAAGTAACACCTACGCAAACTCAGTAAGAAAAACAGCCTCCCACTCGATAAAGAGAGAACAATTCGTGTTGTTGCGGACTCTCCCACGGCTTGTCTTTAGATCTTAGCCGGTTGCTGGAGCAGGTTGGTGTCCATTCACTCTTCTTTGACGGAGCTCATCTGAATATTGTGGGTGGAACTTGACAGGTTGCTTTATGCCGCCTTGTCATATGCCTGACCGGTGTTTCAGGCGGGCTGTGTGCTGCATTCCGCTCCCGTTGCGGTTTTCTCTTTTCCATCTCGGCCTGCTCCTCATTCTCACGTCGAAATAATGCTCGTGACCTCCTTTGTGTATCAGCGCAGAGGTTTTTGTGTTGACTCAGTGCGGTGATTCACGACACAAAATAGCAAATTGTTCGTTTTTACTGGATTTCTACTAGCGCACTGACAAAGAGCTGCTTTGTTGTTCATTATTCTCCGACTAACATAAAAAAGTTGAGCGCCGTACAACGGACACGTGAGGAGGACCTACTGATGTTGCGTGCAGGTGTGCCGACGGTGTATCACACTCAAGGCCGTCGTCGTTAACGTGCCTCTTATGGGAAAAACAAAAAATTCAAATGGCGACGCAAGAGAGAATGAACAAAACTGAAAGGAGTGACACATGAGCGAGACTGAAAAGGTCATTTGATATATCCTCATATGTTTGACCCTGCGTGACCCTGAGCACATACAGCAGTGAAAGCTCCTGAATTCAGGGGCTGTTTGCCGTGGGCGGCCAGCACACTGAGTCCCATCATTCCCGCCAGCATCGGCCACGTCCCAGCAGCCAATGGGCATCGGGCTGGACCAGTCCGTTGCGCCAAGCTGCAGCAGTTCTGCAGTGTGTGCAAACATTTTTGCATCTGTGGGTGTGCAACAAAGGACAAGAGCATCTCAAGAAGCTTCCTTCTTTCCTCTGTGGGGGAGGACGCAAGAATCCCTAAAAATGCGAAACATTCTGCTTCAACAATTAACGGCAAAAGATCGCCGCTGTTCTGGGCTGACTTGAGAGCTTTTGTGTCTCTTCAAGTTGTCATATAGCCACAATTATCCATTGAGAACAAACGGTGCTGTGGGTCTCACAATGGAGTTTGTAATTATAGCAGCTGTAAAATGTGAAAGGGTCGGTTCATGGCCTGCGGCGATGACTGATAACAGCATCTTGATCTCTTGCTCGGTAGAACGGATTTATTCCGCATTCATTATGCACCTGCATAACCCGCCGCTCGCTCACGACGTAGATCGCCAATCTTGCTGTAGCTCATAAAGCAAGAATCATTTACATGTTAAACTCAAATTCTCACTCAACCCAGCGCTGTTCTGACCATTTGAGGCTTATCTATGGCTGGTGCCCTGTGTGACGCATGGCAATTAATACAGGCTTTAAAAAAACGAGCCTGGCTTCATTACCCCCCCCCCCCCCCACACCCCCCCCCCCCTCATTATGGAGGTTCAGGTACTGGGACAACATTTAGAGGAGTTCCCCCATTAACAACGGCCGACGCGTGGCCCTAATCGTCGTGGCCAGACCTGCTCTGTCACCCTCCTGTCACATTACCGTTTATTCACACCCGCCTCGCCTGGGCTGAAAAATGCCTCTTTGGTTCTAACCGTCTCTGGGAGAGGATGTAAATGTGACATGTCAGTGGCTCAGGCTCGCTATCGAGCGGCAAGGGTGATTTGCGGAGCTGCTCTCCAGTCGATATCCAGCAAGGTGTCATTATGACGGCGTGGTGAACACGACCTCTTAACTAATCGCTTTGGCTGGTGACAGAGGTGATGAAAAAATGCAGCTCGGTGCGGCGCGGGCTGGAAAAGAACCCAGACAGGGAAAGGATGGAAATGAAGGTAAATCACAGGCTTAAGCACAGCAGTAGGAGGCCGATTTCCCGCTTCAGATTTACTGTAGAAATTGTGGCAACTTTGCAAACAGAATTAGACACATGTGGTGATGTCTTTTGCTTGTTTGTTTGTTTGTTTGTTTGTTTTTAGTCATCTCCAGCGTGGTTAGAGTTGAGTTCAATCAGACTTTCCGTATACTTATATATACATATATACTCTCTTGGGCCTTTCCCTTGTTTAATTCAAAACCCGCCTACACCAAAAGCTAAGCAAGACACCAAGCAGGCTGTTTCTTGGCTCTGATAGTATTTGATACCATCTGAGCAACACCATCCCACGAGCGCAGAGCCGATACAGTGACAACAGATGGCTCCGTTTGTACCCCGGTTACAAAATCGTTATGACGCCATAGTGTCTTGAGTTGTATTAAGAATCATGGTCTGTTCGTCAGCGATGGCTGTCGGTGATGACAGCAACACCCCAACATTAAAAATATCTGTTTCTTGTATGGGTGGTAACCAAAATAACATGTGACCGAGCTATATCAAACAGGATGGTTGGTGATATTTTGTCTGAAATAAAACTCTGAGGTTTCCTGCGTTCTAAACATGTTCAGGCTTCCACTGATGGCTTAGATAACCGTGTGCTCACAGCAGTGGAAACAACACTACAGGAACTTGCACAGGAACAACTACAGTACAGAACTAAGAATCCCCCACTCTGAAAGAACTTGTTTACATAATATCCAAATAGCAATAATTCAAAGATATGCTCTGATCTTATTTCAACCCGTTCTGTCATAAAACATAAACATAAATCATGGATATTTTTCAAAGAAAATCAGACGAATGCAATACACCACAGGCTTCTTTGAACTAACCCCACAATCCTGACTTTATTTCCTTTAACTTTCTGGTCAGGCGATGTCGGACATAAATTTACCCGTCCTATTTCATCGGCCCAGTTCTGCTCCTTTAATGTCACTTAAAAGTAAGCTTGAAAGTGAAATCTGCCACTGACTAAGCACAGAAGTGACATTCATACTATTTGAGCTGAGGTCATCCACATCAAACTTCTCAGAGCATGACGATCCAGGGTCAGCGTTCGTCTTTTATATCGTAAAGAACAGGATTGTGCGATGAGTGGAGAGCTGACCTTTCATCAGAGTAAAGACCTTTTGCATCAAATCCTACTGTAGTCAATTGACCATTGCATTGATTGTAAATCAAATTAATGCATAAAACAATTGGGAATACTCAGCTTTTTTTTTTCATCCATGTCTTCATTCATTTTTTGTTTCATAGTGATTTTAGCACTGATATGTGAGGCGCAGTGAAAAAATAAAAATGCTACGAGCTGTCATTTCGATATTATGCAAATCTTCCCATTATTCATTTTTGTCTAGAAAATGTTGCCTCAAATTGTGGCTAATACCTCTACATTTGAGTCACTCCTGTACCTGCAAAGAAAAAAAAAAACGATCGCACATTGTGAACCGGGTGGCTTCTAGACATATATAAATCGAAGTATACGATCTGGATTTTATATCTAAAAACACTATATACACCAAAGATGAAACTATCAAACAAAACCATATAGGCTTTGCCTATATTAATCAGCACTATGAACGAATTTCCTCGATGTTTTTGCTTATTCAGCTTGCTAAGCATGTGGTTATCTGCCCCACATCTAACCTGCGCCTACATCCACGTGCTCTGTGTTGCAAGGAGAACGACTCAGCATCTCCTACCTGTATCCATTATAAGAAAAACCACAAGCCAGGGTGCAAAAGGGCAACTTCAACCACAACACAAGGTGTGCCATAACTTTTTAAAGATGCCAGTGCAGAGTTCAAATGGAAAACACTGCCCCCTAGTGAGGAATGTCAGGGGACTCCATTTGTTTCCCCCTGCATGTCCAGTGTTACAGGATTAGAGATGGAGCTCATGGGAAAATGCACAACAGTGCTACATGATCTCAGAGTGGTGAATTACTGCCTACTGCAGATTGTGATGTTAATCCAGCACTGTGAATTGTTGTGCACAGAAAAAAAAAAAAAACTTTTCTATTCCTTATTCACTGCTCTTCACTTTCAGGTGCATTTTAGTCTTTTATCTTTTTTATTCAGTGTTTGTTTTAGAGTTTGCGCAGACTCTAAAATAATTGTTGAAAATGAATCTATGCAAGATTGTCTATAAAATAAGACTCTCTCCCAGAAGAAAAAATGGTACTGAAAAATAGGTATACATATTAATATACTGTATATACATATATATTTTCCAAAAGGTAAAGGTGTATATCTACATTCCCTGGTGAAGGATTCATAATAAAGCAAAAATAAAATAAAATGAAATAAAATAAATCAAAGCATGCATTCTGAGAGCGACAAGGAAAAATACAATTCAGCACATTTTTTTTCGTTTCCTAGAGGGTAAGATCACATAACATCATTTGTAACTTTCTATATATCTCTCTAATTATACATTATTGGTTACGGCTAGTAAGTTTATACTGTATATATTATATGATTTGAATATCCACAAAAGATTTTTTTTCCCTCAGAGGCTGATTTTCTGATATTGGTGCGATTTGCTTTTTTGCCAAATGACATGGAATAAGTGGTTCATTAAAAAAGCACCTACATGCATTGCACATGGATGGATTCTACAATACGCTTAATGCTTAAAGCATACTGGCATTTGGGCACCTTATAATTCAGGATTACTTTTTATAAACTGAAATTCAGGATAGGACACATTACAAATAGTGTTTACAGTTTACACCAACTTTCATATTTTTTTCTGAATAAACCAGACATGCATAAATAAAGGAATAAATAAAGAAATAAATAAAACAAAAACACCAAAAGCCTTGGTTAACATTAATCATCTCTCTCTCTCTCTCTCTCTCTCTCTCTCTCTCTCTCTATGTGTGTGTGTGTGTGTGTGTATATATATATATATATATATATATATATATATATATATATATATATATATATATATATATATATAGAAACTCTCCATGCATTAAGAGTGCATGTGTGAAATAGACAGTTATGTCTACAGTAATGCAATATGTATATTGCATGGTTACTATAGTCCACTCTGCATGGATTGCACAGTGTACATTGTGACTGTACAGGGTGAACAAGTTCCTTTATTCGTTTATTATGTGTCATGTTTTCTGTGCTGGTCTTGTCATGGGCTTCAATTCCTCCCCCGTGGCCTTCCTCCTCCAGATAAGTTTCTAAACCCACAGGGGAAAATTTCACCCCAAACACAGACTAATGTGTGTCTGATCGAGTCGCATCTTCTAAACTTTACAACAACGGAACATGACATGTCTTTAGCCTATATTTAGACCCATGGTCAATTTAGGTGGGCAACTTGGAAAATTGTGGTCTGGGTAGTTGTTTTGGAACAAACCCTGAGACGCGAACAAAGACAAACAAATTTAGACCATCGGTGTTAGCTGACCCATAACCACTATAGAGTTTATTCGGGGTATCTTTTCATTTGTTTTTGAGTTTCTATAACAAACCACTAGAGGGCAATCGGATGGATGTATAATAATAATAATAATAATAATAATAATAATAATAATAATAATAATAATAATAATAATGCCAATGATAATACCCATAATAATAATGACATTAAAAGGAAAATAATAACAGTTAAAGACCATTAATGATGTGCCCTTAATAAATGAGGAATATCATTATTATGTATATGGCAACATAAGATCAACAAAGCTCAATGTTCCAGCTGAACACTAAATATAGAACAGAGTTACTAAAAACGCGTTTCCCTCTTTCCAACAACACACCACTGGCTATTCAAATAGATCTAACACACTTTCCGACAGTAAGTAAGACAGCAAAGCTAGAAATTCCGTGATTGTGCGTCTCATTTGGTTGTGGTTTTCAGCTCGGCTCCTTTTTACTCGGCAGGACTCGTCAGTTTCCGATGCGCATGTTCCGGAATAAGTGCCATATATGTGCGCAGGGGCGTTGTTTCACACACCGGATTATAAACCCATGTATGGGGTTGAAGGTAAACCGGAATTCCTGATTCAAAGTGATAGATGCACCCGAGTTCATTTCGGAAACTACAAATGTGTCACTTTTATGCTGCAAAACTTCTTCTTTTTTTTTGTTTTGCTTTTTTGTTTATTGCGCATCCCAAAAGGTGTTCACATCAAACCCATTGTGTATGCATGCCAACTTTTGTTCTTTTCATCCAAGTGATGGCTGGGTGATTTTTCCTACCGCTGGCCCATCGGTATAGGCAAAAGACAGCGAAGTCTCCATTGACAACTATCGCTGGGTGGCGTCACGACTCGTCAGAGCCAATCGCATCTCGTGGCTCCGTTGTTCTTTTGCCGTCCGGTCCTTATATGGTCAGTGACGTAACGGCACTTTGAATGGCCCATAAATACACACATAGTACCCAATAAGAGGCGCCGTCAGAGGGTCTGTCATTCACCAAAACACACACACACACGCTGATGAGAGAGAGAGAGAGAGAGAGGCTCGCTTTAGTGGTCACATCTGAGTGTCTGCTAAACACTCCTCTAGGTTAAGTGACAGGCAGCCTTGCTGATGTGAGTTTAGTGTCAGAGGTGAGAAAAAGCAGAGATAGATCGAGAGCGAGAGAGCGAGGGTCAATCGCACGCAAACAAACAAACATTACTCCCGCGACTGACTTTACAATGACCGCTAAAACTTTGGAGAAAAGTCCTGTCACTCTCGGAGGCTTCGTGCACCCTCTGTCCGAGGGCATCTACTCACTGGACGACAGCACACCGCTGCCAGCATCGGTGGCAATTTTCCCGAACACGGATCTAGGTGGACATTACGACCCGATAACCGGGATTTCAGCAGGTAAGCTAAGGAGCTCCGGCTGCGCGCAGCCTCCTACCTGTTTTCTCTGTCACGTGCTCCTAAAGACGTTTCATAAACACAGGTTTTTATAAACAGGTTTCACATGGTAGTTAAACGCGGTATTTGCTGTGCTGTCGACTTGATTTGTAAGTGCTTATGGCTTTAACTGGAACTCGTTTCGCTCGTGCGTAAAATGCAAGTTGCGCTGACCTCCCCAGTGCGCTCGGATTCCTCGTGTGTGTGTGTGTGT
>CM059220.1:21446158-21481158 GCA_030347435.1 Clarias fuscus
GTTACAAAAGCTTAAACATGTTGATGTGTGCTCTGACTGAACATGTAAACACCATTTAAGTATTTCTGTTCTACTAGCATAAATAACTTTGGTCAAAATGCCTCTCTGGTCAGTCTTTAATCAATAGAATCTCAATTAGTAGTTAATTAAAGTAGTTCAAGTAGTATGGTAAGACGTAAAAATTAAAGATAGGGTTTAGTTAGTAGTGTTTAATTTAGTGTTTCAACATAAAAAAAAAAATCTTTTGAAGTTAAACGAAATCCAACTACACATCCCTTCTCTCTTTTAAATTTCAATTAATTACTAATGAATGTCATGACCAGGTCATAAATGATAAAAAAGTGCTTTACTATTCTAATATATAGCAATACATTGACAATATGAAAGGCCCTTTAGGACTCAGTTGATTACTATATCAGGATTTATTTCCTTCATTTATTCTTAATCTTAAGAAAATATATGCTTTTGTGTGTGGTTTAAAGCACTGACCAAGTGCACATGTCAAAAACAAACAAACAAACAAACAAAAAAAGAGCTTTGAACTGATTATCAAATCTGTAAACAACAACCGGTAATGTCCCACCATCACAGTTATAACTGAATTGATAGGATGTTATGTCACATTTGAACAGTTATTACATTATTTAATGCTATAAATATTGTCCACTCTGTTGTGTCAGTTTGCAGCATTTTAGCAGTTCACAGCAACACTAAACACCAGGATAAAAGAGATATCACATACTCCATATATTTCCCATGTCGTCCAAATGTATGTATTAATAAAACACTCTGTCTGAAAAAAAAAAAAGTAGTACTAAGCTGTACTATTAGGCCTACCGGCCCCTGAGGTGTCTCTCAATGGCACGGCTTTTGTGTTTGCCTGTCTGTGAGGTAGGGGGAGGGGAAGCTCAGTGATTAATAAGGTTGCGGGTTCAAACCCAACAACCGCCAAGTTGCCACTGTTGGGCCTTTGAACGAGGCCCTTAGCCTTTGGATGTATAATGAGATAACAGTGTAAGGGTGTCTGCCAAATGCTGTGAAAGTCAAAAGGTTTTTAAAATGACGTAGTTGGAAAGTTTCATTCGAAAGGTACTAAATCGTGAGTGAGGGGATTAGAAGAAAAGGCACAGTTTAGTACTATTTCTTTTTCTCAAAGTGTATTTTGTGCATGTCATGCAGCAAGGACCCGGTATCACTGTGTTGTCTGATCTTCTGCACTATTTCTATTCAAATGAACCACCCGAGACTTTATCTCTCATCCCTACACGGTGACTTTGGGGCCAGGGTAAGGCTCGCCCCCGCACCAGAACTCCTCCGGTTGGGGGATCTCTAAAAGCCAGGCGGTCTCCTCTCCCTGTTTATCGTCCCCGTTCTTCCTGACGGTGCGTAAAAGTCGGTAGTAGTGACAGTCCCTGCCGTCATCCGGGTCGTACGGCGGTGCCAGGATGTCCAGGAAGGCGGCGGGTCCGTCGAGCGCGTCGATCTGGTGCAGGTTGTCCCTGCGGGGGCTGAGCACGCACGGCGCGCTCTGCTGCGTGAACTCCCCGCTGGAGCGCAGCGCGGCCCGGCACACCGCGTCCTTCTGCACGGTCTCACTCCCAGCCCCGGACCCCGAGCCAAGCTCAAGCTCAAGCTCAAGATCAGGATCGGGATCGGGATCGGGATCAGGGGTCCCGTCGAGCTTGTCGAAACATTGTACCCGGACCTTGCCGTAGAGCACCTTGAGCATGCCGTTCATTCCTGGGTGGTCATGGAGAGGGATGGACACACCACTCCGGAGAGAGAACACGCCCATGCTGAACGCACGGGTCTCGCAGATGTGCATGTAGGTGACCGGAGCTGCCCGCGTCCCCGAGCCTGAGCCCTTCTTCGTCTTCGGCGGCGCGATGTTCAGATCTGCGGCCCTGATGTGGCTCAGCAGCGCGCGCAACTCCGCCAAGTTCGCCAGCAGATCCTTACCGTCGCCGCAGTTTTTAAACGTGACCTGCGCTTGGGTCGCTATCTTCTGGATGAGTGAAGGGGGCTTACTGCTGTTCCGTGGCATTTTTTTTTCCTTTCTATTTTTTATATATATATATTTATATATTTTTCGCCCCAAAACCAAAACAGCTGGCTAGCCAAGATAAGCGTCCAGATGTTGCCTAATGCAAAAACATACCGTTCTCGATATCCGCATCATACTCCACAGGCAACGAAGTTACCATTAAAAAAAATATTTAAATGAAAAAAAAAGAACGCGTGATCCGTTATTGTCTTTATTTACGGTTTAAAATCTGCACAGCCGTTGCTTCCCGTTCTCTCTGTTCTCGTCTACCAGTAGGCTGTTACACATCCGCTTCTACTGCGCATGCGTCAAAGCCCAAAGCACAGTGTGACCTGTAGTTTATTGACTTTGAAACGCCGCAGCTGTAAATGAGCGCCATGTGAAAATATACACCTCGACCAAAGTAGAATTTGTCATAAAAAAGGCTTTTAATAGGTTAAAAGAAAAGGGGCTAGGGGGTTTAAAAAAAAAATCTTAAGCACGGTTGTAAATTCACTCATAAGTCGTACTACAATACCCAACCTTCCTTTCTCCCCAGTGGGGAGGGGGAGTTTTGGGAGGACCGCCGGGCCATTCAACCCTGTCCCTTCCCCCATCACCATCCTGCACCATAACATGCATTATTTCTTCCTCTGCTTCTTTACCCATACAGAGACACGTGTTTTGTTACATGTCAATAAACTATATTCTGCTCTTTCATAATAATAAAATGTATATAAGATTATATACATACGCACACATCAGCAGTAACATTATCACAATAAGATTGATGATCAATTATCACTCACTCACTCACTCACTCATCATGAGTCAGGATTATTATTATCTGGGGTCCTCATGTGATTTTGAAATTACGCCGCCCCCCCCCCCCCCCCCGCCCCCCTGTCTGAATTTGACTTTATGATTTTCACTTTACAAATTAAAGATATGGTCGATTCACACGGGACTAGAGGTCCCCAGATAATACTAATCCTGTGCGAATAGGTCTTATAACGTTTTATCCTGTACACGGTGTCGCAGTATACCCTGTGACCTATCCCAGGAGACTTAGGGCATGAGGCAGGGTACCATCACAGGGCACACATACATGTTCATTCACACATTACGGGTAATTTGGGAGCGCTGATTAGATGATAAAAAAATCCAACAAGCACAGGGAGTACATGCAAACTCCATAGGAAACAAACCCAGACCCTGGAGGTGCGAGGCAACAGTGCTAACCACTAAGCCATCGCGCTGCCTGATTATCAATTATATACCAGTAAACTGCTGACACAATAAAATTTTGGCTCAAAAAATGCCCATGAGGACCAAAGGCCAGCCTGTTTGATCTGATCCCATGGTAAAGCCAATGCAGAACAAATCACCAAAGTAAGTAAATACTGGCAACAACAGAAAAGTATCAATACACCCAGTGGGTCCACAGCCTGTCACACACAGGGCCCAGCAGGCAAAGAGTCCAAAGCCGCCAACCCTTATAGACCCCAATCCAATCGAGCACAAAGTCCAATCCATGGGCGCCCAAAGCACACAGCACACAAAGGATCTGCTGCGAATATCTTGGTGCTAGACACCACAGCACACCCCCAGAGGTCTTGTGGTGTCATGTGGAGCCCAGGTGCCACAAGGAGAACCTACACAACCTACAGAACCTACAGTGGGCATAATTTTGCATAGTAATGTTATGGCTGATAGGTGTAAATATATATCTTGAAGATAGGGATACCCTTTATTATCATCTTACTAATCAAAACAATAATTTTTGGAGAGTTGGAGAGAGAAAGAGAGAGGAAGAGAGACAGAGAGCGATATATACTGTATATATATATATATATATATATATATATATATATATATATATATATATAGAGAGAGAGAGAGAGAGAGAGAGAGAGGTGACAACGTGTGGCTGGACAGAGCACAGCTCTCTGAGTCAGTGAAGTGCACCTTTGCATGGCACCACAAAAGACCACCCTCTTGAGAAATAATGAGGCCTGCTCATTTACTCCACACCCAAGCACTTCTAAATGCCACTTCCAGCAGGGGTAATTCAATTACCCCTCTCTCTGCAGACAGGATATGGAAATCAGCTACAGTTGATACATATGGGGAGATCCGTGAGGTAAAAGCATACGGTCTGTGGGCGAACGGTGATGGAACAGAGCGTTAAATGTTTCTTTCTTGACATATAATTTGTAGAAGGACCATATCTCTCCATAACTTGTTTCTCTACACTGACTCCAAATACACGTTCATATTTAAAATGAACAGCATCGTATCGCACTGCTATGTATATGTATCTGTATCGCACTGCTAGCCATAAACATTGCCATAAACACATGTATCCGTATCGCACTGCTAGCCATAAACAAAGCAGCTTTAGAAGATTCCAGATGTAGATTTTATTTTTAAGTATTAGTATTTGCAAGCCAGGGGTAATCTGATGGCATGAGGGGACGGCATTAAGGTGTAAAAGATTAATGACATATTGTGAATAAGAGTTGCGAATAAAAGTTCCTTATCACCTAATCAGCTTTTTCTTCTAATTACAGATCAATCTCAAGGGTGGAGTCAGTGTAACAAAGGCAATAAAGACAAAAGCTACTGTTATTTTATATAAAACAGATTACCACTAAGCATTAAATCTCCCTCTGCCATATCTGTCTAAGAAACTGTAGATTAATCCGAGTATTTGATAGTGTTTAATTTATTTACAAGACTGTGTGTAGGCGTTTTATCAGTGTGTCAATTATTGTTCTCATATTATGTAAGGATTAAACACAATGGGGAATAGTTTTATAGGAAAATAAATTAACAAACAAGGTGGTTCATTGCAGCTTAAAGTGAAGCGGAGTTATTATTACCGTCTTAGATGAATATTTTCCAGTAATAGCACATTCCAGTTAATGATTTGCTAAAAAATGTGTTACCTGTAATAATAATAATAATAATAATAATAATAATAATAATAATAATAATGAAACATTTAGCTTAATTTAGCTTAATTAATTATTATAAGCAGATTAATATAAATCTGTGAAGTACTTTTTAGTATAGACAAAAAAAAAAAATCAAAACCTGTTGATCAATTTTAATTGACAATCCAGTAGCACTTTGTTATAAATCTTTATACTGCTTTATATCGGTGTTTCTGGGTTTGAGGTATTCCTGTCTATTTCATAAAGTACACTTTAACATGCTTTATAATCATTTACAAATATTTAATTATTAATTATTATTTAGTTCATTATTTTTCCGCCCCAGTCTTGTAGAAGGAACTTAGGGCAGAAGCTGGAGAATACACTGAGCGGGTTGCCAAGTCATCACACCAACCAGCCACGTACGCACTCAAAAATCCAATAATACACTATGGACATTCTTTATTTGTTCACATTAAATGTAATTAAATTATTTAGATTAAATTAAAGAAAATGGAACTGGAACATGTAATCGCGACAGGTGCAAAGTGCCTAAATATACTATTTAAATATTGATTGTTTATGTACATAACAACCGGGCAGCATGGTGGCGTAGTGGTTAGCACTGTCGCCTTGCACCTCCAGGGTCCAAGTTTGATTCCTGCCTTGGGTCTGTGTGTATGGAGTTTGCATGCTCTCCTCATGCTTGGTGGGTTTCCACCAGGCACTCCTTTTTTCATCCCACAGTCCAAAGACATACAGATTAGCCCGTATTGTGTGAATGAGCAGGTCAGTGTGTGTATATGTGTGTGCCCTGCATGGATTGGCACCCCCGTGCAGAGTGTACCCCGCCTCATGGCCTAAGTATTTAAGTATTACAAGCACAAACCTGTATTTAGGATAAAGCGGAATAGACAATGAGTAAATGAGTATAACAATCTCACCAGCAACTTCATTTCCCCTCTCCTCTGTTTCACCCACTCAGCATTCAGCATCACCATTATGCTTGAATGATTCAAAGGTCACTGTTTGGTTACAGACACAAAAAAAAATTCCCCTGATACTGGTCAGGTATGGGAACATGAGAGAGAAAATCTTGCCAGAACTAAAATGCAAAAAAGTCCTTTAGGAAGTCTGGAGAACTGTGGAGGTGAGATTTGAACAATTAACCCTGGAGGTTAATTCTAATCAAAAAAGTCAATATAAAATATAAAATCGATGTGGCTAAATGTAAGAGGCCTATACAAACCTCAGTCGATTCACTCATAACTCACTCTAACATTATTTCATTATGTAGTCATAACTTATGTATACAGCAGTTCTCTTACAGTCCTCTCCTTTGTTATCTGAGACATCTGAGACCAGCATGTGTCCACTGGTTGACAATAAACAAGCATTTCCAGGCCAGATAATCACTCTCCACAACTAATGTCCAGACCAGATAAAGGCAACATTATTCTCTGATGTTTAAAATGTGCATGACTTACATAGCGCAGGAGTCAGATAGACTGGAGCTCATACTTCTCAGAAAATTCCAGCCAAGGAGCGTGAATGAGTGAAGTGATTCTTTCTGTCTAAGCAATCTCCATAGAGGACAATAAGACCAAGAGCTCACATGTCTTGTAATAAATGTGCTTTTTGTAGTTCTCTTCTGATATGATTGTTAGTTTATTCATACTGGAACTATTTTCCCTTAAACAAATGAATCGAACAGTGATCCTTTCACCGGACCAAAAATCATAATAACAAGGATAATAAAAATGTATGAGATGGCATTCTTCCGAATGAAATATCCGCAATGTTAACAGGAAAATCTAATGAAAATATTTTTTCTTTACATAAATGGGTGCTGTGTGATTTCTATATGATATTAATACATCGTGTATAATTAGCTGTTTCAAATGCTGTACATACGCACTATTTACGTCAACAGCTCATCTTTTAGAATGACATCCTAAATTATGACAATGTCAGCTACACACGTTTGCAATTTCTTTTATTCAAATTTCTATCGGTTTTATAGACTTGCAGCTAATAAAAGAAAAGAAATCGAGTTATTATATCAATAACATTGGATGGTAAGTTCATTTAATCATTTAATTTCAATCTAACTGAATACAAATGAAGACATGATATCTAAATGAAATCCTCATTTCTGGTCAGTACTTGACAAGGTGGCTCATATTGACCCAGGCCAACACGATTGTCTATAGATAACCTTGTTAGGTATTTTAAATTATTGAATGTGTATTAAATGAACCCCAGTTAAACACTCATATTTACACAGTTTCATATTAATTACTGTAGCTGACCCTTAACTTCTATTTTATTACTCATTTCATCAGCATTGTTAATAAACTAACGACTCTTTATACATATATAACTTATTCCAAGTTTCCATTTCAAATACTGTATACCAGACATGAAGGTAATTAATATGGCATCATCATGTCTGGGGGAAAAAACTTTTTGCTTTGTTATACAATTAAAACTGGTGTTCCCTGTCTCTCTCTTTGACTCATTCTAATATGAACATTAAAGAAATCTGGGTCAAAACTGCCCACTTCCTTCAAACGTCACTGGGGTTTAATGTTGAAAACAGACACGGAGACTGTCTCAACCTCTAAAGAGCAAATTTCTTCCCCAGGGGAGCTGACACACACACACACATATATATATATATATATATATATATATATATATATATATATATATATATATATATATATATTTTTTTTTTTTTTTTTTTTTACAGGATGTTACCAAGCTAATAAACTTGTGTAGTATAAACCTGAAAAATTCTATTTTGGAACTTGGAAGTTGATTCACAGTATACACACAATTAAAATATGCTTTGTACAGATATAGATAAATTTTAGAAAATTCTGAGCTTAGAAATGAAAAGCAATTTTTAACCTAGTTATGTATTTTTCATTATTGAATTGTACGTTTTTAGTATTAGCATAAATATTTTTAATTATTGAATTGTAAGTTTTTAGGATTAGTATAAGTATTTTTTAATAATTGAGTCCTAAATGGAAGGTTTATTTAGGCTACACTTAAATATGTAAATGTGTGTGTGTGTATGTAATATGTATGTATGTTTTTTTAACACCCACTAAGAATTTGTTCTTCGATTTCTAATAATTCTTATTATTATGGAGGCTAAGTCATGTGTGAAAATGATTTCTCATGCTTTGAGAACCCCTCTTTCATAATTGAAGTCCTTGAAAGTTCCTGGACATAGCATGATGCCATTGGAGAAGAAAACTCCACTGATGCACGGTAATAACCTGGTCATTCTGTACATTCAGGTCGTCATGATGTTGGTGTAATGTTGTTGAGCCTAGACCTGACCAAGAGCAGCAGCCTCGGATCATAACACTGCCTCCTCCAGAGGCTTGCACAGTGGCCAGTATACATCATGGCTTCCTTTCGTATCCTGTTGAACCCATCACATTGGAATAGGTTCAGTCTGGACTCATCCGACGACATGACCATTTTCCATTGCTCCAAAGTTGAATTTTATGCTCCACACCAAATTGAAGTATTTTTTTCTGATCGGTCCCACTAACAAGCGGACACACAGCTGTTTAATTCCAATCCTGTAAGTTCTTGTCGCATTGCTCATATGGAAATGGTCTTACTTTCACTATTAAACATGACTGTGATTTCTACTGTCGATATTTCACAATGAAACAAAACCATGTGGTCTCCATTCATAATTTTTTCAGCCACAATTCTTTTGCTAAATTCATGGTTCACCCAGATCCTTCCAAGTTTTAATAATGCATCGGACATTTCTTAGCCAAATTCCAGTTTTCAAATCTTTTCTTTACTTCTTGCAGGTCCTTCTAAAGCAGTGCTCTTTCTTTAAGTCAGGCAGTGTTTGTTGCTCTCCAATGCTCTTATGCACTGATATCACTGATTGGTTTCCACTGGCTTGCAGAGTATTGAAAAAATGAATAAGATCAAGATTTTACACTCATGCTTGAGCTGTTGTCTTTTGTTAGTTACTTACCAGATCCCCGACATATTTATGGAGGATGAAGTTGTAAAAAGGCCACATGCTTCTAGCAACAGGTGCTGACAATAAGAGTAACCTGCTATCTATCACCCAACAAGGATCTTGCAACCTTTTGTGCTTGGTCTCTGAACTGGAACAGGCCTTACACAGACCTGAATTAGAAAAAATGAGGGCCGACGTTCTGCCAGCTGAGGAAGGTGTAATACGGGTTTTTCTTATCACTTAGTGGGCCACAGAGTTGACAGTCGCGGTGTGAGAGGGATGAGTCTTGGTGAATATTTTGCCCTCTGAATCAATATGAAGCAATCATTTTTGGATGAAGACAGACATGTTATCGGATCATTCTCCAGAGCAGAACCACTGCAACTATTAATGCTGGGCTACGGATGAGAGCAACAGCCTCCTCCGTAAGTACTGAGAGAATGTGAGGTCAAGATTGTTGTTTTTAGTGGACATGGGGCTGAGGTTTAAAAAAAAAGTTGATTTCACTTAGATTTCCAAGTTTATCTCCACCAAGATTCATTTTAACCAATATATCTACGAGACAAACTACGATTAAACACATTACAGCAAACATCAGCTGAAGAGCCCAATTAGCTCCAAACATCTACTGAGATTTCTTTCATAAATGGAGGTTTTATAGTTACGTTTTCGTAAGTATGATTCTATAAAGTATCTATACCTGTCATTACAGAGACTACTTGGTTAAGTGGTGGTTTGATCGCCGGATCTAAGGACTGTTGTTGGATGTGGCCCGGGCTTCAGTGTCACTTACAATGTCCATCCCTGTCAGGCCTAAGGAGGTCCCCATTGCTATGCTAATTTCCCCCTTGTCAGCGGAAGCTACCCCTGTCAAGGTGGACCGACGTTGCAAGGAGGGGCGGTGGGCAGGAAGGAGCCATCTCACCACTACAGGGGGCTTTCAAGCTTTGTGAGGAAAATGATGTATGAGACAGCGTCTCCTTTAGATCCCGAGGAGAACACGACAGAGAGGGCCGATGCGAGAGAAAACACTGTCCCCGTAATGGAGACTGATGGCCTTGTCCTGTCTCCCGGTTATTGTCAGGGATCAAGATGGAAATGGGCCCTTCGTATGAAGGAGCTCATCCAGCTGGCGGCTGCCGTCTGCTGGGCACGCTGCCCTGACCGATAGCCTTCCATCCATAGCCACTGTAAGTGACAGCTCAGAGGGCCACCAATGGGTCCTTGATGCCTCCGTGCCACTCAGAAGCATTCCCGGCATTTTCCCCTGCATTGCTTTCATATCCCAGGTTTGGAAGTCTTGAGACAGGATGCATAGCGCACTTTGACAGCTACAGCTGCCCACGAGGGGCTTTCACTTCCTTCAACTGATGAGGCAGAACATGTCAGACTCCTTTGCATACATGTATGTATGTGTGTGCGTGTGCTTTTGTGATAATAAGTGCCTTCATGTGAGACTGAACGTGAGCAACTGTCGAAGAATAATAGATGTTTACCAGAAAGCACGCATGAACTTGGAACAGTATGCTTCGTGACTCTAATCAAATAGTCTAATATGGGGAAAAGAGAGGAAAAATACAATAATGGCAGCACAAATGCATGAATAAGAACGGTATGAAAAGTGTTGAGTCGATGAATCATTTCCTGTCATCATATCAAAGTAGGCAATGTGCCCATTGGACCGAATTTTGTCACTAGGTGTGTGTGTGTGTGTGTGTGTGTGTGTGAATGAATATTAAGTGCAGTGAAGGCTTTTCTAATGGTTCCTCAGAATATAGCCAGTACCCATTAAGTGTCTCAAACAGCTTCCCCTACTAGCACACTTCTGTATTATACCACTACTGGCGCAATAGTGAGAAAAACAAGGAAAAGAAAAAGAAGAAGAAATAGGTTACGCAATACCATACTCATCCGTTCATCACTATCTATCCAGCCACCCACTTTTGGCATCTTTTGTTCTCTTCTTATTACTCATTGTTTATACTTCTGTATTGTCCCAGGAACGTCTGAACAATTTGTCCAACATTTCACTGAGCACATGGTGTGATCAGGTTTCTTGACTTGTATGATGGAAAGCCAACAGGACATTAATGTAATATTCCACCGCAAAGCACTGTAATTAAACAGAATTATGGTAAATAATTGACGTATGTAAGCGTTAACTCGATAAAGTCGGGTTGAAATCTGAGGTATGGAGCAATTCCCTAAATGCTGAATTGATGAGGCTGTTTTAAGCTCTGACATTTTTATTGACTTGGCATAAGTCCACGAATTTTCTATGTTCCCTTTTCATATTAACTGTAGCAGCGCTTTGCTTCCCTGATAGACTCAAATCAGACATATCAGTTTCACTTTTGTTTGTGGCACACAGAATCTTTTTTTCACTTCTTTCAAGTTATTCGCAGGAAGTGTCCTATCACAGAAAAAGGGGGATCAAAGTTGACGTGTTAGGAGCTATGCAAAGGGGAAAAAAAACTGTATCACCGATCAAAGAGATCTTTCTCAAGAGCTCTTCTCAGGGGAGAGATTAGAAAAGCATGAGAAGAAAATGAAAGAGATGTGAAGAACAGGAGTGTGTGTGTGTGTGTGTATATACAATATATATACTGTAAATATATGTGCAGGCATTAAGCAATTCAAACATGGATTTTGCTGCATCTTTCAGTGGCCCAAAGAGGTAATGCGGGGGCAGAAAATCAAGTAAAGAGCAGAAGGGCACGTAGCAGTCAGGGGGAATCCACAGGCCTCTAAACAAGGATCTGAAACCCGCCAGGCAGAACTCTCAGCGCAAAAGGTCAAAAGCTGCCCTTTTAAGGCTGTTTCTGAAGCTGCACATGTTGCTAAAATTATGATTATGACAACTATGACTAACTGTACCATGGTTTGAAAAACAAAACAAAGCAAAAATGCTGTCATGCTTGCAAAGCAAACAACCTTCTGGCTACCACCTTATTGGAAATTTAACATTAAGATGTTGTACAATTAAAAGACAAAAAAGAAAAAAAAAAAAAAAGAAAAAAGAAAAATATTTAAAAAAAATTCATAAATATAATACAGTGTTTTTATTGATGATTTTCTTCCAGTTTTTTTTTTCCTCCATGAAGACCTTTCTGAGACAGAGTGGAAAAAACGTCTCGTAATATCACACACCCCATATCTATACCATATCTACTGAGCATCAGGGTATGTTGAGTGGCTGTTGCTAAAAATCTGACATTTTTGACTAATTCGACCCAAAAGCTAATAGTGAGCCTACAGTATGTTGGCATGTACTGTACTGTAGGTGGCATCTGATCTTTGACTGGCAGTGACTTATGACCGTAGACTTGGAGGGGCAGGATGACGTAATTAACAACACAACCTCAAACAAAATACATTTCAGAAGCTATCATAATTGCATTCCTATACAGGCTACTATCAAGTTAATTTTTAGAGAAGCACCATATTGGGCAGTTGCGAGTCGACAGCACAGTCATGTACAGTACACACCCTGAAGCGGCTTTGACACGTACCTTTGTTTAATTGCGCTCAATACAGCTGACGTATTTCAATTTATCACAATGAAGGTTGCCAAATTTTGGCAAAATTTCCAGCCTGAATACATTTCCATTTCCACTACCATATAAAAGACCTGAAACTAGCCCAAAAATTTCAGACTTTGGAAATGGGAGATGTTCTATTTTTCTTTTCTTTTTTAAAATTTTGTTTTGTTTCAGCCTTTTTATGGGGCAAACAAGGTCACTGTGATACACATTTATATGGACGTTAATCACTTCATACACACGTGGACAAAATTGTTGGTACCCTTCGGTCAATGAAAGAAAAACTCACAGAAATAACTTTAATCTGACAAAAGTAATAATTGAAAAAAATTCTATGAATATGTTAACCAATGAAAGTCAGACATTGCCTTTCAACCATGCTTCAACAGAATTATTTAAAAAAATAAACTCATGGAACAGGCCTGGACAAAAATGATGGTACCCCTAGAAAATACTGAAAATAATGTGACCAAAGGGACATGTTAATTCAAGGTGTGTCCACTAATTAGCATCACAGGTGTCTACAATCTTGTAATCAGTCAGTGGGCCTATATATAGGGCTCCAGGTAGTCACTGTGTTGTTTGGTGACATGGTATGTACCACACTCAACATGGACCAGAGGAAGCGAAGGAAAGAGTTGTCTCAGGAGATTCGAAAGAAAATTATAGACAAGCATGTTAAAGGTAAAGGCTATAAGACCATTTCCAAGCAGCTAGATGTTCCTGTGACTACAGTTGCACATATTATTCAGAAATTTAAGATCCAGACTGTAGCCAACCTCCCTGGACGTGGCCGCAGGAGGGAAATTGATGACAAATCAAAGAGACGGATAATCCGAATGGTAACAAAAGAGCCCAGAAAGACTTCTAAAGAGATCCAAGGTGAACTTCATGCTCAAGGAACATCAGTGTCAGATCGCACCATCCGTCGTTGTTTGAGCCAAAGTGGACTACATGGGAGACGACCAAGGAGGACACCACTGTTGAAAACAAATCATAAAAAAGCCAGACTGGAATATGCCAAACTACATGTTGACAAGCCACAAAGCTTCTGGGAGAATGTCCTATGGACAGATGAGACAAAAATGGAACGTTTTTGCCAAGGCACATCAGCTCTATGTTCACAGACGGAAAAATGAAGCATATGAAGAAAAGAACACTGTCCCTACTGTGAAACATGGAGGAGGCTCTGTTATGTTCTGGGGCTGCTTTGCTGCATCTGGCACAGGGTGTCTTGAATCTGTGCAGGGTACAATGAAATCTCAATACTATTAAGGGATTCTAGAGAGAAATGTGCTGGCCAGTGTCAGAAAGCTGGGTCTCAGTCGCAGGTCATGGGTCTTGCAACAGGACAATGACCCAAAACACACAGCTAAAAACACCCAAGAATGGCTAAGAGGAAAACATTGGACTATTCTAAAGTGGCCTTCTATGAGCCCTGACCTCAATCCTATTGAGCATCTTTGGAAGGAGCTGAAACATGCTGTCTGGAAAAGGCACCCTTCAAACCGGAAACAAATGGAGCAGCTTGCTCATGAGGAGTGGGCCAAAATACCTGCAGAGAGGTGCAGAAGTCTCATTGACAGTTACAGGAATCGTTTGATTGCAGTGATTGCCTCAAAAGGTTGTGCAACAAACTATTAAGTTAGGGGTACCATCATTTTTGTCCAGGCCTGTTCCATGAGTTATTATTTTTTATAATTCCGTTGAAGCATGGTTGAAAAGCAATATCTGAGTTTCATTGGTTAACATTCATAGAATTCTTATTTATTATTACTTTTGTCAGATTAAAGTTATTTCTGTGACCATTGTGAGTTTTTCTTTCATTGACCGAAGGGTACCAACAATTTTGTCCACGTGTGTAATTTCCAAGTATTTGCAGTAGAATTTGGTCAGTATATCATAGTCTTTCCCTTTTTTGCTGAAATTATTATCTTTATTTGATTCTTTTTTGCTATGTATTTATATCATATTTTAAGACTAACTCAATTTAGTGTAAAACATGAAACTGGCAATTCTGTCTAATCAAAGGTCCTGTCTAATGCACCTTTGTCACATGTTCATAGGGCAAGAGTGCTCATTAGTGCTTGCTGCCAGTCCACAATTTTGATCACTAGGTGCATTCATAACCCGGTAAATCTACATGGGGCGGTGATTACTTTTCCTCATGGTTATGGAACATCAGAAAGATGAGGAAATCAATGGAAATGTTTTGAAATTTGTTCCTAACACCAATGAGGTGTAACATTAACATTAATACATTAACACTGATTATTAACTATACACCAGAAAACTGGTGACACGATCCTGGACAGAAAGCTCATTCATGTCCATGGGGTCCAAAGGTCTGGTTTGATCCCACAGAAAAGCACCACAAATCACTAGGAAAAAACAATGCTGGTCATCAGAGAAAGGTATCAGAACACCCAGTGCACCACAGCCAAACTCTCCAGATCCCGATCCGATCAAGCACCCATAGGGACAGACGGACAACAAACTCCATATTTATAGAGGCCCCACCTTGCAACCCACAGCACCCAAAGGATCCACTGCCAACATCATGGTTCAATGTGCAATGTCCAGACACCACAGCACACCCCTGAGGCTCTGTGGAGCCATACCCAAGGGCCCAGGCTGTACAACAGGAACTTACACAATACTGGGCATAATGATTTGTGATGTAATATAACAGATGATCGGTGTACAGGAGAAGAGGAATTTTTTTTTTTTTTAATCTCATCGACTTTTGAACATCTTCAACTATACAGTTTCAGTGAGCCTGGTCTCAGTTCCACGTCAGATTCCTGTTCATGGTTGACAGGAGTGTAACCTGAAGTAGTCTTTTGCCCTTTCGAAGGCAGATTGCCCACATTCTGCTAAACATGGTCGTAAAGAGTGCTTATTGACTGGTAATTGATTATTTAAGGCATTTGTGAGTTCAAAGTTGCCAAACTCTGAGCACAGCCCTTAGCCTCCGTACTGTAGAAATGAGCTAAGTGTGAGTTGCTGTGGAGAAGGGGTTTGCCAAATATCATACAATGTAAATTAGTTCCTAGTCTCGCCATTCTCCTCTGACATTTCTCAAGGCCTTTCCACCCACAGAACTGCCGATCTTTGGATTATTTATTTATTTATTTCCTTTCCTTTCCCCCATTCACTGTAAACTCCGAAGACTGATCTACATAAAATATTATGAATGAGCAAGGGGATGGATGAACCTGTTGAAGTAGTCAGTTTTAATATACATACATATGTATTACATACCTACAGTACATAATGTATATCCGAATCATCTGATGTTCCATAGTACCTCACACTTGTTTGTATTATTGATAGTTTATGATGTTATATGCAGGACACGCAATAAAATGAGGAGATTCATTTATTATACCAGTGTTAAGCACATATACAGTACAACACGTCTTGTGGTTTAAATAAGAATGAATATGCAAGATGTTTAGTATAATCTGCATGCCTATACATGGAACTGTAATATTTACCTGTTGCTGTCCATTAATACTTCAGAATAGACATGGGGAAGTAAGGGAAGTTAGCATATCACGCTGTACTATTTATAGCTCATAAACAGCACACCGTGATATGTTAACTTCCCTTACTTGCCACATTTAGTACACCATTGGTCCAGGGTCAGTGAGGTGGAAAGTGTGTGTGCTGTGAGGTCGGATTCGACATTCATCTCGGTACGCTGACGTCTCTGACGGAGTTTGGTCATCATAGTGAAATGAGCGATCATTCTACCTCAAACCGCTACTACAGTGAAAGTGGTCCAATTCATCAGGGCGAGTTAAAAGCACTGCTAAGGTGGGTGAAGAGGGGGGGAGTACAGACTTTCTTTTCCATGACAAAATGGTTTAATCCTCCCCCGAGTGTGCTACTGATGTATGAGTGTTGTTTTCTTGAGTCTTCCGAGACTCTTCGAGCACCCCTTCACTGTCTCAGTGGACATATATCTCAATGAGATGTGATCTTCTGGTTAAAAAAATAAATATATATATATATATATCATTTTTCAAACTTGGTGCTGTAGGACTGCTAACGCAGGCACCCTTAGAGGTTACAGATTTCAGGATTGTTATCTGATATATTGCCATGAACAATTTTATAATTGTAGTTTTACAATTATATTTCTGCCACTTAGACGATATTGTGATTTGGAATGGGTTTTTTTTTTTTGTGCGCTTAATCAGGTTTAACCTAAAACCGAACTCAGTCCTGATTGATATACAAGGAAACAAGTAATAATAATAATAATAATAATAATAATAATAATAATACTTATCATTTTAATGGTATGCATGATTTTTGTTCTTTAAAGTGCTTATTAACATGGGTCTTTATGTTGAAAGACAGCAAGGAACTCAACTGTTTGGACAGATGGGGCGTTTCATTCCACCACTTGGATGCCACTGTAAAAAAAAAAGTGCAGAAAAATAATTTCCAAGCAGAGGAGATGCTTGACGCTTGTCTTCCTTGGCATCTTGTGAAGGGTGGTGTGTCGAGATGCGCCGTACTCATCGCTCAAAGGTATAGCTCAGCGCATGGAAGAAGTTATAACTGAATTAATGAATGATCAATTACTTGATCATTGCTATTTGCTCAAATAAAAGGACAGTTACTCGTACGAATATGTACTCTTACGCATAATGTTTTCATCAATGGTAAAGCAGAAATGTATATACTGTTCTCTTAAACTGGCTGATAGTATGAAAGCAAAAGTAAAAAATGGGGGAAAAAAAGAACCTCATGACAAAAGACACCCGACACAAACCACACACTGCTGTTACTTCCTGATGCTAAATTAGTGCCTTGTTCACTCAGAAAAACAACATTAGCCAATTTTACCTAACCACAGCTTTATACTTCTGACAGTACAAATCAGATTAGCTGTCACTAAATAATTGTTGATAAATACCCAGTGTATATATCTGTTAAATAAGTCTTAGACATTTTATATTTATGCTGTCTGGTGCTGTATAATGCTAGTCCCCTTATGACATAAAATTATCCAAGGGGAGTTCAAGTCAAACCGGGACTTTTGGCTTTGCAGAACAACAGAACAGTTATGAGAGTTAAAAACTACCTTTATTTCTCTATATAATCCCCTGCTTCACTAATGCACTTTTCTCAGCTTTTTACTAATGCTTGGATATGCTCAAGGTAGAACGTTTTCTCAGATACCGAAGCCATGATCGGACTGCCTGATTTATGTCTGAAACGCCGGCCTCCCATTAACAAATGGCTTGGAATGAGGTCAGGCCTGTACAGGGATGTTGCAATAACTCCCAGCCGAGTTGCTGTCATGTGCAAGTGGTGCTTGTGAATGACTGAGTGTACACTTTCCACAGACAGATGTGTCTATTCCGCAAGCTACCCGTCGTTTTTCAAGGCTAACGCTTTCCACTCTGCAGAGGGCTGGAATTGACATTCACAGTCAAGTGGCTTTCTTTAAAATGACTTCTAAATGACATCACTGTACCTGAAGTCTTCTGTAAATGTTAATCGGTTTTACTTCTTCATTCATCAGAAATTTCATCAAAAGTCCCAGATTGACTTGAACAGCCACCATGGCAGAAATTCATCTTTTGAAATTAAGTCAAAAAACAACAACAAAAAACAGGCTTAGATACTTAACACTGAGAACCTAGACCATCACAAGGTGTCACTCTTGAACACTCATTCACCCTTCACATAGACAATCTATCTAATAACATGTTCTTGGAAGCTTGTAACCACATGAACACACTGAGAACACTACAGTAACTTTACACGGACACTAACCTGAACCGAGGATGCTGAATCTGCACCAGTGTTCCACCAATTATAAACAAAAAAACAATAAAGAAATAATAATAGTGGCTAGGGGTTAGCACTATTGTATCACACCTCCAGGAATGGGGGTTAGAATCTTAGCTTCAATGGGTAATCTAGTTGCATGGTGGCCTTGCACCAACTGGGTCCGGATTTGATTCCCGAATTGGGTCTGTGTGCATGTCTGAGTTTGCCTGTTCTCCGCATGCTTGGTGCCCCAAGATCCTCCAGGTCACCATGTACAGGATAAGCAGTATAGATAATGGATGGATAGATAATATTATTAATAATAATAGTGAATGTTACATAAACTTCAAACAAGTATATATATATATATATATATATATATATATATATATATATATATATATATATATATATATATATATATATATATATATTAATTCATCAGGGATCTCAGTGGACGCTGAAGATACAGTGTGTTTTCGCATGCAATGTAAGAGAGTGCATTGTCCCAGGCTGAGAAAGATAGCTCCACTGGGTATATGCAGGAAGCAGAGCTGATTCAGAACTTCTGCATTCACGCTATGGTGTCCCCAAAGTGATGTTTTTTCCACCTAACAATCATTGATTTGTCTTTCTCATATTATGTTGCCTGGTGTTTTATTTGTGGTAAATAGTAATAACGGAAAGCACCTGAATGACGTTATGTTCTAATAACAGAGAATTTGAGAGAATCTGTTATCTTGCCTAACTTGTTTTTTTTTCCCATCAGCATCCTGTTAATGGTCACACAAATTTGTAAAACTCAAACAACTTTGTAAGTTTGTTCCTACGCGTTGAACTTTTCAGTGTTAGACGGAAAGTCATAATGATGCCCACACAACATGCAATCAGACTGAGTCCTCAGCAGTACACTCTTCAGGTTTTTTTTTCACCTGTAACAGTTCTGCAGGAGACTTTAGTTCAGGCTGCAACGTCTCAAACGAATGTCGCGAATATTTGCTTTTCTGATGATGCTCTGTTTTCTGTCTGTCTATTCTAAAAATGAGCAAGATCTTTCCAGGTCATATTATTAGAAAGCAGTTCATACTGTAGCTCAGCCTGTTTATTTACCTTGGTTCAGAAATCTCTTTCCAAGTCCATGAACCACTCCCTCCCTCCTCCCTGACCCGTCCACACCACTGTATTTCTTGATGGTAAACAATGAATTCATGTAAGTCTGTATATATTAACACAGTGACAGATTAAATGCTTGGACTGTTGCCAGCAAAGAAAGCAGCAAGATATTTTCCATATCACGTCATCTTACAGTATACTGTGCATGTCTCTAAAAAGGGGATGGACAAATCAGGACCTCTGGTACCCTGGACAAGAGAATAAGTAACATAACTCCTAATGGAATTTTCCAAGACAAAAGCTTTATACTGTTTTGTATTTTTAGTGAAATTTCACGTCATGGAGTGTGTGATGCAACTTTATAGATCTGTGATCTGACTGACAGTAGAATTGTTTTATTAGGTGGATTAATTAGCATGCATGGATTACATTCAAGAAAATACTGATGAAGCACAAGATTTTTGCACGCAACGGTAGAAAAAGTGGCCATTCATTTATCTAAAATGCACAACACTAACTAAATAGCTATGAATACAAGATTATAACATTATGTTCACTAACATTGTTAGTCAGTTCGGGAACCAAAACATGAGACTAGGTAGAACACTGGCCCTTTTTCCAGAGGACTAGCGGATACATTTATTATTTGTCACGTCAAGCAAAAAAGGAGAAAGAGAACAACCCTTGCTCAAATTCCAACATCCATGGCTAGGAGACAAAGGGGCTAAACTGGCCGTACTCTCTGGGTGTATTTGGAAGAGAGCATTTTTATACATGAGCAACAACTTAAAAGTCTTAGTCACCCCTCATTTCTTCATATCAAATTTTATTTAATTATGTCAATACAATTCAATGTGTTTTTATAACAGGCTGTAAAGTGCCTAAAGATATAGCTTACAAATCTATTGCTTATATACAGTAACAACCTCAGCGGCAGCCTCATTTCCCCTCTCGTCTGTTCATGCAGCATCTAGCATCACCATTATACTAATCACCGGCCTGATCATCTGTCATCACCTGCACCTGTTACTCAGTGGTTCATGCTTTAAGTTAGATGTGATTCTTCATGCCTGAATCATTCATAGGTCACTGCATTGCTTAAGCAACAGAAAGTTCTTCAGGAATCCTGGAGAACTATTCCTCAAGACTAGAACAAAATATGGAAACAAAATATGAAGAAATGAGGGGTAGTCAAAAACTTTTGAACGTAACGGTATACTGTATAATTATAATGATCAAAATGTGTTTTAGCAGGATTCAAGTCCTGTTTAGTAATAATAACGTCTTTTAAGCACATGCACTGAAAATACAATGTTAATGTTTACTTTACTGTAACTTTACTATACTGGCTTTTCTCCAGGGTAAGTACACAGGAAACTGCTGCCAGCAGTGACTCCAGGCCCATAGGCTCCTTCTTTTTTTTAAGTGTATTTACAACTGTTTAGACTGAGCCATATTCCAGCACTTAATCACAGAGTTCTCAGGACTGACCGTCCGTGCAACTGTCAGGGTCAAGCAAAGCAGATGTTTTCAAACTAACAGATTACAGACTTACATTAAATTAACTGTTAATGCATTTGTGATAGACTTTACAGTAAACTGCAGAATTGGCTCATTTTATATGTTGTACATGCATACTGGTAAAAGAAAGAAAAAGAAAAAAGTGGAGATTACAGCTGTTAATTACTTATGAGGCTGGGTTCACAGTGTTAGCGCCTGGGCCTTTGGATTGAAATATTTTGTAGTATAATCAGTATTGATGTTGACATCTTGACCTTGTTGGTCAGAAGTTGTTGATTAAGTTTCTCTAATAAAACTCCTAAGCCAAATGCCAAAAAGTTAACTGATCACTGATGTTAACTGATCAGACTAATGATCACAGTAATGTTAGCTGATTGCAGTAATTGTAGCTGATCACTGATCAAGTCACCACCTGAATTTAACTAAACATGATTTATCTATTAGCTTTCCATTGGATAATTACTGCAGTGATTAATATGGTTCAGTTGGCAGCAAATTACCTAACTGATGCAGTAAGTAGCTTCTCATTTCTTAAACAACCATTCCAGAAGACTGTGGTTGTGACAAAGATGTTACCCTGTTTTAGTGTTCTGCAATAAGAAACGAAAACAACAAAGAAGATTGTTGAAACTACTAAAATTGGGTTAATAACTGAAAAATGCATTACTAAACCTGAAAGGTTAGTGGTGGACCATCATTTTCGATGAAGAAATGTGGTTGGAAAAACCTCCTGAATAATCATAATGGGAGATCACGTAAACGCTTACTGAAATCAGTTCGTAAAAACAACAACGGTAGAACATACAGCTATGTTTTGTACTAAAAGTAAGAGCATTTCAAAATGCATAATGCGAACTAAACTTAAGGGATTGGGGATAAACCGCTGTGTAAGCCTTAATAGAACCACTTAACATTTAATCTAATAAAAAAAACAGCCTTCAATTTGCTAGGGAGCATAAAGAATGGACAGCGGGGCGTTGGCAAAATGTCATGTGGTCATCTTAATGTCAAGAAGAGAGGTGGATGAAGTGATGCACCCGTCACGCCAGTACAAGCCTGTGGGGGCAGTGTTATGATCTGCGGTTGTTTTTGTTGGGCAGCTCTAGGTTCAGCAACATGATGTACCAAAAAAAATTAGGTCAGTTGACTACCTGAAGATTTTTGTCTCCCTGATGGCGTGATGACAGGATTCAACCCGTAGAAAAAATGTACGAGAGTGATACAGAGAGCATGAGACGCCATGTTCACACATGGATTGGCCACAACAGAGTCCAAACCTTAACACCATTGAGAGTCTTTGGCATGTGCTGGAGAAAGCTTTGCACAGAGGTCTGATGCTCCGTCATACCAGATGTTATAGAGAAATTAACATGACTCTGGATTAAATTTAATGTTGTTTGTTTTTTGGCCAGGCAGTGTATTACCTGATGACAGTAATGTTAGCTGATTAAAGTAGTGTTAGATAATCACAGAAATGCTAGCTGATCACAGTACTATTAGCTGATCACAACAATGTTAGCTGATCTCAGTAGTGTTAGCTGAGCACTGAAGTATGAGATGATTGTAAGATTGTAGTAGTCGTAGCTGATCAGAGTTGCACAGTAATGTTAGCCCTCATTCTGGTCATTCATGGACACTTATGGACACTGCACACCTGCACATTCATGCACATTTACACATATTTTTATTTATTTATTTATTTTTTGCTCGTTTCACATAAGACACATTCATGAATATTTGCACCCCCCCCCCCCCCCCCCTCCCCGGATATTTCTCTTTAAATCCCACTTCCTCTCCATACTAAAGTTTATATATTTTTATATATCTGTACAGAAAATCATTTCTTTTACCATATACCCATATTGTGTATTTGTACAGCTAGATTTTCTTATATTTTTCTTATATTTTATATTTTGTCTATATTCTATAGATCTATTTTTCTTTTCTTAGCTAAAGTTAAAAAAAAAAAAATTATTTATTCCACATTATTTTATTCCACATTTATTTCCTTTTGATAATCTTTTTATTTTCAAGGACACGGGTGGTCGTTAAGCATTTCATTGCATATCGTACTGTGTATAGCTGTGCATGTGAGATAAAATTTTGATTTGATAATCACAGAGATGCTAGCTGATCACAGTAGTGTTACAGTAGCTGATCCCAATAATGTTAGCTGATCACAGGAATGTTAGCTGAGCACAGAAGTGTTAGATTATAGTGGTTGTAGTAGGTGTAGCTGATCAGAGTCACACAGTAATGTTAGCCGATGCGATTTTTAGTGTATGATTTAATATATATATAAATATATGTGGATCACACCAAAATTTCGGGTCTTGTTTACATCCCTGGTACTGAATGCTGATTATAAATGATGTAACCTCTGGTATACGTGACAAAGGCTCAGAAATCCCATGGATACTGATCACAAGAATCACGTCCACTCTAATTGGCTACCAGAGCTGGAAAAGCAGACAAAGCTACAGCTGCCTGGTTGCAGCTTCAGGTGCTCGTCAAGCGCTTGCCTCATTAGCACAGCGCCATGAAGACTTGATACCGCTGTTCTCCTCTGAAGGATCAGTGTTGTACGTCAGACATCGTCCCAAATGTTGATGAATGCCTGTTATTTTCACTAGGCTGCAGTTAGCCATGCTAGTGCTAATTATCTGAGGGCCTCTTCAGAGATGAGATGTTTGTGTTCGGGTTCCTGACGGAAAACATGAGCTCACAATGGGCCTTCGTAGGAGTGTGTGCTTGACAAAGAGCCCTCAAAGGGAGTTAAGGGCAGGTCTGAGAACAGCATATGAGCTTTAGAGAGCTCTTGTACAGGAAATTCAACTGATCTGTAAGCCTGATTGTTCTGCTCACACTGTGCTGCAAAGGACTAGTGAGGTTAATGACAGTCTAACAAACTAAGGGGCATGCCATTAGCATGCTAGGTCTATGCATTGTATAGGGAACACAGTGTGCTTGGTAATATTCCTTATATTATGTGTGTTTTTGTAATTGAGGGTGACTGACCTCAGCAGGATACACAGGGACGTCTGTAATGTGATACTTTATAGGACTGGAGAATGTTTGAGAAGGTTGATATGTAAAACGGGACAGGACTTACAGTAGTGAAGCTGGCCCTCAGCACATGACCAAAAAGCAGCAGCAATGCAGCTCACTGTATCATTTATAGTAAATAAGATAAGATTCAATTATTTGTACCTTAAAACATGGTTTTATATATATATATATATATATATATATATATATATATATATATATATATTGGATATCCCAATCAGGAACCTGGGGCCAGAACACAGGATACAGCATCCCTGGAACAGATAGGGATAAGAGGCTTGCTCAAGGGCTCAACTTTGGAAGCCCGGCAATACTGGGGCTCGAACCCCCAACCTTCTGATTGGTAATCTATAGCCTTAACAGATTGAGACGACACTGCCCCAAATAAGAGGAAGAAAAATAAAAGAGCAGAGGCATGAATGGTGATTTTACTGAACTGGAGCTTGTGCTTGTGCGAATACAGTATGGCTGTGAACATCAGATAATAAGACAGGATTCTTTTTATCAGCAGTTTCCTCCCACCTTCTGAAAAACGTGTAAGTAGGTGGTTAGATTCATGGCCAATTGTCCCTAGGTGTGTGTGTGTGTGTGTGTGTGTGTGTGTGTGTGTGTGTGTGTGTGCGTGTGTGTGTGTGTGTGTGTGTGTGTGTGTGTGTGTGTGTGTGTGCATGCCCTTTGATGGATTGGCTCTCCATCCAGGGTGTACCCCGCCTCATGCCCTGGGATGGGCTCCAGGACCCCTCCACCCTGTACAGAGTATAAAGCATTATAGACGATGAGATGATGACCCTTTTCCATGACCCTTTCAATCTTCAGAGTTGACTGGAAAAAGTCAAAGACGGCAATCTGAGAGCAAATATTATTTATATTTGACAGTATTTGGTAGATTCCCTTATCCAGAGGGACTTGCTCAAGGGCGCAACAGTGGCAACTTGGTGGTGCTGGGGTTTGAACCTGGGACTTTCTGATAAGTAATCTAACCTTAACTACTGAGCTACCTATATAATATTAATGAATATCTCATCTGCAAAAAGGGACATAAAAATATTATTATTGTTATTATTATAATATTTGTTTGACATTTGTCAACTGAATTTATTACGATAAATTCTGAACATCTATAAAGCCTAGTGCACTAAATATTTATCTATAAACACACTCACACACACACACACACACCCTCACACAAAAGCAGTAAATGTTGAACTCTTGTATTTGGTGGGTTTTTTTTCTTCTCATAACGTTATCAATTAGCGCCACCTCCTGGTCCGAACTTGGAACTACTAAATGTTTGAATTAACAGAAAGACTGCAGGGATAATATAACAGATTTATTACAGGTATACCAGCCCTTTCAGAAACTCCTATTTATAGTTTATAATCCCTGGACATTAACGACTGTGCAGTTTGTCTAGCTGTTAGAGTATTGAGTTTCCTCATGTACAGACACATGTACAGTTGGTAGGTGAAATTGACTATACTAAATTTCTCTAAGATGTCTATGAGGGTATGAATTTTTGTGTGGACTTGGATCACATTCAAGGTGTATTCCTGCATCAAGGCCAGTGTTCCTGGGTTAGGCTTCAGATACAACATGACTCTGACCAGGATAAATTTGACCCAGATATGAATTAAGTTTGTTTTGAGTTGGATGTTCTCCCCGTGCTCTGGTTTCTTCCCACAGTTCAAAGACATGCAGATTAGACCAATTGGTGTTCCCAAATTGCCTGTGTGTGCGTCTTCTGCGATGGGGTGTACCCCTACCTTGTGACCTAAGTCCCCTGGGATAGGCCCTTGTGACTCTGTATACAGGGTAAAGAGATATAGACGATGAGTGAGTGAGTGAGTGAGTGAGTGAGTGATATCTATATGGACTTCTTTTCATAACCAATTGATAATGATGCCAGTAAAGCACACAGGGTTAAAAACTTTGCTCTAAGACTCCCATAATCACAGTTTGTAGTGTCAGGGATTGAACTCACAACCTTCTGATAATCAGCCCAGAGCCTTCTCCACCACAGGCCTATCCTGTTTAACGGCTCAGGTTGTTAAACCCTATAAAAGACTAAAACTAATAACCCTGGAATGAGGGTAATAATATTTTAATAGCATTATTCTTACAATCATCTGCCATCCATTCAACAATTCACCTAATCCTACTTCATATTAATGTTTCTAATATCTGTGTGGTTACAGCAACTATTATCCATGCAACTATCACTAAGAATGTACGCATTTTTTACTTTGATTACAGCAGTACATATTAAAAAAATGATTGTTTAACGACCTACATTATAAGGAAGGGTCATTTTAAAGCACACATTTCCCACAATACATTTAAATAATTTCAATTATACTTTCCAACAAATCATCAAACCTGCATACTAAAATTGGGGGTTCTGTGAATTTATCATTGTTAATCTAGTTAATTTTCCTAGGTTATTACAGCTCATGACACAATTACATATTTTATAATATAATGTTCCAGAGCTGATGTGAGTCCCCCCAACACCCCTGTAATAGAAACTCGCAGACAGTGCTGTGTCATTTCAGAACTGGGGGAACTTTGTCCATGTACGTCATATGTCTGATAAGATATATTTTTAAAAAATCATTACGATATAATCTTTAGCCGTGAAACAAATCAGATTCCACGGTGACTGGCATGAGCTGGCAGCCACGCATCATCATAGAGAATGCTCTATAAGTATATGTAGTTTGTCAGTACACCATAAGCATTATGGGTATTTATAGTAGGCATACTATAGGGTTCAATTGAGACACATGAATGTGTTCGCTGCGATTGAACTATGCACTGGAGAATGATGTCCGACTGCACACCTCGCTAAATACTGCATGTTCCCAAAACTGATATAGCATAAAAAAAAATTATAATAATAACATTGCACTTATTCCATGCCATTCCTTTATACATAAATTCCATTATGTACTTAACTCAACCATTTTACCAAATTGTATTTATTCATTCATTCATCTTTAATAATTACTTCATCCCAGTCAGGGTCTGGATCATACTCTAGGAACACTGGATGTAAGGCGATCCCCCTGGCAGAGATTTTACGCCGGGTGCCCTTCCTGACGCAACCTTGCAATTTTATACATTTTATCAAGGTTTGGGACCGGCACTTCATCCAGTGGCTGGGGTTTGGGGTTTGGGTGGGAATTGAACTAAGGCCTTCTGCATAGCAGGCAAAAAACTCCCAGTGATCCAACAATGCCCACATGAATTGTAGTTGTGGACCTACAGTAATATCACCAATATTAACCATATCATTCAATGATCACATCTGTGCATTTTTTATACTGCTTACCCAGTGTAGGTTCGAGAAGGGCCTGGAGCTTTTTCTAGATAACTTGGGGTGCAAACAAACAACCTTAAAAAGAATGCCAATGTACACACTCTCAAAGAGCCAGTCATACCCTACAGGCGATTTGGAAACACCAATCCGCCTACACTGCACCATATTCTTTGGACTGTAGGAGGAAACTGAACACCCCAGAAGAAACCCATCGAGCATGGGGAGAACATGTAAACTCCGCGTGCACAGTCTGGAGGCGGGATTAAAACCCCCAACCCAGTGTTAACCACTAAACCACCATGCCGCCAAAGTGATGACATTTATGATCTTATTCATGGTAAGATCCCCGTGCTGTGCAGTTACATCACTACTCTTGTCTACGTTTGATAAATTATGTTGAAATTTTTGTTTTTTAATTCTAACAAATATAACGATCTAAAAATATAAGGATTTCACAGTATTGCATTGAATTGCACTAAAAAAGTGACAAATTTCTAAAGTATGTCTCTAAATGCAGCATCATTTGGACTGAATGAAACTGAATTGAATAACACAGATTATCGATCACTCCAATGATCAACAGCACAGAAACACATATAGACACATATATGTTTTATTTTTTTTTTGTCTTCACTGGCCTCAGGTTTCCTCCCAGCCAAACAAAAACATCCCAGCAGGTGCACTGATGACTTTAAATCACCCCTTGGTGTGAATGAGTCTGTTCACTGTGTTTGCATAGTATCCTGTGATTCAGGGTGTGTTCCCACCTCACACAGAGGTTTCCCGGGATAGACCCTGGATCCACTGACCAGGGATAAAGTGGTACGAATAATAAGGAGTGAATACACAAACAACAGATCACGACTCCCACTCTCCAGTAATGGAGCAAGTGACCAGGGCATGCGTAGCACCTTGTGTCTTCATGAGAAGCAGATAAGCTCACCGGCTTTGTGTATCAAGGTTATTCACGGTGACTGGCCCATTAGCCTGATCGCTCCCTCGGCAGTGCTTATCATTTCGAGTCTAGCGCTTAGTTTTAATGCAGCATGAAGACTTTACATGCATTCTGATAACACTGGAAGGTTTTGCGATTTCAGGACTGAAGGTCGGACCGTCCTTTTGTCTGAAACAACATACAGGTGCATCATAAACAGTCCTGAGGCCAGACTAATAAACTCGATATCAGTTCAATGCAAAACAAGATTTTTTTTCCCCCGATTGTACTGTAGTATGATTTAAAACAGCGGTTCGTAAAATCTGATACAGTCACAGACTCCCTCGGTAAATAAAAGACATCAGAAGGGCACAGATTATGCACAGAGAACAGAAATCACAGCACCCATGCTTAGCGAAGTTTAACAGTAAGATTAAATGAAGATTCTGGGAAGCTGCAAAAGTAGGTAAAGTCATTGTTGGCAGGTGATGATCATAATATAATAATAATAAATACAATTTGGAAGAATGTGAAACAAATCCCATTCACATAATAATTTAAATTCTTTTCCATCAGATACACTTACATGCACATATGTGCATATATTAGTAAAAAAAAAAAAAAAAAAGCTACATTATCTATTTATTGGTGCGGGAAGGCTGAGGGCCCAAATCTCACATGATGTCTGTGTGTGTGTGTGTGTGTGTGTGTGTTTACATGTTCTCCCTGGGTTTGGTGAGTTTACCTCCAGGTACCCCAGTCCAAAGACAGGTTGATTGGGTCATTTCCAAAATGGCCTACAATGGATGATTGAGTGTGTGCTTGTGCCCTGTGATGAGGGTGCCACCACAATCAGGGTCTAACCCCCACACCACCACTGCTTGTTGTGTTAGCAACTAATGTAAGAATATTTGGGAATTGCATACCTCATGGCTATTTTTATGGACCCCATGTTGACAACCATAGTTTTAAAAAAAATGAAATAATTACAATTATGAGAAGAAATGACAATGCAAACTGAAGCCATGTGGTGCTGCTTAGTGTATTGGATAGTAGTTCCCTGATCCAGAGCCCCGTTCCTATACTTCTTAATGAATTCATTTGTTTGTTTTTGCCTCTAAAGGGGCAATCCAAGAAGTCTTAAGAGTGTAAGAGTGTGGTTATATCTTTCATTAAAAAAATTTTTTTTTTCAATTTCTCATAGGAAACTGCTAACATGATGTGTTAGATATTCATACTATGAGCTACTGTAGGGATGTAATACAATAATACTACTTTGCTTGTATGTCTAACTGACACTAATGTTTTTATAGTGACATCTACTGGTTACTGTAAAGATGTTACATTTATGGCATTTGGCAGACACCCTTATCCAGAATGACTAATGTTTTAATCTCATTATACTGTACATCTGAGCAGTTGAGGGTTAAGGGCTTAACAGGGGCAACCGGGTGGTGGTGGGTTCAAACCTCTGAACCATACCACTGAGCTACCCCTCCTAGGGGAATCCTGTTACATGTTACATGTGATGTTACATTAGATGTTACTGTGTATTTTAATTAATGCTTTATTATGATTATGATTATTATTATTATTATTATTATGGTTATTATTATTATATATATACTTTATACAAAGGTAACTTGAAACTGCTGTGTTGTTCATAGGGAGCAAGCTCAGAAGGACAAATGATAGTTAATGATAAAAAAAAATAAATAAATAAAAAAAATTCTCCCTGAGCACAGTGTATAACACATCATAAATCATTTAAGTCATTCTAGTTATACAAGATTAGCAGGGCAATAACAATCACACATACTGTACATGTTGTTACAATCCACTCGCAATTAGTCGTCAAAGGCTATTCAATAACAGGATGCTGGCGTTCAGCCCATACACACCTTGTTTGGGTAATCTAACCCTGACGGATTACTCGGGCTGTTTTATAGTTTTTTTTGTTTTGTTTTTTTGGCCAGGATGAAGGCACTCGCTGTTCCTTTTAAGAGTAATCATTCCTTTTATGAGTTCATGGGTCATGTACTTTTAAAAGGCAAATATGAATATCTAAATCTAAAGCATGCCACTGAATGCACTATTGGAAGAAGCTTAAAACATAATGAAAGGCTGTGGTTGTTTCTCTCTCTCTCTCTTTAAATATATAAAAACCTTTCAGTAAGTGAATTATGTTCAGTAATTTGGTCAAGTGGCATTAGATAAGAGACACACCCATTTGCATATGCCTGAGCAGTGAAGCGTTCGGTGATGGGATACCGAGCGTTGGCGGTGTTACCTGCCAACACAGCTTCAATCCTAATTATATGAACAGTGCCATGAAGTGATTTATTCCACCGCACCCCAGGCAGCCGGGAACACGAGTCGTAACCTGTTCTGATGCAGTTTCACATCCTCACACTGCGTTCACTGGGTCTTTAACATGACAAATGTGAGCGAATCCATCCATAGGTCAGTGCTCACAGCAGATGTTAACAAGCATAATAAAACGAAAAGAAAATGCCATATTCACTTTACTCGGTGTCAATCGAGAACGATATAAAAGAAGGCAGTTTACATTAATAGGCATTGTTGGTGTAAAAGTGGGACATTCTTGTGGCGGAGCTGTGAAAATTAATTGCCTTGTACACGGAGCTGTGAGTATAGCTGTACTTTGTGGTTTGTTTAACTGCTGTGGGAGCCCGATGGAATCCATACGAGATACCCGCAGCCTGCCTACCAACACGGCCCTCAAACCCACAGCCATGGGCCTTTAGGGTCTAATAAATCATGTATTTAAGGAGTGCAGAGCTATAGCGTTTCATGGACTCTGTCTTAAGGTTTCTGTTTGGATAGTGTGCTTAAGTGATATTGGAGCAGGCTATACCACTGAGGAGATGAACATCTGCTAGATTTGGTGCCTGGCGGAAAGGAATGTTTCACATTTTTGGACAATTTCGGAATTTAGCTTTAATTTAAGTTGGAGGCCTGATTTGCTCTTATCATCATCATCATCATCATCATCATCATCACCGGCTTCAATCAGATTCTGACCCAAAAATAAGTAGAGAATCCAGTTACAGTTATACAGTAGGAAACAAACAAACAAAAATAAATCAAGGACTCAGTAGTGACTCGTAACCTCGTTTTGCTGCCATCGCATAAGCCTTCTGATCGTATCTATAAAAGTGGTTAACAGCGATGTGAGGCTTTTTGTGTGAAGCAGAGGGCACGGAGCTGAAGAGCGCTGTTTGTTCCGACGGCCATTCAGTATTGTGGATTAAGCGAAGACAGGAAGGCTCAGACGGTACGGCGGCCTCGTCAGATGTCCAGCCAAGCCAATATGAAAGAGCACAAACTAACAACACTCTCATTAAGGCATGACATTTCCAGCAGGCCTCCGTTCAATGCCATATCTGTTATATTCAACTGTACACAAGGGCCTTCTTCCCCTCTCATTCTGCTCCCTTTTCTGTTCAAATCAACTTTAATAAAAGCCCGGCGACGTGACACCGCTGCCACTCCAGGGAAGGTTTTTTTTTTTTTTTTTTTTTAGAAATCCGAATCTTTGAAAAAGTGACCCTCTTTTAAAAGTACAGGAACCTTGAGAAAGGGGCCAGCACACTGTACCTTAACTCTCTGTGCCTCTATCTACTTCATGCTCAAAGGGAGGCGTGATAAAAGCTGGCATTGTGATGTACAGTGTGGGAAAACATTCACGTCCGGTGCTGCTGAATGAAGAGCTTGTAAAAGAGCCGGGCCGGCATTCTTTCGCTCTCTCTTTATTTATTTATTTATTTATTTATTTTTTTTTTCATTTCCGTTCACTGGCTCCGATTGAAACAGCTGAGTCCTTACCTGCACTTACATACAATATGAGTGTAAAAAAAAAATCAGTCCGGGTTGACCCGGGTTTGAAAATATTTGAGCAAAAAAATAAAAAAATAAAAAAAAAAATAAAAGAGAGAGAGAGAGAGAGATTACAGCCCTAAATGAAGCTAATAAGTGGAAGGATGTTTTCATTTCCAGTGAACCGCAAGCCATAATACACACCAAACACAAGACAAATAAAAGAGTCCAAGCTTGAAACATGTGTCCAACAGAGCTTGACCTAATTATCAGGAGAGCTTTCCAAAACAAACGAAATAACCCGAGTGAAGCTCATGCACGGGGTCACCTGAAAATCCGACAAAATGATGGTAAATGATTTCCCTCTTTCCTGCAGTCTGTTAATAAAGAACAGGGAAAATGGTTTTGAACAGACGCCTGGATGAAAGGCGAGGTAATAACAAAGAATAAGTGTTTTTGGCTGCTTGACTTTTTTCCATGAATCCGAGGGAGTGAACGGAGAACGCTTTCCAGACCACATGCATCAGATCCAAGAGCCAAAGCCCAAGCCCTTAAGGGGAATTACTCAAATAACAGTAATTGTGCACTGTTTTTCTTTTCTTTCTTTCTTTTTTTTTTTTCTCTTGAGTACACATATGAGCATTTTATTCAAATTGTTCCACATGTTTACGTCTAATAATGCCGTCAATAGCAAGTGTACAGTGAAAAGTGCCTTACAGCCTGACTGCTACATGCTGGGTTTAATATCCTACTGCTACATTCGTGCTGGCAGTCTGCAGTGAAACGCAATGACATAACTCTACAGAAGGCTCCGTGTATTGATAGATCTCATACAGAACACGTAATACTTAAGATGATTTACATGACTGTATGACAGCAAGAAAACGTCGGATAATTTAGTGCTGTTTTTTAGATAATATGACAGTAGACAGGAAAATGAGGCATAGTGTGTGTGTGTGTGTGTGTGTGTGTGTCTGTGTGTGTGTGTGTGTGTGTGTGTGCGTGTGTGTGTGTCTGAACAGCCTATAATACCCTTTATGACCAGTGACTCTAATTTCACGATGTTCTCCGTTGGGACGGCCATGACTGACGAAAAGCTGCATTTAGAGGGTTTGGGGATAAAGTTTCAAAAAGCAGAAGTGGGGTGTGACGTTATTTATGCCTCCAGAATACCACAATCCATTCCGACACATTTCCCAGTCTCAGATTTCCATAAGGTCCATCCCAGTACTGTGCCTTTGTTTCAGTGTTTTAGATTATGAGAAGCCACCACCCCCCGACACACACACACACACACACACACACACACACACACATATACTCCTCTTTCCTCCACCCTCCACCCAGCAGCCCTTTGGGAGTCCTCTTGATCGGTTCCATATGTCAGTTCACATTACTGCATGGAAAACTTTACAACAACAACAGTGCATTTTTCTTTTACAGATCGCCGGATACACTTTATAAGGATTGTTCAGCTTGTAAGGAGGGGGAACGTTGTTTTTTATCGGGTGCGATCGGCCTGTTACAGTCTGTGAACCTGTATTAGAAGCAGCTTTCATTCCCACGTTACATCGCATCGTGTTGGACTTTTAAATGTCACTCGCACCCCATTTGTAGCTTCATATCATTTCCGGAGTGGAACCAGATGGTGGAGTGATGCATCGAAGTCAGTCCAACAGCTCTATTTAACATGTTATCATTGACTCTATTAGCTCTGTATATGATATGATATTACATTATATGACTGATATGAGAATGAAATATAAGCCTAATGCGTGCAAAAGAGCTAGCTTGATCCAGTCATTTAAACCAAGGCTACGTTTACGGCAGATTTATTGCAAACACCTTGAGTCAACACCGGCAATCAAATAATCAAACTGTTTATCAGTTCGGCGGGTATTCAGACTGACCGCTCCACGTACTGTATTATCGCCCTTCCGATCTTAATTCTCAAACACAAACCCTGAGATAGAAGGAAGGAGAGAAAGAGACAGAGAGATACAAACACCAGATATACTGTAGTATATATATATATATATATATATATAAAGTATATACTGATATTTTCCTTTTTTTTCTTCTTCTTCTTCTTGCTGACTCAGCTGTTAAAAGCAGTAGATATACTGTAGAGTGGAGGACTCTGATGTAAGGAAGGTTCCACCCTGATAGAGTTACTGAGCAAAAAAATGGAGCAACAGAGGAAAGCGGAAGCATATTTAGGCTGAAGTACTTTGTACTTCACTGGAAATTCTCTGAAAAGAAGAAGTAGCAGAAATTGCTTAAATGAGCTTTTTTTTTTTTTTTTTGAAGGGCTCCCACAAGTCGCCTTGCACCTCCAGGGTCCGGGTTCGATTCCGTGTGCATGGAGTTTGCATGTTCTCCCCGTGTTTCATGGGTTCCTCCGGGTTCTCCGGTTTCCTCCCACAGTCCAAAGACCTGCAGGTTAGGCTAATTGGCGTTCCCAAATTGCCAGTAGTGTACAAATGAGTGTGTGATGGATTGGTACCCTGTCCACGGTGTACCCCGCCGTGTGCCCTAGGATAGACGCCAGGCCTCCATGACTCTGAATACAGGATAAAGTGGTATAAGACGATAAGTCTAGTCGATGAGTGAGCGCCCACAACCTCTCTTCCACATGCTCGTGCCATCATCAAAGAAAAACTCCATACATGTGATAACAAGGTCATTCAGTACATTCAGGTCGTCAGCTGGCTTAATTTTATCGCCACATAATGTTGCTCAGTCTAGACCTGACCGACTGAAGCAACCCCAGATCATAACACTGTCTGCAGAGGATTGTACAGTGCATCGCTTCATGCGCTTCCCTTCTTACCCTGACACACCCATTTCTCAAGAATAGGATCATTCTAGACTTATCAGACCACATGACATTTT
>CM059220.1:21486158-21768658 GCA_030347435.1 Clarias fuscus
ACCGCCACAGATTTGATGAGTTCTGTAAGTAGTCATGATTGCATTGGAACTATAGTAATGCCATAAAATTCAGTTGCTTTTCATAAAAAACATGCTGTGGTTGTTTTGAATGTTTTCATCCAACTTTTTTTTTTTCCCGCTCCCCCTCCCACCAGCCTCCAAGAACATGCTGATACAATCATACCGCAGTTAATGAATGACTTCACTGGCTGAACTTATGCTGCTTTTGGACTTGCCTTTGCTGTCTGTTTGTCCCCAGAGGCAGTGTAGTGAGTAGTTTGCAAGCTGCAGTTCTGCAAGGTGTAATGCCTGGTCTCTGTCTGTAGATGTCACTGCTACTTAATCTCTTGCCTAGTTTTTCTAGTTTTCAGCTTTCAGCTTTTCACATTCATCACCACCACCACCACCACCACCAACAAACAACAATAATAATAAATAATAATAATAATAATATTTACCACCAACAACAATATTTACCACCAACAACAATAATAATATTTACCAACAATAATAACAACAACAATAATAATATTTACCAATAATAATAATAATAATAATAATAATAATAATAATTATTATTATTATTATTATATCAAGTACAATAATCAAGTCAGTAATAGATTTATATGGATTATTAACAAGGAATATTGACGGCGGCGTGGCATAGTGGACTAGACTAGACTGTTGCCCTGCTCCTTCAGGATCTGCGTGCATGCCGTTTGCATGTTCTATCCGTGCTTGGTGGATTTCCTCCTGGTACTCCGGTTTCCTCCCACAGTCCAAAAACATGCATATTAGCCCAACTGGTGTTCTCAAGTTGCCCATAGTGTGTAAATGTGTTGATCTGTGGTCCTATCACGGTCGTAAAAATGGAATAAATACAATACTCACTACTGGTCTCCATGGTCCCTAGCTGGACTACAGAGGTTATTTATTCATTAATATTATTAATATGAATTATTAATGACACAATGATTATTGTGCTTTTTTATAGGATTTGTTTGGACTGCCATCCACCCTCTATATAAACTATGCACTGTTAGCCAAAGGTATTAAAACAACATACGGCATGTATCGTATTACAGCTCTCCCTGTGCACAAACTTTAAACAAAAGTATATAGGATCTTTATATGCTGTAGCTTTATAATGCAGACTTAAGAAGCCCTGTTCCAGCATGACAGTGCAGCTGCATACAAAGTGAACATACTGTATGGTTTGACAGGACTGTGGAAGAATTCGAATGACCTTGACATAGCCCTGACCTCAACCCCACTAAACACCTTCGGGATGAACTAGAACTCTGACTACATGCCAGACCTCCTTCCCTTGACCTCTCTAATACTCTACTGGCTGAATAGATACAAGTTCCCACAGTCATGCTCCACAATCTGGTGTAAAGCCTTTCCAATGCAAGCGTGGATATTATTATAATAGCACTGGACAAGTACGTATGAATATGATAAAGTATATGGTGTCCCACATACTTTTGACTATAGAGTGTCGCTAATAAAGACTAAATTGTAAAGCATGTTTTTGTGGTTTGTTTTTTTAATCAGAGGAAAATGTGACCCACTGATACAAGCTTAACAGTTCAAGGAGATACTGTATTACTGAAGAAAAAAATAGGTGAAATATGACAAGGAAAAAAAGTGTGGGGAGGAAAAAATGTGGTCATGGAGTGTCTAATAGACTTACACAAAGTGATGATGAAAATGTATCAGAGATACGGGTTCACCACAGTGACCTGGTTTCCCACGCAAACGAAAAATGCAGCTCTTTTCTAATGCTCGAACTCTGCATGCTCACTCGAACACACATTCTCCCTCTCTTTAATTCCTTCTTTGCAGGATTTAGTCAGCTTGTGCGTGTGTAAGAGATATGCCTAATGCAGTGGTGTAGAAGACAAGGACATTTCTTTCTTTCACTGTTTTTCCTTTTTAAAATGTTTAATGGAACATTATGAAAGACAACAGTACTGTACCAAAAAAAAAAAAAAAAAAATGCAATTAAAGCAAAAATCCTCCCTGATTGACTTCCATATTAATCATTATAACCGACATTTATCTTCGTAGAAATACTTTAATAATTCAATTCATGTAGTTGCGGCACGGTGGCTTAACGGTTAGCACTGTCTCCTCATACCTCCAGGGTTCGGTTCCCGCCTCGGGTCTGTGTGCATGGAGTTTGCATGTTCTCCCCGTGCTTGATGGGTTTCCTCCGGGTGAGCTGGTTTCCTTCCACGGAATAAAGACATGCAGATCAGTGTGTGAGTGTGTGCGCTCTGATGATGGACTGGCACCCCGTCCAGGGTTCTACCCCGACCCAAAGGGTGATTTATCTCTGAATAAAGAGACAGATACAGCAACACTTCTTGTGCCGTTAGTGCTTTAGTCCATCCAGCTCCCTGGCCTGCTCAGCTGTACTGTATACTTCACACCAGCACAATCACATCAGCGGTCCAAGTCTTATTGAATGCTACTTAGCTGAGGCATGTTAAGTCGCGTTGCACTTAATAACCCAAATCAGTTCTGAGTTCTGAAGAAGTCAAATTCTGAGATATGACAGTCATTTTCATTACCTGGAAACTATTTCGAACTGCGTTTATTTGCGTAGGCAAATGAGACCACAACTGGTTAGCGCTGATTAGCGTCTAGTCGACTGTTAGTTAGCATGATTGGTGCTTGACGGGTTTAAGGCGGTTAGATATGATTTTAGATTTCATGATGCGTGCAAGTGTGAGTCAGTTGTAACAGTGCTATTTAGAGGCTCCACTTACTTGAAAAACGGCTTCCTTCCTGGAATTTTTTTTTTTTTTTTTGCGGTCTGTGCACGAGCTGTTATTAAAGTGATTGGCATATTTGTGTGTCATGTGGTGCCTATTTATGCCTCCATTTCAGAATAAGCTTTAGAGCAAAGAAAGTGTTTGCATCTGTCCCTAGCCATGGTGTAAATGGTACAGTTTTATACATGCCCTGATATTAGGAAAATGGCACTGGATTATTATGAATAATTTAAAGACAATTGTAAATGATGTTGTGTTTTTATTATTATATTTAAAAAAATTATTCATATGATGTAATAAATAAATAAACAAACAACCATTTGAGCTGACCCACTCTCTTCTGTCTCGTGGCGTTCGAGTGTGATTTGTAATCTCACTAGTGTGTGTGTGTGTGTGTGTGTGTGTGTGTGTGTGTGTGCTCGCTGGTTTCAGTTCCTTGACGCTTGGTACAGTTCTTGTATATGCTCGGCTAATCAGCTTTTGTCATCTAAGTCAACACATTATGGCCACGTCTTACATAATTCTGAGACGAAGGCCTCTGCCGTAACTCACACACATACTGTACAGACAGCCTGTAATTAAGCTGTTGAACCCTCAAGTAGAATTAAGTCAACCACTAGAGGGTGCATCGAAAGCTACAGTAGGGAAACATTTTTTTCCGAAGTGTTTTGCATTTTAATAAAGTGTCTCTGTTTCAAGGTTGGCATGCTCTCGAAATGTTAAACGCATTACTACGAGAGTTTTACACTCCAGCTGACTATATATTCTCTGTAGCCTGGCGACACGCCGCTTTTTAGAAAACGTGCTGCCTGTGACATTGCGAACCAGAAGTACCGGTGTGATCTTAACAAGAAGCGATATATACGGTTTTAATTAAAGGAAGAAGAAAAGAAAAATAACACTCAGTAAGATAAATACAATATTTAACAAGCTAAGGTAAGAAATTTGGCAAAGTATGAACACCATCATATCTTAATATGGTAGTAATTGGCTTAGGGCCTCCTAATGGAATAAGCAATTCATGAGCAATAATAAGGGCATTTATAATCTGCATGTTGTTTACCCAGTGTAGTGTCCGTACAGTGTCCCTGCAGCAAACAGCCAAAAGACTGAAATAAGAGCAAGGAGCAGCATGTCACAGGGGAGACGCTATTAGCAGCACATTTAGAAGAGTTCGAACCTGAACAGCCAAGGTCTGAAGTCTACCCTCCAAAGTGCAGCTGGTTGTGACAATTTAACACTGAAAAGAGACACTTTAAGTGCTCCTGACAAACATTCTAATTATGGGGGCCTCGAAATTCCCAGCGCTCATTACAGTTATAATGAACATGGTAAACTAGAGCAGATGTGCTCTGGTACAGGATTCTTCCAGTGTGTGGGTGAATATTCTATAACACTAAGCCAGAGGTGACTTTTTCCTCTGTAAAAAAAATGCTTCTTAAAAAAAAAAAAAAAAAAAATGTAAGTAAACAGACTCGTGTGCTTCTGTGCGTGGTATACACAGAGGCCCAGATTTACTAAAAGTCTGCATGTGTAAAAGCACATTAAAAAACACCATGTGAGCCGATTCCTTCTGAGAACTGTTTCTCATTTGAGCAAAATAGCACGAGTTGTCTGGATTTGCATGTTTACCGTAATAAATATGCAATTCGGGGTGTTTCTGACAAAACAGCAATATCTATCTATCTATCTATCTATCTATCTATATATATATATATATATATATATATATATATATATATATATATATATATACTGTGGTGTACATGCAAATGGATGAATAGATTAATAGATTAAGGCTACATTTGTGCAGATTAGTTAAAAAAAGAAAAGTAATAAATAAATAAATAAGTAAAAGGTTGCACACTAATATTTTGTATATATATATGTATGTTTATATATATAGCTGATACAATATAAACCGTTTTTATGCAAATCTCAAAGCCTTTTATCTGTCATACCGGCCGAGCAATTATGTTGCGATTCAGTTTCAACTTTATTCTTCCGAGGCACTTCTGAGGGATCTTGCCGCATCCTTCAAGAACAAAAAGAAACATGCAAAACACTAATATACATATTGTTTTCCAATTATACATTGTAACAATGCGACATGCCCACTTTCTGAGCGCACAGTTCATCCCACTGCACATGCAAAAATTAAAGAGTGTTATTTGGGGTCTTTTTAAAAAAAAAAAATCTGGGCCTGTTTATGAATTAAAGGCAAACTGGGCAAAGCAAAACAATCGTGTGTTGTTTTTCATGCGGTTTGAATGCAATTGGGCTTGAAAAGCCCACGATTTTCATTTGGGATGGAGAACATAATTAGATAAAGTGTAGACATCTTCAACTTATAAAATGGTTTATTTCTCATTAAAAATGTTACATAGCAACCTTGAGTGCTACTCCAAACAGCTGGAGTAAATACATTTCTTGAACTTTTAAGTTTCATTTTCCCTACTAATACAGAAAGAAACAAAAACCCTAAGAAGATTGTGTCACTTTCAAATGTATCGGTACTTTTTCCAAAAGATTTTTGTGCAAAGAAATTGTAACCTTTTTTTTTTTTTTTGAATGACAATCTTTTTTTGGTGTTGCATGTTTTACACAGCTTTTAAGAACTGATCACTGCCATAACACTTCTTTGCAGAATATTTTAAGCTAATTTTGACATCCTCTGCTATATATCTTTCAGCAGGGGCCTTTTGTGTGTGCTTCAGTAAGTGCTCCTAAAACTCCCCCACGCCACCCCCACATCCCCGATTGTAGCCTGGTATATCTCTGGTAAAACTCTTGAAAAGAATTGCTCTGAGTAAACTGTGATCACAAGTGTGTGTGTCTGCAAAATCAAAAGCCTACTTTCTGACACCAAAGTAGTCCTGAAGCTACATCCCGTCTTGAGCAAAGTGATCCGACCCCATTTTAGAACGTGTGGTTCAGCGCAGTCAGAATTTACCGTAGCCAGTGAATATAATACAAAGTGTTTTCAGTTAGCTAAAGTTATGTACAAGCACCTCGGTCCTACATTTGACAAACACATTCCACTTCGCCCTGGCAAATGGGTGGGAACTTTGCTAAATGTGAGAAGAACTCAAGGGGATGCCAGCAGATGGGTGATCAGAAAAGCCGAGTGAAACCTAACTCACATTTTATTGTCGAAGTTTAAGGTTGTTGTTGTTGTTGTTTTGTTTTTTTTTCAAGGAAAGCTTAGTTAGTTTTATTTACATGTAGCTGTGTAATACAACCAACTGCAATGTTCAGCTCTCTTGTGGTTCTTGTTAAACGGAGCAATATTTAGATCTTAGTAGTTTACCCCTGCAGGCTTGAAACACTATGCTACCACACGGATACATAAAAAATAAGATGCACAGTAAGGATTAATATGCAAACATACAATAGTTCACCAGGCAGCATTTCCTGTAAATTTTGTCATCAATAGTGTTTCACATCAGAGTTCTACAGATTGATTGGAATAGCATTACTGTGATTGCACTGATTTGTCACTTGTTTAGATCCGCTGGACGCTCAGATCTTCAGCGAGAGTTCCTGCTCTTCTGTCGGAATATACCTTTGCCGAAGCAACATTATTGAAACCAGACAACTGATACCTGCAAACAGCGCTGTCAGAACAAGACACAATCAGCTCAGCTGGCCCATGTTCAAAGAAATGTGCAAATCATAAACTTGAGTGGCAAAAGGACAAATAACAGAAACACTGCTCCTAAAATATAAGCATCTAATCCCGCTAGCTGTGTAGTCGATGGCATAGCCATGCTTAATGGGAATAGGGCCCATTTGAATTAGAGTCAGGAGTGTGTGAAAAGCCACTCCAGCTAGCGGAATGTCTGGGTCTTTCTAAGAAAGTTTGGTGCTGGGATGAACTGAGGAGAGCTGTGGGGGACTGAAAGCAGGCTGGGGATTGAGGGCTGTCATGGGGTAAAGGCCATGATGAAGAATGTCTCCATATGAAGTCCCCATTGGATGCCTGTACAGGTGGGCTGGATTGGCCGCCTGGGCCAAGAACTGTCTCTGCATCATTATGGAATGGATGGCGAACTGGGGCATGAGTGGCGAGATGACAGCCTGGTTCTTCAAGTACTGCAGGGGATGTGAATAACCAGGGGGGGCATGAGGGCCCAGGCTGTCACACATTTCCTGAACCTGAGATACAAATGCCCCAGGATACAGTCCTGGGAAGATGGAGGAGTGCATCGGGAACTTGTGTCCCTCGGCAGCGTAGCTGTTGATATGCACCGCGTGTGCCGGCTCAGCCGGCTTCATGGATTCATTGTCAGGCTCTGGGGTCCGCACTTTCACTGAGACATCTCTAGGGGTGGAGCAGTGCAAGGGGGTCACAGCCCGAATCTTTTTCTCTGTGGGTCCGTTCTCCAACTCCTCTAGATTCCGTTTAAGCGGCCGTGCTGCACCAACATTTTGCGGGCTACTTTTGGTGCTTAGGATGGGCCGAGCCAGTTCATCCATCTTGTAGCTAACCGTCTCTTCCCCTCGGCCGCTGTGTGCTTTAAGCTGGGGTTCAACCACCTTTTTTGGAGTAGACACAGTCATTGGAGGAACACGACAAGCTCTGGGGTGATAGTCCAAGTTTGAACTTTGACTGCTACCTGGCTGAAAAAGAGGAGTGTTTTTAATGTCCTGCTGCATCATGGAATGTGACAGGTTGCACAAAGATGAGGTGGAGTGGGACAGTTTGTGTGAAGAGGGTTTTGGGAGGCTCAAATCTGTTGGTTGCTCCTCTGTCACCTTTTCACTAGGAGGGCTTTTTTCTTTTTGATTCAGATGAGGCGAATAAGTCAGACTTCCACTGTCTGGATGCTGACTCTGAGGGAAACCATGTGCAGTTTCACAGTCCCGTTGGTAAACCTCTCTGTTTAGGTACTTGCTTAGCTGTTCCTTGCTTAGATGGTGCTCTGTTTGCCGGTAGAGGCTGTGCAGGTGTGGTGAGGAGCAGAAATCACCCAGGAAAGGCACCTGCCCAGGGCGAGGTACCTCACTGGATTTCTCCCCAGAGTGAAGAGTGTTCCTCATAATAAAGGGCTCTCCCGATGGGCTAGGCTGCTGCTGGTGTAGAGGCTGATGCTGGGATTGATCAGAAGGGTATATTTCCCTCTCACCACACACCTCTCTATGTGAGGTTTCAACACCAGGTCTTCTGTCCTCACTGCTGCGAGGCTTGAAACTCTGAGCATGCTGGATGACAGACGGGCGCTTAATAACGACGCTTGCCTCAGCGGTAGAGGAAGGGACCTGGGTGCCTGTTTGCTCAGAAATGGTTTCTTCTGGACTACTGCTTGACGTCTTTTTGTTGACTAATGGGGGAGGTGGACCATAGGGGTAACTGTTGGCCAAGCCAGTGCCACTTACTTGTGACAGCATCTTCTTTTTAGCTAGGGGGGACATTATACCAGGGTTGCCCCTAGGATACAAGAGGGGATTGTAGCAGAAGCTCTCCTCCTTTGTGGGGAGTTCAGCCCTTTCGGTTGGTACCTCTGGTACTGAGAGAGGGTGCATAGGTCTTTGCTTCAAGGTAGGTAGCACCATTCCTACATGGTTCTGGCTGTCTTTTATACCAGTCTGTTCTGTCTTTCCCAGGGTGTATGGAGGTGCCTTGTATTCTGTTGTCCCATGCTGCCATTGGTCCTGTGTGTAACAGTTGGGAATGGGGTGAGAGTGCCGTAGTGGCATAGATGCAGCAATGGGAAACACCTCAGAGTCCTCAGATTTGAGAGGCATGCTATCCTGTGGAAGTGATGCATGTTTGATTGCTTCATGTGGATCACAATCCCAGGACTTCTTGACAACTGGTTTCTTCTCCTCCTCCTCCTCCTCCTTGAGAATCAACTGCACATCCCCATCCTCCGTGGTGGGGCTTGCTGCCTCGCCATCTATCTGAGCTGGAACCTGGGACTGCTGTGCCTCTTGCTTCACCATCACTTCTTCCTGAAGCTGCTCCTTGTCCTTTAGGTCCTCTGCACACTATAAACAAAAATATGGATGGAAACAAAGGCAGTTAATCACTGATCTGGGTATTACAGTAATACACGCTCTTGCTACACAGTGTGCCTAATACAAATTCCACTCTTACAATGGATATACAGGACGAAGCCTTTCCAGGCGAGATGAGTTCAGCACATTTTGCTTTTGTGTGCAGTACCACAAATAACACGGGAAGTTACAAACGGACAGCATCAAGTCCCTTGCAATAACATAGGTTGTATGAATTATTGAACACTAGTCTAATATAAGCTACAAAAGGACCTAGGGCTTAATAACATTGGTCATGCTATAACAGCCCCTGGAGGAATCCCCTTCAAAAGTGAAATTTGGGAAATGAAAAAGCAATCAACCACAAAAGGGGTTCACAAGCCTTGTTGGAAAAATCAATCAAAAAAAAAAAAATTCCTTTATTATTTTGAGTGGGGAAAATAAGGAGATTATATGACATCACAGATCTGCTACTGACTTGCAGATCCTGTTCCCCAGGCTAACATTTCTAAAGGAGGACGAACATGCTGAAACACAAACCCCACCCTCTGAGTCCCTTCCAGCGTCAGTGGGAAAAAAGACATAAATGCTTGACCTCAGTCAGGTGAAATGCTGGCTCATCCATCTGTTCGCCTCACACACCCTCGTTAAAATGGAAGAATGTTGTGATGTAAAAAATTAAACCAAGACAAATGATGGCAGTCTTTCCCACCTAATTGTGATATAGCAACCAGCTAAATTCTTCAGATAAAGAGAAAAAAAAAAACCCTTTGCAATAATGTTCTTGCATACGTGTGTACACCCTTTACCAAATACTCAGTTGAAGGATCCTTTGCTTGCAATTCAGCACTCAGCTTTTTTTGGGTAAGAGTTTACTATTCTGTACTCTAGAGCACGCTGTGTGTGTGAAAATCCCATGAGCCCTGAAATACTTAATCCAAAACAACAATGCCACGTTAAAAGTCAATGGGATCATATTTTTTTGTCCCCTCGACTTTGATGTTCGATTACTCTCTGCTGCCATATGATCGGACAATCGCCCGAATGTGCAGGTGTACGGCTGAACCTAATACAGTAGATGGTGAATGTACGGAGCATTGAAATGCTGAGGAAGCGTGACCTGCAGGATCATTGAGTCTCTTGCCCCGGGGGCTATGTTCTGACATGCACTTAATACAATGTCGAATGGGGGTCTTAGAGGCTAGTGACTAACAGCCGAGATTACACAATCCTAATGGGGTGTGACTGCCTTTTGGCAGGGTACGTTTCAATCAAAAGCCCTGATTGTCTTTGTGATGGAGGAAGTACTGAATTAACAGACAATGTTCTGATTCTAGCTGAAAGCAGCACCGCCATATTTGTATTCAAATAGCATTTCGGGCCAAGAGACAAATCCCAGCATCTGCGTCTCAGAATTTCTGTTCCATATTTTAGATGTGTGGCTTGGTTTGAAATATTAAAAGTTTTTTTTTTTCCCCCCCTCTTTCTCCAGCCTTTCTGAGCTGGCCCTGCCTCAAACACGGAATTCCATTTCATCTTCTCCCTCGTACAATGCACAATCAATTATCTGGAGAGGGCTTTTAAATTACACAACATTCCAGACAGATGAGCTAGGCATGCCACTGGAAAAGCAGTCAGCCCCTACAACAGCTCTCTTTGTTTCCACACCACAGCCGATTACTCATTTCATGCACAGCAGAAATGAATATGTGCCGTGTAGCAGCTCTGAAATGTGTCGAAATATGACACTTCAGGAGAGAAATTCAAACAGCTCTTTCATCCCGCTCTGTAATCATTTTGTTATCCGTGTGAAAATAGCAACACAATTTGTATTCCCCTTACAGAGTGTCTCTCACTCCCACATTTTTCTCTCTCGCTCTCTTTTTTTTTTCCCAAAATATTTTTTTTGTTACTTACCAGGCATTTGCAAATCACCATGGATTTATTGGCTTTTCAGGGATAATATAAGTCTGCAGTTTATATAAGAACTCAAATATGGCATCGATTCAGTTGGCAACTTGTGGCCAATCAGATCGGCTAGCAGCAATTTGCAGCCTAGCCTTCCCTTTAGTGTTGCTCTCAGCACAATAGGGCTCGTCAATAACGGCATTATGGACATGATCTTTTCTCCCTCACTTGATTTGTGAGGCTCAGACCGGGCGGGAAAGAAAGCCTAGTTTTCTCCAGTCCAGCACACGTTCACACAGAGAATATAACTGAATCAGGGGAAGCAAAAAAAAAAAAAAAAGAAAAAAAAAGAAAGAAAGAAAATAAAAAATTGGTCTGGAGTCAGCGAGGCAGGGAAATACAGTACCATTTTGATTTACCATGCTGTAGCACAGTACTCGCTGCCTCCAATTCAGCTTAAATAATGATGTTAAAACCAGATGCTCCTGACAGAGCCGTTCTTACTGGCGTTCGTACATGCGCAATTATTTGTTAAAGAGACAAAGGGCGGACAGCCAGAAGTGCCTGGTCATGTTTTCCTTCATTTCTCCTGCCATGCTGGGTAAAGAAAAGTCTTGCCTTCAAGTAGCTCTGGGTTAAATGAAAGAACTGGAGACTGACCAGATCGGGGGCTTTGGCCGAGGCGTCCTTTTCATTCCAGCCTTTTGGATTTTGTTCGTCTTTGTGCCGTTTTGTGGATGGCACCTTTGACTTGGTGCCCCCCTCCTGGGTGCTGGCCTCTTGCTTTCGGGGTTTGATGGGGGGTAGTGGCTTGTCTTCCTCTCCTTTTGTATATCTCTCATAGGGCAAGATTAGCCTGTAGAAAGAGAAAGTGGAAGAGATCAGCACTCCAGTCTAAATAGCCCACTGCCTGCTTTACATTCTTTCCTTGTCCCGCGCTTCTACTACATTAAACAGCGCGATCTTTCCGCAGCGGTAACGACGTTTGATGGATTCTTTCTCAGTCATAACTTTTAGATCCCGATTTATTAGTGTCTTAAATAACTCGTGCTAATTTGCATGTGCACTGGGATAAACAGTGTGTGCAGAATGTGGGTGATTTGCAAAGAATCATTGCGTTAATTATATCGCGTGCAAAGCAGTGGTAAAAACAATACGTAAATTAGGGTTTTGTTCTTAATACCTGCGACGAACGTTTCTCGGGAAGTGTCGAACTGGGAGCGACCCTGTACGCACGAGCATGACGGCACTGTCGGGCCTAAGCAGCACAAACGTGTTTACCTACAGAACAGAATCATTTTTGTCTCACACTTGCAGAAATAGAATTCTGTAACTAGACCTCTCTTCAGCTCTTCACTGGGTTTTTCCTCGTGTGCATTTAGCTAATAACACAGGACCCTGCTCTTGCACACAGGTTGCATATGATGTTAATATGTAATTGGAGCATGCAGTGATGCTGTTGCTTGTGTGCTGACCAAATGGGAGATAAAATACACAAAGTCTACACAATTCTACATACAATTCTAATTAAAAGCTTTTTTGTTGTCGGTTGATGTTACAGTACGTGGCCTGTTTGATCTGGGACACGATATAATACAGGCATGACCAATGTTTTAAATGCTGCTGCACAACGTATTTCTCGTATTTTATTAATATCAGTTGTCACTTCTTCATTTGTGTATTTATATACGGGTACTGTTTAATGTAATGTGTCACTCTGCTCATGTGGTTCGAAGTCTTTCTAATTCGGTTCAGGCTATTTATTGAAAACAGGCAGAAACATGCAGCGTTACAAATATCCATTCTTAACTCTCCATGATTAAAATGCATTTTGCATGTCATCTACTTGGAATGCCGAAGAAGAGCCAACAGAACCAAAGCTGCACTGAATAAATGAACGCTCTCGGCCTTAATTATTTTGAATCTTTTCTTCCCCCCCTGTCTTCTGTGATCCCTCTCCCGTTCCCTTTATCTCTTATTTCTTTTTTGCTCTTTAATAAAATCTGCATGGCATCTCCTGAGGAATTTCGTTTTCCGCTATTTTGCTCAGCCCGGTGTTTACTCAACAGCGGGCCATCCAGGCCTCTCGGAGCTGGAGCAGGGCCATACTGAGCATGCTCAGGCAGGGTCTGTATAGGAGAGGCATGCAGAAGAACTATGCTGGCTGGGGGTTTGGCTGCTGGCCAGCGGCAGAGCTAAGCAGGAGCCCAGAGGGAACATTAATCTTCAGATCCCATTACCAAAAGAGTTTAAACATGTTACAGCTGCTAAAACTGGAAAACGGCTCGCTCCACGTGGTCAAATCAAAATAGCGAGCAGCTGCCAAATACCTGATTCCCACTGTAATGTTTCAGTTCATGTTTATATAATAAGGGTATAATAATGCGCACAATGACTTATCTTGTTTGCAGCTAATCCTCCGAAATCTTCCACCCCCCCCACCCACCCATGCCCCCAGCTCCCTGGGTGCACTCCCCAAGCTGCAAGCAGGTCTTATGATGGCCCGTTTTAGTTTGTGTAAAAAGGGGTTGACCTCATATTCCTCGGTTTTAAGGGTCCGGGGGAATAATTGATATCAGATGTCACTGCTCCGTTCGTGTATTTATATATGGGTACTTTTTAATGTTTGATTGTTGAGATAAGAATGAAAAAGCCCCTGCTGTGAAGTCAGTGAACAAATTCCGAATAAATTTCCTCACCGCCGATCTTCCACTTGGCCATATATGGCTGTTCTATGATACAGTTCCCTCGCTTTATCATGTTACCGAAAATAAATAAGAACAAAGACCGTTCGCTTATAAGTTAGGCCGCGGCATGCTTCCCTTAGAGAAAGAAAAATGTTTTTAAGACGCTGACATGATTCGATCTTTGAAATTTTCCTGTTTTTCACTAAGCCTTCACTGGCAGCTCGACAGCTACATTTGATACAGGTAGTAACTCGCATCGTGCCAAGAACAGGAAATCTGCTATTAAACCTTCCTTTATGAGAATGAGGGAGTGAGAGAAGAAAAGTGAAGGAGGAAAAGAAAAGAACACACAAGGAAGTAAAAGCCACAATACAATAGAACGAGAAATGCAAATCAAATCAAGTCTAATTGTATACTATTTATATATATATATATATATATATATATATATATATATATATAGTTGATTATTCCAAAAAAAAAAAAAAACTCCTTTCTGTCACAACGCAGCTGCAGAAATAATGATCTTGATGTGAATTTCCTTCCGAGCCATAAAAAATCTCTTGGGAAAAAGTATTTTGTTTACTTTCTTAAAAAAAAAAAAAAAAAAACAGCCCGAGCAACAGGTCTTCCTTCTCGTTCTCCTCCCCATGCTTTCAACAGCCTGCACTCTCTCACCCAGCGTGACTGATTACATCTCCGAGCATGATCTTAACCTAATGGTGATGCCAGGGCCCGCTAGCAGTGTTTGGACAGAGGAAGACATGCTGAGTGAGCCTTTTACATCAGCCCACGCTTGTCAGTCCATTACAATCGGCCTGCTACTTCAATAAAAGCCCTCTGATGCTGCAGAACCCCTTTCTGTATCGAAATAGCCCCATTGAGATTTCCGTTATTTTCCTCTTCCTCTACCTGTAATCAGACTTCTCCACTAGAAATGAGCATGACAGCTGAAGAATTCTTAGTATAGTACAGGGGCATGGCTTTAATAAAAATGATAACAGAAGATGAAGGTCGGCTGCAGCCGAGAAACCATCTGTAATCACGCTGTGCCGAGTTATTTCAGGTCCTTCAATTTGGACACTCCGTCTGGCCAGGTTCATCTTTGGGCCAGATAAACGTGCAGCGCTGCCGCAGGCCAGACTCAGGTGTTCCTACAACCTGGGCCAAGCGGCCACTCCTGTGCTGTAATGCTTATTTAAGCAAGACCGCTTTTCTCATTTGCGCCAGCTTATCTGGGTCCCTCGATCGTGTCCTTTCCGGGAAAAAAAGAAAAAGAAAAAAGGACACAGTCAGGTCTAAGAGGCGAAGGACCGAAATGTTTTGGCTTGGATACTGAGTTAGTGCTGATTAAGCAGTGCTTTAATAAGGTCAGCCTGAGCAAAGCCTTGCAGTCCGGGGTCACTAATGATCATCGGGTAGCAACGGCGCAGCTGACGTGGCCATTCGTATATACATAATTTGCTCCAGCACTTATACGCAAAAAACATTTCATCTGAACCTGCAGTACATTGCCGTATCCCACGTACTATTCTATAATCAATGCAATATCATAACAGGAAATTCATGCTCTCAAGAATAGGAACTATTTATTAGGCACTGAAAGTGTTTACAAGGGTAAATAAATCAGCTGGGCCAGAAGAGCAATGTCGAGTCTATGTAGGAATACATCTTATTAGACAAGCAAATCGGGTACACGCGCATATTATTAAAGCAAATAAATATATTCATGGCCTTGGAATGATTAGTCTGACTACGTGAATTTCTCCAAATTGAATTAATCCTGCAAAGGGAATGATTTGTACAAAACAGTTCTCAGTCATTAATTCAACATGTAATTACTTTAGGAATCGTGGCGAGAATAAAGGCCTCTTCATAACACTGGCAGACGAGGGCATTGCCACAGAGATGGCAGAAAACCACAAACAAGTGTGTATGTGTGTGTGTGTGTGTGCCCATTTCCACTGGGAGTGCTGCCGAGTGAGTAATAAGATTCTGTTGCAGCATATCTCCTGGTGGCCTCTAATCTGGCCTCTTACATAACTCTCATTTCCACAGCAAGCAATCCAGACTCTTTTCGAAATAATCACACTTAAGGAACACAATAATTACACAAAGTGGCACATTTACCCTCACTGTCTCGGCTGCTGTTTACAGCCCCTGCTTTCTTGCCCTGAGCTGACGACGTCCCCAAAAGCCTCCCAAGGCTTCTCGGGAACAAGGAGGCTATTGAGAAAGCGCGAGTATGAGCACATGCATGTTCACTATGGCTTTAGGGTTTCAGTTCCATTCGGGAAAAACTTTTTTGCCAGCTCTTTTGTTCAGACCACATAAAACACGTTTACTGTAAAAAACTAACAAAAAAAATGCTTCTACAGTTTGTTCATTCATTAAATTGGTTATTGTTTGCTGGGGCTATTTATTTATTTATTTATTTCTAATTTCTCCTCCATGGGGAAAAAAAATCCATCCGACCTGATTTGTAACTGTATTACATGCTTGCCTTCTCAATCCCTGCTTATAACATCTATCGGCGAAGCACAATAAGACTTTTCTTGTGACTTTGATGTCGCTGTTAGTGAATAAATCTGTCGTATGGGCTGGAAATACTGTAATCTTCAGAGCTGCACGATTTGATCAAAATATCACATTGCGATTATTATTGCAATTATCTCATTTAGGAGGATTTGTCTATAAATAAATATTTATTGACACAAAATGATTTAACAAAAAAAAAAAAATGGAATACTTAAATCACTGACAAAATTCCAGATTTTGTGTAAATTACTTGTAATAAATTGCAGCATTTTGTGATTAAATAATTGTGCGGGTCCAAATTGGGATTTTGATTTGTATGAAATCAATTGTGCAATACTCTTTCACTCTTTCACCAGTCTGTGTATTATTGCTTAAGACTATTGGTGGTGGTGCCATTGGTAATCAAGTAAAGAAAAAAAGCTATTTGCTCTATTGATTTGTTTACAGCAAATAAGACAATGAGGAAACTGAGCCCTTGTATATACACACGTGGACAAAATTGTTGGTACCCTTCGGTCAATGAAAGAAAAACTCACAATGGTCACAGAAATAACTTTAATCTGACAAAAGTAATAATTAAAAAAAATTCTATGAATGTTAACCAATGAAAGTCAGACATTGCTTTTCAACCATGCTTCAACAGAATTATTTAAAAGGATAAACTCATGGAACAGGCTTGGACAAAAATGATGGTACCCCTAGAAAATACTGAAAATAATGTGACCAAAGGGACATGTTAATTCAAGGTGTGTCCACTAATTAGCATCACAGGTGTCTACAATCTTGTAATCAGTCAGTGAGCCTATATATAGGGCTCCAGGTAGTCACTGTGTTGTTTGGTGACATGGTATGTACCACATTCAAGGAAGCGAAGGAAAGAGTTGTCTCAGGAGATTCGAAAGAAAATTATAGACAAGCATGTTAAAGGTAAAGGCTATAAGACCATTTCCAAGCAGCTAGATGTTCCTGTGACTACAGTTGCACATATTATTCAGAAATTTAAGATCCATGGGACTGTAGCCAACCTCCCTGGACGTGGCCGCAGGAGGAAAATTGATGACAAATCAAAGAGACGGATAATCCGAATGGTAACAAAAGAGCCCAGAAAGACTTCTAAAGAGATCCAAGGTGAACTTCATGCTCAAGGAACATCAGTGTCAGATCGCACCATCCGTCGTTGTTTGACCCACAGTGGACTACATGGGAGACGACCAAGGAGGACACCATTGTTGAAAACAAATCATAAAAAAGTCAGACTGGAATATGCCAAACTACATGTTGACAAGCCACAAAGCTTCTGGGAGAATGTCCTATGGACAGATGAGACAAAAATGGAACTTTTTGCCAAGGCACATCAGCTCTATGTTCACAGATGGAAAAATGAAGCATATCAAGAAAAGAACACTGTCCCTACTGTGAAACATGGAGGAGGCTCTGTTATGTTCTGGGGCTGCTTTGCTGCATCTGGCACAGGGTGTCTTGAATCTGTGCAGGGCACAATGAAATCTCAAGACTATCAAGGGATTCTAGAGAGAAATGTGCTGGCCAGTGTCAGAAAGCTGGGTCTCAGTCGCAGGTCATGAATCTTGCAACAGGACAATGACCCAAAACACAGCTAAAAACACCCAAGAATGGCTAAGAGGAAAACATTGGACTATTCTAAAGTGGCCTTCTATGAGCCCTGACCTCAATCCTATTGAGCATCTTTGGAAGGAGCTGAAACATGCCGTCTGGAAAAGGCGCCCTTCAAACCGAAAACAACTGGAGCAGCTTGCTCATGAGGAGTGGGCCAAAATACCTGCAGAGAGGTGCAGAAGTCTCATTGACTGTTACAGGAATCGTTTGATTGCAGTGATTGCCTCAAAAGGTTGTGCAACAAACTATTAAGTTAGGGGTGCCATCATTTTTGTCCAGGCCTGTTCCATGAGTTTATTTTTTTTTATAATTCCGTTGAAGCATGGTTGAAAAGCAATGTCTGACTTTCACTGGTTAACATTCATAGAATTCTTATTTATTATTACTTTTGTCAGATTAAAGTTATTTCTGTGACCATTGTGAGTTTTTCTTTCATTGACCAAAGGGTACCAACAATTTTGTCCACGTATATTTATATATATTTTCCCTCCAGTAAGAGGAGTGTGTAGCTGCTAGCTCATTTATACCATCTGATTCCGCATACAGCGACCTACAGTATGATATAGTCTATATAATAGTATAATAATAATAGTCTATATATACAGTCTGTATAACAATACACCACTAATAATAATTAATACAATATGATTGTTGATCAATTGATGCACATGCCAAAGAAAATGCACATCAATTGAAAAAAAAGAAAAAAAAGAAGGAAAGACATGCGGCCAGGTCAGCTGTATGAAAAAAAAAAAAAAACTGAAATCATCAGTCTGAAATCATATTGACTGTGCTTATTTCAGTGTGATTCACAAATCAAGCAGCAGCACTTATTAATAAGTGTGGGTACTTAGACGGCTGGTAACCTTGGACCTCCTGTGCAAGCGTCCACCTTCAGTCCTCCTGTACTTATTTATGAGCACACAAGCTTGGCAGAAGTAAAAAACCTCAACAGCTCCTGTTCCAGACAGGGATAGTACACTTGAGGGCAGATCCGGGGGAAAAAAAAAACCCGGAAAGCTCACCTCTCACTAAATTCAGCCTGAGAATAGCGTCGGCGTCTAAACAGCCCTGTTCAAATATCCACACAGTCCCCATAAAATAATCATAGCATGTTTTATTGTCTGTTTTTCGTGCCATTTTTTTTTTTAATCTACTACTCGCCTACAGTATGTGTGAAAATGTGACAGGGTGGCGGGTGGATGCGGGGAGGGGGCTAGTCGTCGTGGTTCGGGAGGGCAGGAGATGCGTTTCACTTCTCTGCATTACAGCAAAGCTCGACAGACTCGGGTTACTAGCGTTTCACAATATTATTGGAAACAACATCTCTGCTGTTAGTGCGAGCTCCCGCAATCAATACAGCATGATTGCTTTATCTGAACCATTATGTAATCATATCTAAGGATATAAAAAATGCATGTTGCCACAGTAACAAACATTTTTGAGCATCAACACCAAATTTATCAAATATGTTGCATAAACTCACAGATGTAGCGCAGGGAATATAACTGTTACGAAGATAAATACTATTTAATTCATGCTGTATGTGTACAGTAGATCAGAATTCAAATGATTTCTGTTTGGAAAGAAATACACTGATTAGAATCCCTAACTGAACCATTAGCACGGTCTCTTGTGTCTTAATGAAAATAAATACGTTCTGACTCGATGCCAACCTTCCTACTCTTACTGCAATGCCACACTCCTCTTCCTGATTCTGTGATTCTAAACCACGGGCACAAGATGGCACACTTTCCAGCTCTGGCATCACCTCGATAAGAGGAGTAGAATATTACAATCCAGGCTAATCAAACCTATTTTCGGCAGCACCGTCTTTCAGACTCGAGCGAGTGAAAGGACTCCTTTGCAGCCTTCCTGCTGTGCTCCAAGTCCCGCTACAATAATATCGGAGACAAATGGATGTGACAACAACAATTTTATTTTCCCATCCATCTCATTGCGGTCCTTTGGCTAGGAGAGGAGGAGGAAAAAAATATGCTCGGGATCAGAGACGACTGCATAATAAAGAAGTCGACCCGATTGAGTTCAAAAACGGCCACGCAAAAGATTCCGTAATGACCGGCTACTAAAATGCCACAGCTTGTAAATCACAGTCGTGCAGGGAAGGAGGGATGGCAGTGCGGCAGGTTTAGCCCGGATACTAAATGAAAGTTGAACAAACAGCTGGAAGCCTGTGATTAAAGTAAATGGAGAGAAGTGTTGAGTGCCAAACCCGGGGTTCGATGCAGCAGAGTTTGGGGACGCTTCATTATAATAATAATTTTTAAAAAAGCGAGAAAGACTCCAAATGTGGCATTTTAGCTCAAATCAAGCTGTCGAATTTCTCACTCAGTCAAAACTAACGTTCTAGTTGGGAGGAAAGAAAAAAGCCGAACAGCATGTTTCAATTAAACAGCAGAGACAAATGAGAGAAAATGTTGCACTCTGTGCATGTGTGTGTGTGTGTGTGTGTGTGTGTGTGTGTGTGTAAACTGACATTGTTCCATGAGCTCTGCTGGATGCCTGAAAGGTTTTGTAAGAAAGTTGACCCCTGCACTAATCTACATTCACACGGTTAAACAAGCTGATGAAGGAATGCCAAGGCTGGGCTTTTTGTCATTCCTGGCTTTTAGACCTAAAATGACCTCATTCTCTCCCTTAAGGTCCAAACTCATTAACTTCCAAAAGCCAACTTCAATTACGCTGCCTGGCAAATAATTCGTAACGAGCGCTGGGCTCTTGTACAGTACGCCCTACACGCTTAGAAATTCTCAGCAGCGAAATATTTTACTGCTCGGCAAACGTCCAAATGAGAGCCAGATTCTTGAGCGATGATTTAAAGACCAGGCTTTTTCTTTTCTTTCGCCTCGGCCCCTTTGAACGTACTGCTTCCCTCATCCCAAAACAAACAAGGGCTTCTATCCTGCTGTCTCTCTCTTGGCCTGTCTCTCTGAGGATAATCCAAAGTGATAAATACCGTAAGCATGAATAAGATCTCGGATGAATATGAAACTACATCAATAGCACGGGGTCTTTTTTTACATGAAGGACGGAAAGGGGGGAAAAAAAATGCTTGTTGCAAAACAAAGCCTTGAAAAGAGCCTACCTTTCTCATCTTGTGCGCTTTATAAATAGCCCAGGAACCTGAGAGCGAAGCAGCGCACCTATGAAAGCAAAGGCTAACCTTTGTAAATGTTTAATATGGGTCAGTCACACATCCTTGGGCAGAGTGAATAAGGAAATCCATTACAGCTGCTACACAAACCTAGACGACACCTTGATGGAGCTCGCGGCCTGCAAATAGCTGAGTGTACAGATTTACACCGATGATTGGCGCGGCCTTTCGTCTCGCGCGCGCCGAGGGAGAAACACACCGCGCGACATTATCTATATTGAGAATCGTGTCTGATGTAATTAGTCAAACTGGGACTGCTGCTGTAAATCAGACACTTTTGTCTGGCGAAACAATAGACGTAGTGGCATCGTCCTAGGACAAATGAGCCTGTAAATCTCGTCGCGGAATGCAAGGATAAAATAATTAGATCAATCAGGGATTTAATTAGGATTTGTCAGCTTCAAACACTCGGCGTGTCAACCAGACTCCTTTCCATTAGGTAATTTAAAAAATTTTTTTTATCAAGGGTGTAAATACAGATGCGGAGATGAACGCAAACACGCGACTATTAAAATCCATCAGTGCAAATCCCTGGGATTTCAGCGCGCGCGCGCCGGCGAGGTTCGAGGATTACGTACGGAGGCTGCGCGCTGCGCGCGACGACTGCGTAGGATAATCCGCTCGATATCGCGATTGTTTACTGCGGGCCGCGGAGCGCTGACCTCTTCGGGGACGCAAACAGCTGATGTAATGCCCAGAGGAGAGTGTGCTATTCCAAAGACACGCCATTAAAATTTACTTAAAGGGCTTGCATTAAAAAGCTGTCATCCTGGCTATAGTTTCAAGGAAGCGATCCGTGAAGCGTGGCTCATTCGAATTGAGAGCAAACATTAATTCCAAAGAGGAAAGAAAAATCAATAAAGCGCTAGGAGGAACTGATGTGTTTCTTTTTGCAAGCCCCCCTCTTCGGGGAAATCCACAATACACTTTATCATGCACCAGATTAACTTTTTTTCTCCCCCACCCCCCCTCTATTTTTTTTTTTGAACGAATGGCTAAATAATGTAATAAGGTTATGTAAATCTGCGATCTGAAATCTTTATGCAAAGCGAAGAAGAAATCCTTTACAGGCTAATTAGAGAACAAGAGGATGCAAATACAGCAACTTTAACAAGGGATTTACACGGGTAGACTATAAGCATCGGAGTCATGAGATAAGGAGCGGGGAATGCGGTTATCTGCAGAGCGGAAGTCACGGGCGGCCCGTTTCTGGAACAGCGATCTCCCTGGGAGGAGGAGGAGGAGGAGGAGGATTAAATAAATAAGCGCGGCCTGATTGATCAGTGCCACTGACCTATATAATTAAAAAGCAGCAGGAAGGGAGGGAGGAATGCCGCAGTCTCTCTCAAGGTTATTCATGTCGTTTTTATGACCCAATTTGCAATCTATGTTACTTTCTTTCTCTTTCATCCTGCCCTTTTCTCTTCAGTTAAATAAATAAAAGAGACAAATAAATATTACCAGAAACAGTTCTGCTCTGATCGCCAGGACGTTAAATATTGATTTGGAGATTTCCCGCCTCCTAGGCGTTCTGTTCGTGTCCCGTACCGGGATCATGTATGAAATGACCGTACAGTATGTATCCTAGATTGCATTTACACATAAGCAACACAAGGATCTCTTCTCGTCCTTGCGATTTCTAACTCGGTTACTGCGTAACCTTACCCCCAGCCACAGAACAAAGCGAGCGCATTTAGCTTGGCGGCCTTCTCTTCTCCGAAACACTAAATACTTAACGGAGAACTTTCTGAACAAGACAGAGGAGCCGAAACAAAATATCCGACATCAAGGCACGTTCGGGGTTCGTGGTCATTTAATTTTCATGTCAGTAAGAAAGAAATTACAAACTCAATCATGGACGAGCCTTCGGTTATTGTTTCCAGGCAGGAGGAATGAAAAACAAGTTATTTTCTCATTTAGATCATAATTAACAGCAGATACAAAAATTCAAACATGACGTGTGTTTCTTTTGCTTCTTTGTAAGACAAAATGAAAACGCAAACAAGCTTAAACAGAAGAAGTGTCAGTTTTCCTTGCAACCTGTGGTTGTTGATGCTAGACCCGTAACTTCATCAGGGCCAGCTTGTGTGCTTATGACTCTTGCTATTACGTAGCTTTAGAAGTTGCTTTAAAGACCATATTCTGTAATGATTACAGATGGGAACAGAAGAAAAACAATCTCCGCAAATGTCCAACAACTGAGTCCAATTAAGCCATTTTCTACAGCAAGAAATATCCTTTTCGGTTCATGGTATTTTATTATTTACCCCCCAATATTCATCCAAATGTAGGTCCTGCCGTGTTTCTGCCCATCGGGCGGCTTTCCCCATTCACCACGAACGAGAGAGCGCGAAGGCTAACATTTTCTGCTTGTTTTATAACACGCTCAGAGGAAAGTGCTATCCACCCGTTTCCACCTGCGTGACCTTACAGACGTCCATGACTAGCTAGTGTCACTGTAATTGATGATGTAGAGAAAGTATGCCACTCCTCCCTCCCTGAGAGCACAGACAATTTTGCTCTCTTGGACTCTCTTCGCATTCAAACAACAATATTACAATTTTTGGGTGATTATTATTTTTTTTAAACATACTTTGCTGTTACGCAACAGAAGCGTGTTTATCCCATCAGCCAGAGATCGCAAGTTCAATTCCTGGTTTACTGTGTAGCCGGGAGTCCAGAGACGAGATTGGGCGTGCTCTCTCACGGGGCGAGGGATGGCGTACCTATACAGCACCTGCGCTCTCGCATCAGTCATGGCGACACTAACCAATCACAGACACTAGGGGCGCTGTTACGCCGTCCCCAATGTTAATTTGGTCAGCTGGAGTCACGTGTCTCGGAGGAAGGATGGAAAGGAGGATAGTTGGCGCCCTATCTGGTTGGTAGTTGTCGGCCTTGATGGTAGAGACGAGTGAGAAAAGGAGACTTTGAGTAAGTGTCTTGTATTCTGTTTTCTGATTTAGTTCCCATCAGGACGAACCCACAATATTAACAAAGCACAATCTACACTAGATTACAGTAGGCGAAGATTACGCTCTTATTAACAACAGTACGGTGCGCTGTGTCACAACTATACGCGGAGTTATGCTTTCCAGCACCTAGTTATTAATTATGGAATGACAGCCTATCCCAGGAGACTTAGGGCACAAGGCGGGGTACACCCAGGACAGGATGCCAATCCATCGCAGGGCACACACACACTCACTCACACACACTACGGGCAATTTTGGGAACGCCAATCAGCCTAATCTGCATGTCTTCGGACTGCGGGAGGAAACCGGAGTACCTGAAGGAAACCCACCAAGCACGGGGAGAACATGCAAACTCCATGCACACAGAGACGGGAATCGAACCCGAACCCTGGAGGTGCAAGGCTAACCACTAAACCACCGTGCCGCCAGAAATGACATCATATTTGACTAATTTATGGTTACATTTAGTGTTAAGTAACCTCTACACAATGATTTAGCTCTTGTTTTCACTGTCACATGCTTTCACCGGCCTCTCGTTTTCTCGACCTTTTACAAAGTCCTATCACTGGACAACTTCCCGAAAACTTGACCGTATCCATGATTTTTTAATCCATTTATGTGAAACTAGTGTGCGAGGCCCTGTGTACTAATCAGAATAAATGTAAAACATATTGTTATTATAAAAACAACAACAACAAAAAAAACACTACAGTATGTTGCTAATTAGTATTGCGTCCTGAATGACTGAGACAGACCATGACAGTTAATGAGCTGCTTCGGTTCTAAAGCTCTAAAGCAGAGAGCTTTCTGTAAAAAAAAATAAATAAATAAATGCCTTGATGAGAAACTGAAAACTTTCCTTGGGTAATACACGGTTTCACTCCGCCACGAAAGAACAGAACGGCTTAACAACCCGGCAAATTAATCCGGTTAATTACTCTCGCTCACAAGTGGACACAGGAGCATGTTGCCCCACGTTTGGTCAAGGATGCTCCGTGGGCTTTCGGCAGTGTGTTATTTACTGAGCTGTACGCTATTATACACATCTATTGATTGAGCACTGGGTTGAGCGAGCGGTGGGCCCGAGGTGAGAACCCACTCGTCTGACCTCGACTCGGCTCCCTCAAAGTCCCGGCAGCAAACACAGACGTCTCACAAACATTAAAGGTCGTATTGGATTGCTTTTCAAATAACTGAAAGAAGGCCTTTTTTTCCCCATAGCTTATGCACTGATCCGTGCCAAAACTGACTGCGAGCTCAGGACGCAATGCAAGCACGCGACAAAAAGAATATTTCCAGCCTTTTTTTTTTTTAATATATTATTTCGCGTAAAATAAGACTTATTAGGCGCAACACCGTTTCCCCTTTAACATCAGCACACGCGTTCAATCTTCAATCAGACACTTACACAATAAAAAAAAAAATATATATATAAGCCTTTATGAAAAATAATGACGAACAAACAAATCAAGGTGAATAGCTGTGTTCACAAAGAATTTAATGGCGAGGGAAATGAAAAAAATATTTTTATAATATTAAATATTTGCCAGACAACAAGCCTTGAAAAAAGTTTGAAAACTGATATTTTTACATAACTTGAATATTGAAATTGAATAGTATTCTGTATTATGCATTCATGTCAGATTATTCAGCATGTTTCACTCTGCTCGCAGATACACCATACGCCCAAACGTATTGGATGTGGACATCTGACCATCACACCCACATGTGGTTTTCCTCAAGCAATTTTACTAAATGGCGTTGTATCCTGTAATATTCAAATTTCCTGTCCCTGAAGCCCGAATCTGTTCCAGCAGGACAAAACAGGTTCCATCACTCCATGGTTCGCAAAGTTTGGATTTGAAAATCTCAGCTGACCTGCACAGAGCTGTGACCTTAACCACACTGAGCCCCTTTGGGATAACCTCAAGCACACCATCAGAGTCTGACTAATGCTCTTGTGGAACACAAATCCACATTGCCACGCTCCGAAATCTAGTGGATAGCCTTCCTTGAAATGTTTTCATAATCAGCAAAGGGCGGGGCTAAATCTGGAACTTGGTGTTTATGGAGCACATGTTAACGCGATATCCAAACATCCATCAAGGAACCTCTGTAGTGCAACTAGGGACCGGCCAAATGTACTATTGGCGACTATTGTATTTGTTCCCTTTTTTTTTTTTTACAACCGTGGTAATGCGATAACCAGATGTCTGCTTAACCACAAAGTGGCACGATGTCTGTCTAACTAGAAAGAGGCAAAAGAATACAAATGTCTGAAGGTTTATTGGCAGCCAATTAACTAAATCTATACAGTATGTGTGTGTTAATTATGGAGACACAGTGGCTTAGTGGTTAGCATGTTGCCCTTGCACCTCCAGGATCCGGGTTCGATTCCCGTTTCAGGTCTGTGTGCATAGAGTTTGCATGTTCTCTCCGTGCCTGGTGGGTTTCCTCTGGGTTCTCCGGTTTCTCCAACAGTCCAAAGACATGCAGATTAGGCGTTTCCAAAATTGCCTGTAGTGTGTAAATGAGTGTGTGCCTGCGATGGATTGGCACCCTGTCCAGGGTGTAGCCTGCCTCATGCCCTGAGTCTCCTAGAATAGGCTGCAGGCCCGTGACTATGTACACAGGATAAAGCGGTATAGATGATGAGTGAGTAAGATGTTAATTATCTGCCAATAGATTTTGCATTAGTTAACTTAAAATGACTAAAAAGTATCTATAAATAATAATAATAATAATAATAAAAACACATCTGGTTTATTGTTATTTCATAATAGGAAACAATAACAGGAAATTTTGTTAGATTACATTAAATAAATAATAAAACCAAAGGTAAGTGGTATTGATTTCTTTATAATACATACAAGCAAGAACATTCCTCCCAGCAGTTTTGTGCATAGATTTTTAAAAGGAATTTGTGATTGTGAATGATTCTTAGAGGATTACTATTAGGATTATTACTAGCGGTAAGATAATATTGTTTGTGTATAAATGACCTGATTTTCAGCACAGTATTTAAACAAAGCCGTTCCAATTAGGTCACGGCGTCGTGATTTACATGACTGTTTCTCTATAAATATGTGTAGCACTGGTGGCGGCTGTATGGCTGTACCTCTCGTAGTGTCTCCGCGTGCACGTGGCAGCACTGGTGCTTCCTGGGTTCCCACCCAACTCGTCATATACATTTTTCCACTGTCGGCGTGCTGTGATCTGGCAAACAACAAAATGTGGGAAAAAGACATTTAACGCAAACGTTAATACGAGGTCAATATACTGCTTGAAAATTAATGTCTGGCTTGGTGATGCTACTGAGGACATATCACGGGCCATTAAGTATGGAATAAAGTACAATGGGGCGTGATGTTGTAATAAACTAATCAATATACAGTACAACAATCAGCCACAACAATAAAACCACCCAGGTTTTGGGTTCCCCTTTGCGTCACTGGGGCGGCTCTGGCACCAAGACATTGACAGCGGATCCTTTGGGTGATGTGGGTTGACCAGATGTAGGTCTGGGGATTTTGTAAGCCAAGTCAGTGGCTTTGGGCTCTTTGCCTGCTGGGCCTCATGTGTCTTGGGCTGTGGTTCACTGGGTGTTCTGGTGCATTCTGGTGACCATCATTTCCTTTTTTTTTCACTGATTTATGCTGTGTTGGCGACTAGCTTTTGGTCCCTGCGGACATGGGTGAGCCCTGAGTGTCCACCAGTTTACTGGCGATTAGTGTTGTTTAGTTCCCCTGACAGTGGTGCTGAGGTTGGGGGCTGACCGGTGTATCACCCTGAAGTTGATTACTTTCCCACAACAGCATGTCCTAATATGATTTATTCTTGTAATTACATTTAATGTTGTGGGACCAGAAAACATTAGTTCCACTTATCTCTTCCAATATAACATTTATAATCCTGAATGATGTGAAAGAATAGCAGTAGTGACCCTGCAGGCTCCTTAAAAATAAAAATGAAAAAACTCTACAAAAATTTCATCATATCAAAAGGTAGATATTTTGAAATTATTATTATTATTAGGCTGAATGATTTCTTGTAGAATCAGTCCTGAATTAAACCAGTGACTAAGCCACTAGACTGACTGGACTTCTTGGACTGGTTCCTCTAGTTCAGTCCCCTCCTTAACGCTGGGACATACTGTATGACCGGCTGATAAGCGACACATGCAATTAAGCCATTTTCCAAGGTCAACCAAGTCTAAAAGCATGATTACGTTTGGACTGCATTTCTAGTTTGCCTCTAACAAACATTCCAAACATGATTATCATAATGACTGCACACAGTAATGGTATTCATGAGAGAACTTTTCCAATCGCCAATGGGTTAAAAAATAAATAAATAAAAAAATCTGTCTATGTATGCTACACTACAACATTTCGTACAGTTAGAAAGCTGTATATACACTTGTATACACCTGGCTATGCTATTAGCAACTGTTCATTAAATGGTGGAAAGCATTCAAGGAGCATGCTGTTCCTACAACAAACAGCTCACAATTATTATTACATTATATACTCAGTACTGTGCAAAAGTCTTAAAAGTTTATTATGTCTGCATTATTATGTACAAGACCATTCCCTACAAAGATACACTAAAATGAATAAATAAATAACATTACAGCATGCAAATATTCTTCTGTAAAGCAGGGGGGGGGGAAGCGGGGGGTTTGGAGAAATCAATAATGTAGATTCCTGGATTTTGCATGTAAATAGAAAGGAGTGAGTGTAGTTACCAAAGTTACCAGAAGAACTCATATTCTCCAGCACGCTCAGTAAAACCTAACAGCTGTTTTATTTACAGTTCTGTGCAAAAGTCTTGGGAACATCCAAACAAAAGCCGTATGCAATGATGCTTTTGAAAACATTTCTACATTAAAAGAACCTTCTACAAAAAGCACTAAGTAATAACAAACAATAAACGGTCAATATTTGGTGTGGAAGCTCTATGCGTGAACATGAGCGGTAGTGTTTGATACAGATGTGTGCAGTGTTCTAAGTAGAACAGCTGTTAGGTTTTACTGAGCATGCTGGAGAATACGAGTTCTTTTGGTAACTTCGTCACACTCGCTCCTTTCTATTTACATGCAAAACCCAGGAGTCGACATTATTGATTTTTTTTTTTCCCATCTGAAAACTGGTCTGTCATGTAATATGTCGCTTTATTTAAAGGCATGCGAATATTCTTCTGTAATGTTATTTATTATTCATTTTAGTGTATCTTTGTAGGGAATGGTCTTGTACATAATAATGCAGATAATATGGCGCCTAAGACTTTTGCACAGTACTGAGTATATACTGTATATATTCCATAAATCCTGCTGTAATGACTGTCAGCCTTGCCTATATTGTTATATATATATATATATATATATATATATATATATATATATATATATTTATATCGTTCTGTTTGTCTTTTTTGTTGACATTGAATTTTCAGAAGTTCTGACGCAGGTTCATTGACGCATCAGTACACTTCATTACGCTAATGGAGCTGTGTTCCAGCTCAGACAGTATTCCTCAGAACTGGCTGCACAAGCCTCTGAGCGTCTCAGACAAGAGCTTCCTCGAATTTGCCATAATTTCATTACGGAACATACGCAAAGCACCGCGTTTCCTGTGCCTCAAAGACAGGCAGCCTGTAGTATTGATAAGTTAGATAAAAAGCCTCCTGAGAGAGCGAGAACGAGAGAAAGAGGGAAAAAAAGAGGCCTTGAGTGGCTTCCTGTTCACTCCTTGTCCAAACAACTCGACCGCCTTTCTTGCTCCTCTTTCTTCTGCGCTGACAAAAACGAAAAAAAAAAAAAAAAAGAGCACTCGGCATCATTGAGAATCTTGCGGAAACCATTTCTGACTGAATGTAAAAAGTTTTGGCCACGTTATTGCTGTGCGGATGTTAGATGCGCTGCCAAACAAATTCTCTGTTTGCTGGTCTTGGAATAATAACCCCCTTAAGAGGCTCAATATGTGCACCAAACAGCCCTGACCAATTTCCTCTCCGGTTTAAAAAAAAAAAAAAAAAAAAATTACATGTGTTTTTTTACTTGTACTTTTCCCCCTTTTTACATTTTTTTTTTTTAGGACAGACTTCAGTGAGTCATTCGGGCCAAACATGGAGCTGAAACAGGGCTCAAACTTAGTAAAACACGTGTTCTGTGGCAGGCTGAGAAATTCGCTAAACCCTCCTGCCTGTTTCTCCTGCTGAAACACTGCTGCCAGTGGGACTACAAACCTCGGCGCGGATGGTGTACACACTTACCAGCTCGTATCCTCCCAGCTTCTGAGCAGCTTGAAACATGGTCCAAAGGTTTACTGCGGGAGAAGGACAATAAGAACAAGGATCAATACCGCGGGAGAAGAAAGAGCCACAGTAACACACTCTTCCCATCAAGCACAATAAGGATGGAAACATTACTCAGAGCACTCATCGACAATCCGTCCTCCGTTATTACTTTTTTTTCCCCTGGCCTTGAAAAAAAAAAAAAAAAAAAATCCTAAGCAGGGGCATTTCATAAAAAAAAAGAAAAAGAAAAAAACAACAACACAGAGAACAGATGAAACTAAATAAACACATAGCACTTGTACAAATCAAGTCCAGCACAAATTAGCGAGACTGGTCCTGATGGGAAGATTAATCAATCAGGATTCAATCTCCAGACGCGCACACACACATAGCAGCCCCGCTGCGTTCGTCAGACCTGCGTTTTCCAACGCCCATATCTGGCAATATTGATTTTCACATCCTCTCTAGCAGCTATTTCAGATGGACTGCAGGATTACACCGCCTGTTCTTTTTTAGCTCTGTGAATGACAAGCCCACAGCTTAGAGCGCTGTGAACTCAGGCTTTTATGCATCAACAATATCTCTCTTTCTCTCTCACACACAAAACACACACACACACACACGCTGGCTTGTAAAATCCGTGTGAGCTCTTTAATATTTGATCTGAACATGCGAGATAAAGCTTGAGTTTATATAAAAGGAGGTATTATTTGAATAGTTGTATCGCTGCACCATTAGGAAAAAAAAAAAAATACATTCTATTCTAAAATACATACAAATATCTATAAAATATTCACCAGAACACTGGACCATATAAGTCAATTTCATCTAGTCAATTACATTTTCGAATGATCTTTCCTAATATGTTTGCTTTAGATCATGATGTAAAGGAGAAACCACTTCAGGGTGAGAAAATAATCAACGACCGGGAGATGTGATGCAGGTGACATGAAGAGGAGCTTCAAAGGTGATCATTTTCTTACATCATCAAGTCTTGAAATGGTTTGTTCCTCTTACAAGACGACGGTTTTTTCAATTTCACATTTTATTAACGCGGATGCCGTTCGAGTCAAACCGGGATTTTGATTGTGCAGTAATCTAATGCACTTACTGTAACATCCCAGGTGCTTGGATACCATCAAGGTAGAACGTTTTCTCAGTATGCCAGAGCCATGATCAGACTGCCTGCATTAGGTCTGAAAGACTGGCCTCCCAGGAACTCCATTAATGGCCCAAAACATTGTGGAAAGTTCCTGTAATCTGCAAGTGGTGCACAGGGCAGTATGAGGCCTGCAAATGATTTTTTTTTTTTCTTTTCGCATTAGCATGTCAGATGTAAAACAAGTATAACTGAGAAAAATGTCTACATTGACGTACACAAGCACGATGCTGGGATAAAGGCGTTAATGTAGCTATATATAGGGATTATATAGAAATAAAGGTCATTTTTCTCTCATAACTGTGTGTTGTTATACTGCACAATGAAAAGTCCTGGTTTGACTTGAACAACAACAAAAAAAAACACACACACAAAAAAAAAAAACAAGGTTTGCACTATAAACATTTGCTTTGTTATCGGTCAATCTTTTGTCCTTCTCTTGAAATAAATACATGAATAAATAAAAACAATAAATAAATGAAGACATCACATGTTACTGAGCTCTCAGGAAGTTCTCCATCCTCATAACTTTTTCCTATGTCAGGAAAAGTACTGACTGTTCCGGAGACTCCGTAAATGTTAAATGAAATGAATGAAGTCTCTTTCTATAAAGCCATTTATTTACTTATTTATTGATTTTCGTGGTTTTTATGAGATTCCTTTAAGTTCCTATGTGTTTGCTGTAACTACTGTATAGTACTGATAAGTTATTATCACTGCACTTTAATGTAGACCTTGTAGTCCTATCTACTTCCAGAGCTGCTGGTATAAAAAAATTAAACATTTATACTGTCTGATTTAATATCTTACAGCACGATAAGGCCTTTCACTTTAGTACCTGCTTATATTCTTTCCTTACTAAGATCAGCTGTTGGCTAATTCAATATTAACACTTTAAATAAATTCTGTCTAATTCCTTTATATCGTCTTAAGTGAAGATCTAATTTCAGTTCAGGAGCTCTATGGGTTTACTTAATGTTTCTATCTGCGCACTGTTTATGCGGCATGTTTGCTTATTTGCGTTCCTTCCAACCGGGAAAAAAAAAAAAAAAAAATCAAATTATAATTCTGGCTCAGGAGTGCTAACCAATACTAGTGTACAGAACGCTAATACATCTTCAAATACTGCATGTTCTCTGCTCTCTGTAATTGAACCAATCCCCATATGAGATGTGATTCATCTGTTTTGTTGTGTGTTCTGTATTAGATTGAAAAAAAAGAACATCTTATTCTTGAGCTGGTCTTAGTGGCTGGGAGGAAGCACACATCCGTGCACAGAATGGAGCAAAACAAACCGGGGCATTTTTAGATGTTTTACTCAGGTGCCTCTGTTTGCTGAGCCCCAGAGGCAAGAGGCTTGTGTGGAGAGAGAGAGAGAGAGAGAGAGAGAGAGAGAGAGAGAGAAAAAAAAAACAGGCATTTGTGTCACTGGATTCTGATTCATGCATGTTAACTAAAAAAGGTGCCAGGATGTAGAGCTGACATAATACAAGGCGGCCTGGCACACTGTGAATGAATGGGTTATTGAATATGAGCCTATTTACAACACACAGATTAACAGGAGGAGGAGAATTATTATTATTATTATTATTATTATTATTATTATTATATCTTTTTTTGCATTAGAGAAAAATGTGCATTTCAGCTCGGAGCCTTTCCATAGGTATGGAACGTACTGCTTGCAGATTCGGGTCACGCATGGCACGCATGTATACATATTCATGGACTGGAGCAGCGTGGCGCTGATGACTGCGCTAAAATCAAGAGGGAAATTGAAGAAGAATATTTGCATTTTCACTTTCAGCATTTAGATAGGGAAGGGTGTGCTGTTGTGCACTGTTTAGCGCTTGGATTCGACGCCGCGCTGCTTGCCTATTCGCGTCATGCGTGCTGATCAGGGAGCTGTAGGCAGCAAATTAGAAAAGGGCACAGCTGACTAACACTAATTGTCTCTGCACTTTCTTGAGTTACGCCGACCTACTTTTTCACCACGGCTTAGTAGATCACAACTTTCCTGTTTCTTCAAAAGGATGACGTTTGCTCTCAGGTGGTGCTCAGAGGGATGGGAAGGGATGTCTCAGGCATGACTTTTGTTCCAAAGTGCATGCTCATGTTTAGTGTCTTTCTCAGCATTAATGTCCTTAGGCCTTCATTATTCATTTTCAGATTTGATAATAAATCCATACATTAAAAAAAAAAAATTACATTAATATAGGATTATAAAACTGGGATGCAAGTATAATTTCTTTATACATATGTGAAATAACACATTTCTATAAAGGTTTACAGTATATTGAACTATAAATGAATTATGGATTGTTAGCACATATTCCCGTACTAATACCATAAAAACCCTCTGTGCATAAAGCAACCATTCATTCATCTTATCCTGTATACAGTGTCGCGGAGGGCCTGGAGCCTATCCTAGGAGATTAAAGGCAGGCACAAAGCGGGGTACACCCTGGAAAAGGTGACAATTTATTGCAAGGCACACTCACACACTCCGGGCAATTTGGGAATGTCTTTGGATTGTTGGAGGAAACCAACCAAGCACGGGGAGAACATACAAACTCCACGTACGCAAACGGGTGGCGGAAATCAAACTTTGACCCTGGAGGTGCAAAGGCACAATGCTAACCGCTACACCCTCGTGCTGCCTACATAATGCATTATAAGACACTGTTGAATCAAATCATAATTTTATCAAATATTTTATATATATATATATATATATATATATATATATATATATATATATATATATATATATATATAAAACGTCAATATAAATTATAGTTTCAAAAATCCTGGTTTGACTTGAACGCCCCTTGTGTTTCAGGGAAATTCCCCTCATCACATCACATGCCTTTGTTTCAGTCGTGTCACTGCTTGGCTTCCAGATTGTGTCCAGGTGTTCTGTGGTAATCATGCGATTAATTCACTTATACCCATACTTTTTTGTAGTTTAAAGCCAAAGCATGTTCCACGTGTTGGTATTTCCTGTTTTTTTTTTTTTTACCCTGCTTGTGTATTCATTTTCCAAAATGATGGATTAACCCTTTCTATCATCACCTGTACAGTATACTCTACTGTATGTATTGACTTTCAGTTTGACACGTTCACTTTAGACACTTGCCTCCTCCTGCCTTTAATCCACAGGACAGCAAAGGCGACACACATCACACGCTGCCAAGTTTACGCCGACCTCTGACGCCATTTCCCAAAACACAGCCGGGCCTACGAACATGGCCGCTATGGATTACTATGTGTAGTGTGCGTGGTGGGATTGCGCGCAATCACAGACTCGCACACTACAGTACAGTATATACATTCATGTTACCTGATCATCGACTGTGTAAACTGTCCTCTAACACACACACACACACACACTGTACACATACACTAACAGCATTTAAAAACTCACAGTGATGTTGTGAAGCATATACACCCTGAACATCTGATTCAGCAAGTCGTTACAGAGAACTGTTATTTCTGAGTAATATTGCGTAATCACCCTGGATTAATTTTACCAAAAAAGTTTGTCCGGACATTCCGCAGTGCAAAAAGTTGCTCTCCTGGTATAAGAGAGATTCCGTGTGTAATGTGACACTAAATCGTATTGCTGAAATGCTGGTCAATGTCTTGCTGACTTTTCCCTCAAGGACACAAACGCAACGTGCTTCGTAAATATTAATAATAAACATAATTCATTCACCTTATCCTGTATTACTGCACTTAACCAGTTTGCCATACAGTATGTCAATATATTACCTTAGCCATCATGTTGTACCCTAATCTTCTAGGTCTGGCTTAACAAACTCACTCTATGATTTGTCCACCCCGGCTGTTAATGTATTAAGAAGATAAATCACAGTGTGATCGTAATAAGCACACATGAGTCGTCTATGGAGCTCTGTGCGACACGTCTACCTGGACCATATTAAACGAAAAAGAACTGTCGCTTTTTTTCCCGAGGTTTAGTGAGATTTTATGAACTGTTGATAGAAACCTTATACACGAGGACCCTCGGGGAGAAGAGTGAACGATAGAGCGGGCGTTAGACCACTTACTCTGCTTGAACCCGAGATAGGGTATTCGCTCAATAGGGGTCTTCCTTTCTTTCATGTACTTGTAGAGAGCCACTAGGAAGGCCTGCTCTTCGGCACGGCACTCCTCCCCTGTCTCCTCCTTGGCCTTCTCCTCGGCTAGTACCTTTTTGCAGCTGGTCTTCGGTTTCGACACCAAGGCTTTTGCTTCTGCTTTCACCTTGAGTAGCTGAGGAAGAAAGAACAGAGAAGAGGATTAGCAAGGGCTAATTTAAAAACTAGACGTTCATCAACGTATGTCTCGAGCTACTTCGGTGAACTGCGTGAACAAACGTCCGAACTGACCAGGCACCTCCGGCGGATGCGGAACCTTATAGCCTGCATATGAGAAGCGTTCAAGTCAACCCGGGACTCGAACGAAGGCATAAAACCGACATTTAGCGAAGGCTTAAAGCACAGTTCGGTGATGCGACTCTCACCTGCAGCACAATGTTTGAATGGTGCAAACTTTTTATGTCCGCGAATGATAATCCCGTGTGAGATGGCTCAGAGCCCACTGCAGGTGTTCGCATAAATATTCAGCAAGTGGAACGCCTGATCCTCGGAAATCCCCGATAACTTGTCGTCCACTTGCAGGAGAAATGCGTCTGTCTGTGAGCAACACCACTTGCACATTATAGAAATCGATTGTGTACAGTCCTGACTTCGCTTCAAGCCATTTCCACATGTTTGGGCTGTTTAAGGAGTTCCTGGGAGGCCAGCGTTTCAGAATTAAAGCAGACAATCCAACCACGGCTCTGGTGTACTGAGAAAACGTTCGACGGTGATGGTATCCGAGCACTAGTGAAACACTGGAATAAGTGCATTAGTATATGCACTACATATATTCCATAATATACTGCATGTATATATATATATATATATATATATATATATATATATATATATATATATATATATATATACATAAAAAGGGTATTTTTAAAAATTGTAATACATTTTTTTTTTATATTCCTCACAATCAAAAGTCCTGGATTGACTTGAACGGATACATAGTGGTAATGCACTACGAAAAGAAAATGATGCGCTGAAAGTTGCCACGGTCCAGCTTTAAGGTTTCCATGGAGCGGAGAGCTGGAGGTGGGCGTGTTGTGCGTCGAGATCTGCAGTCGGATCCCGAGTGTCGGCTTCAGTCATGCACTCACACTCGGCAGTCAGAGATGGCCCGCACGTGTCTGGTTAGCCATCTGCTCCCAACAATCACACGCATTTATTTTCCAAAAGAGCTTTCAAGGCTAGCAGGGTATGTGAATGAACAACAACAAAAACACACACTCGGCACACAAACAGTGGAAACAAGTTCACCAGTGCTACTAAATAAACACGGCTCGGGAAACAAGGCCAAGTGAAGAACAAAGGCTTTTAAACGATCTGCTGGTGGAACTAAAATCTCTTTGGTGTGAAAATATGCCTGATGTAAACCGACCAGACCTTGCACTGGTGGATTAAAAACAAAATGGTTCGGAACGTGCACTCGGGCGCCAGGTTTGTTTATATCATTCTATTTACATTTTATAATCAACCCACCTACAGTATAATAACTCGTTACCTTTAATTACTGTACACTCCTGACTTGAGTTTCCTAAGCACTCCTGAAGTTAAACTTGGCAAAACACTGGTCGATATAACAGTAGATATTGTAGCTCAGGCTGACCGTAATGATGTAAGTTGTACGCAAGACGTTACATGTATACTGTATATCTAGCCAGGTTCACACAACCCCCGGAGCTCAGGCGATGGAACATTACACACAACCTCACAAATCTATCTCTAGCATTCTTGTAAAATCTTTCTTAGGCGAATGATTTCCAAAATATAAACAAGATAGTAGCGCCGTTTGAACCGTCATGACCGTGACCCAACATGCCGTACTGTAATAGCTGGTCTTCGTCCTGTAAGCTTTAAGATCGGACTGATCACGTGCACGACGTCTGCATTGCAAGCGACGCTGTTCAATCTAGTGAAGTTTTTTGGTCAGATCGGATTTGCCATAACGTTCATAATCTGAACCATTCAGTTCTAATGTGGACGCGTCTGTCCTCTGAAACTACACCTACTCTATGAGCAAAGCGATTTCAAAGGACTTTATGTTGTTCCGACTGTTATGAAATCTCCAGGCTGACCGTGCTGATTGACGTCAGCCCTACGTGTGTGCGCCGTGAGAAATCTGAGCGTTCTCATCCAAGCTGCACGACCGTGTATCTGATCGAGAAACACATATGAAAGTGACTCAGAAAAACATCAAATCAGATCTGCTGCGGATTCCCTGAGACATGTCATGTCTCACTCACATCTGTATTTATATGTTCATATTTGCTCTCATCCGTAGTATGCACTAATATACACAAAGGATGCCACTGTATACGTATACTGTACTGTAAGTACATGACTTTGATTGATCCAACAATACATCGAAAAATGTATGTATTTTAAACAAATTTATGAAAAGTAGATGGAGTATATATATTATTCTCTCTATATTTGTATAGATAAGTATTTTTTATATTTCTTATATATATATATATATATATATATATATATATATATATATTTTTTTTTTTTTTTTTTTTTATTATATTTTTCATATTTTCTATATCTAAACTTATTCTTATTTTATTCCATAATTTATTTCTTGTTGTTAATTGTTCTCTCTTTTTTATTTATAATTTTTTTTTATTTTAAGGTCACGGGAGGTCGTATAAGCATCTCATTGCATATCGTACTGTGTATGTCTGTGTGTGTATGTGACAAATAAAATTTGAAATGTAATTCACTTATGGAATTTTTTTTGGTTTGTTTTTTTGCTCTTGTTGTTTGAGTGTGTGTTTTTTTTTTTTTTTTACAAAAGTGCATTAGGACTGAAGGATTAGTGGGGGATTTCTGTTCCACATGAAGTTTTAAAGGACATTGCGTCAAACTCATGGCTGCTTTTGGCAAAATCATACTCAAAAGAAAAAAAAAAAAGAAGAAAAAAACCTGAAGTATTTATGCAAAAAGGAAACGTCTGTGTGTTTCTTTTTATTTTTTTTTCTCCTGCTCAGCGTATTCATGGTCCTCAAATCCAACAGCCGTACGCATTTCAGATTTACAGTGTCCGCTGATACAGTATGTATATTGCACAGAATCTGCCAAACCTACGCCAAAGTTCATTACACCTAATACAAGCACTAATCCTTTATTTATTTATTTATTTATTTATTTATTTGTTTGTTTGTTTGTTTACTTTCAGTGATGTGCTCCAGTAACCGGACTTAACGAGCCTCCAAAAAAACCCTCCCTATACAGCATTTCAACCTTACTATTTCTGCACAGGAAATATGTTTTCATATATTAAGCTAGGCCAGATACTGTAGATGTAGATGTGCAGTCAGTATATTACTGCAGAGCTCTCCAGAAAAATAATAATTCATAAACCGTATCCATTTAAATATGAAAACAGACCCAGATATTGAGCACGGAAAGGATACGGATAATAGCATTGTGTTACATCCTTTGTATATACAGTATAGAAAATGATGTCTCCTATACTGGCGGAGGAAATGTACAGGATGAGGCACGTGGGAACAAAGGTCGATGAAATAATGAGAGGAAAACAATTGTGGCTCTTTCTGAAGACTCCACGCTGGCCTTTTATTAAATATTATGGAGTTGCGAGGAAATAGCAACTCTGGAAAGCCTGCTATGAGAAGTGACACTGAGGAGACAGAAAGACAGGCGGGTATACACACACACACACACACACACACACACACACATATATATATATATATATATATATATATATATATATAGCTGTGGCTTATTGTTTAATGAGAGCGTTACCTTGCTGGGTGTTCTGGCCTCCACACTGACGGGCTCTTTGGCGTTTCCACTCTGGGCCTGCGAGTCTCTGCGCTGGCACATGGAGACTTTCTTTTTCCGGGGCCGGCCCTTCAAATTGGGTGCTGCGGAGAGCAGAGAGAGAGAGAGAGAGAGAGAGATGCTTACAATCCAGCTGGCCGTGACAGTGATTAGGACAAACACTACAGGGCGTCTGACAAACAGGCCCTATGGTCCCTATACAGCTGCGTGAGAGCTCCAAATTACCCATCAGCGCTGACCAAAATAGACGAGTGAGGGGTCCTTTCCGAAACCGCGGACACAGAAGAGCGTGCCGCTGGCCTGAAAGGACCGTTTTTAAAAAAATCTATTTATTTTATCCCTGGCCTAATTTACAGTAACTTATAAAACCATTCCAGCAATGTAAGCTGTGAAAGCATGTGTCGCTACTTAGGTGTGATACAATAACGCTATTTAGGCAGGTGAGAAAATTCTTAGCATGCCGGTTCTTAAAATAGCACATCAGGGTAATGTTAGTGCACGTTCACATACTTCTATGTGTGCATGTCTGCTACAGTAGGGGCAGACGCCGTCTCAGACTGTGTCTATTAAAGGATTTCTTGCGGATCGGCACGTTTCTGTCTCTAGCCAAGAGCATGCATCGAGGCTTGAAAACGTATCGGCAGTTCCAAAGAATTCAAAGATTTAGTTCTTCCACAAATTCTTGAATACGACATCTACGAACACGATCGAGTGTGACAGATGTCCTTAAACAAAAAAAACAAAAAAACGAGCACACAAACTCTCCGGAGCACTCAAGTTCAACTCGATGTAGCGTTCAGCATCTGATGATGATCGAATTACAGCCAAGGTTACACCAAGCCCAAGGCAAGAGCCCCACTGGCATTAGTCTGCGGAGAGCGGAAGAAAAAAGAATATCTGTCTAGAGAGAGAGAGAAAAACAAACCATACTCTAATCAGCAAAAGGGCAGTTCTACAGTACTGTATGTGTCTCTTTTGTTTTTTTGTTTTTCTCTCCCCTTATTCAAATCTCCATTCTGTACTTTCCTGTATAATTTCTCAGCAATGCGCAGCAGGGGGTGGAGGGATAAAGGAGGAAGAAAAACAGCAGCTGAAATGAAACCTTTTCTTACAAGAATAAACATTTATATAAGGGGCTTTTATTGTCACCCTGGCAACAGGCGAGACTGTTTCGCTTCATGCAGTCCATGTGACAAACACATTCGCTCAGGCATCAAGTCCGGCTCCTGCTGAGCTCTCCGCTGAGGTAATGGCGACGTTTGGGAAAGCGCATTCTCGAATATCAAATATGGACAAAATATATACATATGTATATATATATATATATATATATATACGGTACACATCACTGTCCTTGGGGCTGAGGTGTTCTCAAAGACTGTTACTCGAATTCCAGCCCTGTGAGTAATGCAGTGCATTAGACTATCTTTTTGGTTTGTTTTTTTGTTTTTCGTACAGTATGAACGGTAGTTCGATGGGAAGGTCACAGGAAATCACATGATCCGTCCTCTTTCCTCATTGCCTCAAATTGAAGGATGAAATGACTTCAAAATAAAAGAGGAAACGATGCAGACAGACAGCACAATTCGTGCAGCCCAACTGTTGCATCCGTCCCTCTTCCCTCGTATTCTCGACTCTCCTCCGGACTGACGGAACAGCTGGCCTCTCTGCGGCTCCGCGGGAGAGCGTCGGGAAACGCTGAGGAAGAGCGACGCCGGTGATGAGAGAGACGCAGCCGTTAAGTCATGCTCTTCTCTTGATTGACAGGTAGTTATGTCAGAAAGACATCACCGTGACTACTGTAGATTAGACATGCGTGGCATCCGGGCGCACATTCTGTGCCACGCGATCCACGTCAGCTAATATAACACGATCGACACATCTCGGCTTGCTTTGCGTCGACGGCGATACAGAATACAGACAGATAAATATAGATATTTACTCCATATAAGACGGTGATAATGAAGAGCGGTGCGTACGTGAAACTCTTGGGAGATCCGTCAGTTTTATCTGCAAGGACTTGGATGTGAACTGGGTATCATGACAGGCATGCAAATGACTGAATTATTCAAACAGGCTGTGGCGAGATGATGCACAAAGCGCCGCTGTGAGTCTCTCTGGATAAAGGCGTCTGCCAAACACTGGAAATATAAACGTCTGCGTAGATATTTTTTTATACTGATAAATGAATGCTTTCACGTCTTTTTTTGTTTTTCGCTTTCATGCCGTTCTTTGCACAAGTAAATACAATTGCACATCAAGGGTTATTAAATATTATATCATATAACATAACACTTTACTTAGAACACTGCACACATCTGTATCGAACACTACCGCTTATGTTCAAGCAAAGAATTTCCACTCCAAATATTGACCGTTTATTGTTTTTGTTATTACTTAGTGCTTTTTATAGAAGTTTCTTTTAATGTAGAAATGTTTTCAAACGCATCATTGCATATATATGGCTTTTGTTTGGATGTTCCCATGACTTTTGCGCATTACTGTAAATAAAACAGCTGTTAGGTTTTACTGAGCGCGCTGGAGAATAGGAGTTCCTTTGGTAACTTCGTCACACTCGCTCCTTTCTATTTTCATGCAAAACCCAGGAGTCTACATTATTGATTTTTTTGTTTTTTTTTTCCCATCTGAAAACTGGTCTGTCATGTAATATGTCGCTTTCTTTTCAGGCATGCGAATATTCTTCTGTAATGTTACTTATTCATTCAAAATCAAAGTGTATCTTTGTAGGGAATGGTCTTGCACATAATAATGCAGACATAATAAACTTATATAACAAAATTTGTACTACAGATAATATGGCGCCCAAGACTTTTGCACAGTGCTGAGTATATATAGGATAGAGATACAGTGTGCAATCACATCTTTTGTTACGGTCTTAATTTCTACGGGATGTCCGGAATGCCCTTTTTGGATCTATAAATTATCCATCCAGCCATCTAATCACGTGCGTAAGACACCCGGTTGGTCGGACAGTCCCTGCAACCTACGATCTTGTCGTCTCGTCGTAACGTGCAGACGCTACGCATCCATCTGTCGCTCATTAGTCACGGAGGATTTACGGATGCTTCAACAGGTTGTTTTGAACACCGAGCTGGGGGTCGAGACTGTAATCGAGGGACCCCTCCGCCTTTCCTCCGAATCCACTGAGAAGCACTACAAGGCTTCCGGCAGATCAAATATCTGCTCGCGCATGCCTGTGGCCGTGTTTGTTCCTTCAAATATGTTTGAAACGCATCTGTGGGTTCTCCTGCCAAAGATTCGAGACGAGCCGTTTGAAGCTCGAGGGAAGTCTCAGAGGGAACCAAATTAAATGCATCGCCTTACAGTGTTACTCAACAACTTCCCCTAAACACACACTACCGCAGAACATTAAAAAAAAAAAACAAAAGCCGTCTTCTCCGCTCCCTACAGTATGAAGCTAAAACCCCTTTCATCCTTGAATGCGTTCATGAATATCGGTTTTATTATAAATATAATATGCTATAATGACTCAATAATAAAGCGAGAGACAAATAATACAAGAGTTAACTGCTGTATTACTGACTTCCTGTCTCATTCATATTTCCTTTTGGTTTAGGACTGAGGGATTTTTTGTTTTATTATTATTCTTATTATTCTGGTACTCTCATTGTGCTTCATGTAGCACACAAACACGCTGCATCCACAATCGATGCCCGCCTGCTCTGACAGCTTCATTTATATTGCTGTGGAGCATCGCTCTCATTTCTTCAACCCAGCAATTTGTCCTCATTATTCCGGAGGACAATTAATTAAAAAGTGCTGCCAAATGGCATGCAAAATGGCCGATATTTCATACTGATAGCGAGCTAGGGGTAGGGGAGCGCGGAGTGTTGTGTCAGGGCCACGTCTAATTTGTGATCATCCATGCTGGAACCAGAAAGAGAGATAAAAGACGGACAGGAGCTGACTTGAAAGTCATGTGTTGTAACCCCTGGACTGGGATCATATCTTAGCTAGTGAAAAAAATCTAGAATCTAGTCAAATAAAAAAAAAGATAATAATAATTCTGAACATTACCAAATATAAGATAATTCAGCCTATTTCTAGATCAATTTTACTGGCAGATGTGTAGAAAAGGCGTCAGAATATCTGCCAATAGGACACGCGTAAACATTTGTCTAGAATAGTTGCATTCTTATGTTAAGAAATTATCGATTTGACGCCAATTATCTTAAACGGCGTGTCTCTGGAGTGTGGGAGGAAACCGGAGCACCCGGAGGAAACCCACCAAGCACGGGGAGAACATGCAAACTCCATGCGCACAGAGGCGGGAAATCAGGGAACTAGAAGGTGTGTTTCCAAACTTTTGACCGTTATTATACAGTACGTTCACTAAAGATATTTTCACTTGCTAAGATCGAGGCTTCAAATTTGATCGGCTTCATGCCGGAAATCTGCATTTTAGATTCGAGCTTTTGTTCCAAGCTGCCGTATGTCTTCGTCTCGTTCTGATGGAGCTCTTATACGGCATCCTCATGCAGGTTTTCTCTGCGGTTATTACCATGCTTGATCTTTACTTAAAATAATCCAGTGTGACTCAGCTTGTCTCTTTCTCACCTATCTCTTTTCTCACTTTTGCACAAACCCCCGATTGGGAGGGAAATATTCTCCTAAACCGGGTGTGTTCTCTATTCTAAGACGACAGAGGGGATATTCGTTATCACACGGTATTTATTCCAAGCTTTCACGCCCAATGAGAATGAGAACGGACGGCTCTTCTTATCCGAGGTTGGAAATCCTACTGTACGTGTTCGGGATCACTTCATCCCGAATAACCCAAACCTTCGCCATCGTCCTCAACATCGACATCGGCGCAGCCCGGTAACACAGACTCCAGGATGTTCTGCCAGACTATATTTTCCCGGATTCATTAGACCGATATAAACATGACAGAGACATTCATATCAATGTGCTAGAGAGGCGAGGAGTGGTCCGTCACTTCGGATCTATCCACACATCACACAGCTCGCCATCTGTAAGCGAGACAGGAGGAAATTAATCTCCACCTATTCCCTCCCTCTTCTGGTTCAAACCCCCCCCCCCCCCCCACCCCCACCTCCTCTCCATCCCTTTCCTCTGATTTAATTCTCTCGCCTTCTTTTTTCTCTCCCTCCTCACTCTCCTTCTCTCTCTCTCTCTCTCTCCGATTTAATACGACGCTATACGGCAGATGGCGGTGTGAGGCGCAGAAGGAGCAAAACACACACGATTAATAAATGATATCGACCTCGCTAAATAATGCCTTGCGCTTATAAATCCCCATCTGAAACGGCAACTGTTCCACCTTTTAATCTCAGGCGGCGTCGAGAGGAGTCAGCAGGAGTCCCGCGCAAATGTTTACCGCTTTGCACGCGACGCAAACGCATCGGGACGTGCGATGTCAGCGGCGCATGACCGATGATGTGCTCGCCAAGGTCAGATGCTAATTAATATATACACCCCATACTGCAACCCCCGCAAACTGACCCTGCAAACACACACACACACATATATATAGACACGAACCCATCTTTCATTACTAACTCACAGCTGTCTGATTATTTACTCATCCCTGCTGGTGTGATGCTGTTATGTCACTGGTCAGCTCAGGTGGGAAAATGATGTGTCAGCTCTAACTTGCGCTGCAGCCTAATAACGATTCCACATGGATGCCAATCGTCTGATTCTTTTTTTTCCCCTTTCCTTTTTTAAACAATTATCCGTCATCACCCAGACTGCTGCTGTCGATCAGCTCAGCACCTGATGTACGGATTAAAAAAAAAAAAAAAATGCAACGTGACTAATCCAATTATCGATACGGCCTCGTCCTTCCTCCTTCGTTCCACAGAAGTATTCGAGCATCCATTTCTGCTAAGGTTAGACTGCTCATGTGATTAAATGCTGTTTGATCCTTACCTAACATAACATAATCCTGTGTGACTCAGGATTCTCAGCTTTTCACACGGCCACATTATTATTATTATTTTTTTACACTAACCCTGATTAGGAGAGAAAGCTTGACTATTAACAAAACGGCACATTTTATTAGAGGAGGGTGGGCTGGGATAAGGAGGGGTGGGGTGGGGTTTTTGGGGAGGATGAAGCTAATTTTAAGATTTCATGAGTCTGGGCTCTGATATTAAAAAGAGGAGGCATGGGAATAAGCAGCAGCATCGCTTCGGATTCGCCTTGAATTATTTATAGCTGTCATGTTACAGGAGTCATCTTATTGACAGCCAGTTGCCCTCTAGTGTCACTCAGAGGTATTGCTCTGAGCAATAATGCCCTCACACACACACACACACACACACACACAGACACACACACACACACACACAGGTATGCGCGCACACACTGTCTCCACTGTTATAACAAATGAGCCAATATTCTAAACCAGGCATCTTCTGTACTCCTGCTGAAAGGGGATTTATTGCATTGTTGATTGGTGAATTTATTTATTTATTTATTTATTTATTTAACACCCTTGCAGCCTTTTAAAAGGAGCAGTGTGTAATTGTGAAGGCTCCCTCATGAGCATTCTCCTTTCCCCTGATCAATCTGTACAGTATGTGCTTCCTTCAGTAATGTTTATGGGAAGGAGGGGAGGAGCTGAGTGACCCAGGGGCGGAGCTTATTTCCATAGAGGAGAAAATGTTAGAAGGAATTAAAAAAAAAAAGGATAAATAATACATTCTATTGAGTATATTGCATTGAGATTGAGATATACAGTATAGATCTGGGTTTATCTAAGGCAGCAGTGAAACACTTTTAAATAATTACAACTAATCACTCACTCACTCATCTTCTATACCGCTTTATCCTGTATTCAGGGTCGCGTGGGGCCTGGGGCCTATCCCAGGGGATTTAGAGCACAAGGCGGGGGTACACCCTGGACGGGGTGTCAATCCATACACACATACACACACTCATTCACACACTACAGGCAGTTTGGGAACCACAATTAGTCTAACCTGCATGTCTTTGGGTTGGGAGGAAACCGGAGTACCCGGAGGAAACCCACCGAGCACGGGGAGAACATGCAAACTCGGAGACGCACACGGAGACGGGAATCGAACCCGGACCCTGGAGGTGCAAGGCGACAGTGCTAACCACTACACCACCGTACCGTCTACAACTAATCTTTTTATGTAATTAAAAATCGTATACTCATACATATATATAATCCCTCACTCATTCTCTATACCACTTCTCTGGAGCCTATCCCAGGGGACTCTGGGCACTAAGCTGTTTACACCCTGGATGGGGTGGCAGTTTATTATAGGGCACACAAGCACACCATACAGATCATGGAAACACATGTTAACCTAATCTGCATGTCACGGAGGAAAGCGGAATACCCGTACGTTCGGGGAGAGCATGCAAACTCTGAGGCGGGGAATCGAACCCTCAACCCTGGAGGTGTGAGGCCGAAGTGCTAACCACTGCGCCGTAGCGCCCATTTACATATAAATAAATACAGGAAGTGTTGCAGAGATTTGTTTTTACGTCTCAGTGGGGATTCAAAATCTATTTGAAACTTCGGCAGACACTTGAGGGTCGGCACAACTTGGTAATCTGTGTGTGTTTGTTTCTATACAAAAACTGCAACTAATTAGGCCTTTCCTCCAGCTTACTGAGGTTAAGTATACCTCATGTTTTAGATTTACTGTAGGTCTAGACATGGTGCTAACTAGTGACAAGAATCTCAGAATAATCATGCAATCATGCAAATAGAGGGTCCTCACAAGGATAGAAAGGAAAGTAAGGAGTGTGTGAGTGTGTGTGTGTGTGTGTGTGTGCGCGTGTTGGGAGAGGAGGCTGGGTTTAAATGAAACGGTTCACACACAGAACACACTAAGATGAATCCCTCATGAATCAGGCTTCATTCAATAAGAGCTAAGAGGTCTATCTATCTTATCTAAAAGGCCAGTGAGACTGAAGCCTTTAAAGTGTGCATTAACGTGAGGCATTGCGCCTGCCCCTGGCACACTGCGGGCTCCCGCGGTTGGCACGGTGCCCGCGCGAGGGTCAGATGCAATTTACAGATGTACCAAACAACGATTAAAATTCACGCTGGTGCGCGGCAGAAGCCATGCCACCTGATCGCGACGTTCAGACTTTCCAGGCAATGTTGGGAGGTGTGTGTGTGTGTGTGTGTGTGTGAGCGGATAACAACCAGACCAGATTCACATAAATCTCATTTACCAGTCCTCTCTCTCTCTCTCTCTTCTAAATGAAGATGTTAATGTGCAGTTTGCCTGAGCACAGGTCATCTGTGTAAGCGTTAAAGGAGAGCAGACGCTGAACACGTGACGTAGTGACAATGAATACAGAAAGAGCTTGACAATAAATATAAACCAGCATCAGATGATTATGGAACAGGAGCGAGTACCCTCGTATCTGCATGACCTGCAATTCATATCGGAGGTTAAAAAAAAAAGGGCACGACGACGCATGAGAGACGAAGAGTCACTTTGCGCTCGGAGAGGTGTGGAATAACCTGTCGGTAACTTCATCCAAAGAATCCGCGTGGTATATACCGGAAGGTGGAAAAACGCACAGCGCAGACTTGCATCAGAATTGCTGATGCAACTGCGTTAGCGACGGGGAGAGAAGCGACAGCATATGCCACAGTGAGCGGAGGACAACCAGAGAGCTTGTGGTTTCATCTGTGATAGCGAGTGGGCAGAAATATACATGCACTGGATTTTAATTTTGTTTTTCCACTTACAATAATAAAGCGCATTATTATATGGCCGGGTTTTATGGTAATGCTTTAAGTTGGATGCTTCTACTCCAGTCATTACGGTAACATACATTGTGTGATTTTTATTTAAAAAAAAATCTTTTTATGAGGAAGCAAACTATATAATGACTTCCTCATAGGATATCCTTCAAGTTAGATATTTTCCATAAGTGACGCAGGAACTAACGATTATAGCACAAGCTTCGTTTCAGTTTAGGATAATGTTTGCACCTTGGGATTACTGAGTTAAATGTTACAGATGATGCAAACATCTCCGTCCCTACAGTTTTCTTGTTTTAAATAAAATTCGAATAGAATGGTATTACACAACTGTACACGGAAGCGGTGTACATATTGATTTTTCTCTCTAAGCAAACAGAATTTAGGTGTGTGTGTGTGTGTGTGTGAGTGTCTTATACTCCAGAGAGACTGATAGTACTGTCAGGGTGGGGGGGGTGGAGGTGGACAGGTTACAGATGATATATGATTTACACACACACACACACACACACACACACACACACACACACACCCTCTATTAAGTGTGAGATATAAGATGAACTGAACAGATGTAAAGCATTTCCGCACCCTACTGTATGTTAATGTGCTGTTATCTTCACACAGATTTCTGGACTGCTGATGAGACGACATGAGCAAATCCGACTACGATGAGACGCTTAATAGGAATCCATTAACGTGAGATTAAAACACTTCAGATTTCTGAAATGCTTTCTTTGTTAACATAAAAAAAAATAAAAAAAAAAACGAGACTAGAAATGCCTTAGGCACCCAGCGGAGTGACCATGCAGACTGCATAAAAAGCTTGACTTTTTTTTTTTTTCCCCATTTAAGTATGAATAAGAAGCTAAAGCCATTAACCATTCTGTTTACATCCATCCAATTTGGATTGTCAGTCTTAAAAGAATGGCAGGAACAAGGACTGGGGGGGGGGGGGGGGGGGGTGGAGGGGAGGGGGGAGAGAAGTGTGGGAGAAAGCAAGAGAGAAAGAGAGAGACGAGAGAGAGAGAGAGAGAGGCTGAATGTAACTAAGGCTGTTTGTTCACTCCTGCTGACATAATGTGAATTCCACGGTGGCTACGATTACCAGGGAGATAGAAAAGATCTTCTGCCTGCCCCTCAAACTTTGATTTTCATTGCATATAATTACGCGTCCCAGCATGCGATCTTTGTCGCGTTCGACACAAAGGGAGGGCAAAACCGTAAGAGCTTTCAAGCGGCGATGATTTTCATTACGGCGTAAACAAGGTCAGTTCTCCTTGTATAAATGCACGACGGCCATGTGCCTGCGGAAAAATCCCCGGTTTCGCGCGCCGCCTTCTCCGCGGTGACGCCAACGTGTTAATCCTGACCTTTAAACCTATTAGGCACTTCAAAGCCAGATGAAGCTTGGGAGAAAGCAAAGAAGAGGAGGTGCCTTCTCTTATCTGCGTGTACGATACGAGACGGTTGGCCCGAGGCCAGGTGCTAATCAACACGTAGCCCGGCTGCACGCTCCGTTCCGCAGGATCCCCATGACAACCGGGCTACCGGCGGCGTGTGCATATTTACCAGAAACTTAATATAATTTTGAAGTCAGTGCCCCCTGTGAAAGGAGCGCTGTTTGAAAAGCCTGAATGGGATCGATCTGATTGCCATGCCCCTCCTGAGAAACAGAATATTATGGCCTTGTTAAGAATTAGCCATGCAAGAGGAACAGGACATACTGAAGCCATCTGGACCTACAAGATCATTTATAGTCAATTATTTGTTCTGTGTTGTTCTGTCTGAGCTCCATGTTCCCATTTTTCTCTTAAAAAAGAACGATTCTTTTTTTTTTTTCGGTCAGCAACGCCATCAAATCCATGTGCATGCAGTAATACTATTTGATTTGACTCACCAAAAAACAAATCTTTGGGAAAATGTCCATCAGGGACCAGCCGATACGATATTATCACGATACCTAGGTGCCGATTCCTGTAAGTATCACCATTTTATAAACGTTCGATTTTTGGGTTCGATTTTGTTACCGTTCTAAACAAATTTAAAGGGGCATGGGGAGCTCGGTGGTTAAGGTGTTCGAGGTTCGAGCCCTGACGCCGCCGGGACCCTTGAGCAAGGTCCTTCACCCCCAAAGCGCTAAGATACAATCAGGCGTCAAACCGGCAACCCGACCCTGTAAAATAACTGCCACGGGAACGACGGACATATATCCGTCGGCCTGATGTGCTGATCGGCAAACAGGCGGATGTCACGTCATGTCTAAAAAAAATAACACAGCATGCTGAGCTGCCTGCCTATGTGTGAATATCTTACAGCACACCACCTGTAGGATTATAGATGAACAGCAACAATTTACCACCTTAAATACACTCACTCGCTCATCTATCCCAGGAGACTTGGGGCATGAGGCAGGGTACACCCTGGATGGGGTGCCAATCCATCGCTGGGCACACATATAATCCGCATGTGGGAGGAAACACACCAAGCACGGGGGCACATGCAAACTCCATGCACACAAACTCGAGGTGGGAATCGAACCCCAGACCCGGGAAGTGTAAGGCCACAGAGCTAACCACTAAGCCACCACAAATACAAATATACAGTGTATATATAAAATTATTATTATTTTGGAAACAGTGTGGTGATGGCACACGACATACTGAATCCCTTTTTCCCCCGAAACAGCTGGATTTACTGCGTCAGAAATCGTCTAGTTCTACGGAAGGTGCTTTAAAAGCCTCGGGTGTATATACTCCCGTTAAGTCAAGGGCTCACACGCGCTCTTTTGTACAATGTTAGCATAGCACTAGAGCCCAGGCAGGGAGCCATGGCTACAAATCCTGCCCTAGTTTCTCGACAAGGCTTGCTGGTTGGAGTCTTGCCCACTAATGCCATTCCACATCCTGGCTGATAATAAGCGAGCAGTTCTCAGTGCCAGCTCCTGCCCCTCCTCTCCTTGAACTGCGAACTGAATGATTCATGATTCATGACTCCGTTCTCAGGACCCACCCCTTTCTTTTCATCTCTCGCTCTCCTCCCCTCCCCTTTCTGCTCCGGCGCTCGCAAACAGGGTCGTTTGCATATCACTGGCGAAATCTGAATCAGCGACTTTCACTCTCCGGCTGGAGCGCCGGGTCAACGGTGTGGACCTGCCGCCGCGCACTTCCAAGGCCCCGGAGACTCCGTCGGACTCGCCGGCAAAGCCATTAGGATCGGGTCGGCGTATTTGCATCCTTTTGCATTCTTTTTCCATTTACATAAAATAAAACATACAGGCTTTGTTTAAAGGTCTGTAAAGGAAGGCCAATATTCAGCCGGGATATGCGGAATACTCTGAACGAGCGCATCATCCAAACACAAGTCACTTCTTTAATATTTCTGTACTCGTGTGTTCCCTTTACATGGCAGAGCTGCATCTTTTATTAATACTTACAAAGAAGGGAAATGTGCCGTTCCAGGAAGAAGTAATTAAACAACTCAAAGAACTATTGTTCGCCTGCTGTTCATTCATTCCTGTGGAAAAAAAAAAACAAAAAAAAACAACAACAACGACGAGGCACTCCACATTCTCACAACACAACGTGCACCATCTCAGTGGATAGTAGTAACCTCTGCTATATTAAAGCAATACATCAAAAGAGCATATTATAGCACCCTGCACTTAAACCTCGACATAAGAACTGCAAAACTGCTATCTGTCTTCAAATTCAAACTTGGAAGGGGAGGGAAAAAAAAAAAAAACGCTTCGAGCTGCCGTCCAAAACCTCTCCTTAAACGCCTCGAGGGATATGAACTCATCTCTTATAATCACACGATTACGTGTAACAATACAGCGCGCAATATAGAGCCTCGCTCCGATGGCGTGGTTTATAAACAGCAGAGGAAAAACTGGATGGATAACAGTCAGTGACAGGGACACATCGGTATTCAGCTCACACAGAATAATGTAGTTACTTGGCAGTGACGAACCAACTTGTAAAGTGTATTCTTGCAGAAAAAAAAAAAAAAAACCCGACAGACAGAGAGAGAGAGAGAGAGAGAGAGAGAGAGAATATGTCACAAGGCCTTGGAAGTGACCTTTAAAATGACTAAAGTGTGGAGAGCTGTATAATAATAGTTTGTCAGAAGAGTGAAAAAAGGCTAAACCCGCAGCCGTTCCATGAGAGTTTAATCGTCGAAGCGAGTCACCAGAGGAAATTATCTCCGAGGGGTTAGCGATGAGGGGCGGAGGCGGGGAAAACATACGGACCATTCGAATCGCCGCCAACGTATCTAGGCAGCGTTGTTTACCTCCACCTTGATCTTCGAGGTGCTCGCGCGGGGAGAAAAAAAAAAAAAACACTGTTACTATTAGCTCTCAACTACCTCTGTCGTTTTTCAGAGCGCATACGAGTGCCATGCTAAAGTAAAAAAAAAAAAAAAAAAAAAACGCAAGAACAGCGCGCAATTCAACTGCTAATCGCTTCCATCAACACCGTCTCATTTCGAGCTTTCTTTCTCCATGAGAGCTTCTTGTGTTGTAATTATTCTGTACATGCTTTTGAAATGACCTTGTTGAAATGGCAAGAGAGTCCCTCCACGCTCACATGTACAGAATGATGTACGATTCTGGCTCCTGCTCCTGCGCTCGCAATGCCTGGGGAAACACAATGCGGCATAATTGTTTAACTGAAGAGCTGTCTATTAACGATGTGATTGTGCGGCTCTTTATGGGGAAAAAACACACACACACACACACACACACACACACACAAAAACAAAACACGCTATTCTTTCTGCGTGAATGGCGATGCGGAACTGAACTCGAATCTCCCGAGTGTATCCGACGCTTATCTCGCTGATTAATATCAAACGCATACAATAGGAATATAAACACGTGAGAGCAAATTGGAGGGTTGGCGCGCTGCTATTCAGGACGGAAGACCCCCCCTTTACAAAAAAAAAAAAAAAATTCCCAAGCAGCCAGAAGTGCTCGGCGTAATGGCAGTTAATTACAGTGAAACAAGACACGGGCTGTACGTGCCTCTTGGGTGACTGAGATGTCAACGTGGTATGCAAAGCGAAGCTCGTATGAAACCTAAATCCTGAGAGAACCGAGCAGAACCAGGTCTTTGGCAGCCATGTCTGCACCTGGCGCAGCGTTGGCATTGTCACGTTTCCAGCAGGAGAAAAGATGCAGGCCGTCGTAATGCATGCAATGAGAACGCAACTGTATATGGGAACATAATCACATTCAGGAAACATACGTCATTTTGATATTATCTAGTACACAATAATAATAATAATAATAATAATAATAATAATGAAACCAGAATGCAGATTAGATGTACAGACAGCTACCCGTTTGTGCCTGCAAAAAAAACAACAACAAAAAAACAGAGCGGCTTTATTTGGAGCATCAAATGTGAGAAAGACGGAACGTGCGCGAAAGACAGAGTGTAATCAATGTGACATATGAACTCATATTGACTTGCAAAGTATCTCGCCGCCTGCGTGAGCTCGGTACCAGTGAGATCATTTGCATAATGGTAATGCGAGCTTTCAAGGAGAACGCATGGTGATATTTAAAAAAAAAAAAAAGTAGGATGTTTATGCGCGTATTAAAAATAGACAACATTATGAAGATCTAATGATTTTGGATGAGACCTTGAATTATGGATGTGATGGATCTGCAACTGTCCTTCGTCGACTAGAGAAATCGCATTACTGACGATTAATTGCTCTAAGAAGTCAAATATTGATATATGATGAATAAATGATGTCGTTAGAGCCATTAAATATAGACCTGGTTTAAGTGGCGGTATGGTGATTATTCTTGCATAATTCATATTTTGTTTTATCATACGTGTGCCATGTATGCTAAGGATGAAAAAAAAAAAAAAAAAAGGTCATTCTTAGACTTTATCCTGAAAAGGTCTTCAAACATCACGATATTTCATGTTTTCCCCACATTTTTTTTTTTTGTTGTTGGCTCCAAAGGTACGAATGCTTTTCGGTTTACACAAAAGAAAACGTTGTGTGTACGTGTAACGCATGAGCACTTTGCTCTGACGCACGTTTACACGCCCATTAAAAGGCTGAAAGAGATAAACAGAAATAAAGCTTCTGTAAGGAACTAATCTTGCCAGAATGCAAGTTTGTGTATCTGTGCAAGCGGTATTGTGTTACGCCACAACGCGGCACACTTAAAAGAATAAAAGCTACAGAGTGCTGTTAAACACTCCGGTCCAAATAGGCGGCTAAATGCTGACTCTGTGGTCCAGAGTGTATCTTACACACACATCAGCTCACAGGTCATATGGAGTGAGGAAAGGACGGGTGACCCCGGCAGACAAAGTGCTCGACTAGGGAAAGTAAAATAATACACTATATGAAAAGCTAACTACAAAAGTAAACATAGTGAAAACAATTGAAGTTGGAGTGTCATGCAACGATTTTATTATTTTTATTACTGAAACCCCTAACATCATGTCGTTACCTTCTAAACCCTCTAAAAAAAAGGTTCCTCAACCTCAGCTACATCACTCCAGTCCATACCTGGTCCTGACCAGAGATTTATTTTAGCCCTTCATATTTTGTAAGGAATTTAGTCGGTTATATTTTCCGAAATGTAAGCAGACTCGTCGCATACATTAAACCGCCATGACCCTGACCTGGTCAATCAGAATGAATAAATATAAATGCCAATACCAAGGAAGATATTGGAGAAAAGAAAAAGAAAAAAAATCAGACATTTGACCTTGCTGTGACCTTGACCCTGTGTGGATCAAATCCAAAACCTAATCAGTTCATCTTCTGGCTACAATAGGAATTGTGTCCGCATCCTACAACCATTCAACAACTTGTCATTGAGATGTCGCACTATTATCTGGATGAAGAACCCATAAAAATACATAGTGTGCCTCATACGACAGATGTTCCAAGTTCAAGTTCTTGCGAATGGTGGCGTAAACCTGATGAGACCCTTAGATGCTGAAAAACCATTCGAATGGTGCTAACTGTCTTAAAGGAACTGTCTTCTTACGTGCATGAATGACGATCCCGGCCGAGGTGGCTCGTTGCAGTCGTTCCCATGAAAATTCAGTGTTAGGACCTCAGTGTCCGCACATCTGTCTGTGGGAACTGTGCAAACAATCATTCACCCACACCACTTGCACATTACAGGAACTTGGCAGGGGGTTATTGCTGCATCCCAGTACAGTCCTGACCTCGCTCCGAGACATTTCCACCTGTTTGGGCCATTCAAGGAGTTCCTGGGAGGCCGGCGTTTCAGACATGAAAAATGCACTCCAATCCCGTCTCCCGCGTACTGAGGAAAACTTTCTACCTTGATTGTATCCAAGCACTAGTGAGACCCTGGCGTAAGTGCTTTAGTGCAGCAGGGGATTATATGGAAAAATACAGGGAGTTTTTACTCTCATGAATGTCTTCTGTTAATCTAATTTCATCTTGGGCGAAACAACTTGTTTTAAGTAAAGTATCATAATATGGCTTCTGAAGCTTCCATGGTTCATCGTAATGTTATTCTTTAGTACACAAAGTTCTGAGAGTGTAAAACTTTTTCTTTTTAACGCATAAACAGTTTTGTGTAAAATGAACCGTCTTTGACCCGTATGAATAATATACAGGCACAACACACATTTTTTTCCTTTTGCTGGTTCTGTCACTTATACAGCAAAGTGACCTCCGTATTGATATTTTTCTCTAAACAGACCGGATTTCAGGAGGTGTGTGGAAAATCCAGTTAACGCACGATGCAGGCGTCGAAAAGGTAAACCAAGATCAGCCTGAAAACTCTGTTAGGGTTTAAGCTTGAGTGGAAGGTCATCTCAGAAGCATCCTCGCCAAATACGGTAGCGTCTCTTTGACCTAGTTCGGTACGGTAAAGTGCTGGGAACACTAATGCCTGACTGTTCTTAGGCACGCATGGCTGAGCAAGTGCCTACTCGGTGTGGGGGAGAGAGAGAGAAGGGGAAAGGTGCTGAGCGTTCCCGCCGCTCGTTAATGCACAGCACAGTCCAGAGATCACACGAGGGGGGCTCTGACCTGCAGCGCGTGCTCTGGCCGACAATCCGGCCCCGATGCTCGGTGCGACTGATCTCCTTCATCTCTCCGACACTCCGTCAGTCCGTTTCACGCCGTACACACTTAAGCATGTAAATAAATTAGCATTCCAGATTGTCTCGGGGGTTTGTAGTAATGCCACATTTCATGCTTCCTGACAAACAAAGACAAGTACACAGATCCCAACTGGCTGACAGTTGCTAATGGCGCTGCTGTCGGGTAATTCCTGACGCGGACTCGTTTCTGAAACGAACATAACGCTGTGCCGCACCAGCGCCGTCTAACAGGAAAGACGATGCATCGCGATCGAGCGCTATAAATACCCACGTGAGTGATGGACACATGCTTCTGTTCCTCTTTACGAAGTTTAGCTGTAGGACCGGAATAAACTTGGACAGCATTGAAGAACGTCATATTGGAATATATTATTATACTGTATATGCAAACATACAGGAAAATATATCAGGTCAAGCCAAGCGCTTTCGACTGAACTGTACCGTACTGTAATTTCCCGCTCGGAGCAGACAATGCAGCGTTGTTCTCCCGACAGCGAATCGAAATGCACCGCCTGCGCAGGTCCGTCGTCCCTTTTTTTTCTTGCGGTTGTAAATGGATAAGCTCCTTAGTAAACATGTCGGAGTAAACATTCGGAAATGACTATTTGCGAGTGCAGTATTTACACCTGAATCCGGTTATATGCTGTGTTTAAGGCCATGACCTGTAATTACTTGGGAACGAATAATAATGAGGGGGGGGGATAAAATTTAAAAATAAAAAATAAAAAAAAGTCGACTAAAGAGCAAAGATGAAAAGAAAGAGAGAGTGTGTGAGAGAGAGAGACTGAAGGAGAAATGAGATCGGGATCTGCTTTACTGTTGAAAGTGCGGATACAGGCTCTCTGTATGTTCTAGTAGAAAAGAAATTCGGTGTTATCGAAAATATCAAATTACAATTTCAAACGATTTCACATAGCCTGTGGTGGCTTGGCATAATAACATCTTTAAACATGACACCATCTATCACCGTCCTCTTGACTATTATATGCTGCAGCAAAAGCTTTTAATGGGGGCCAACTTTCTGACCGCCCCCCCCCCCCCCCCCCCCCCGCATTCCTTAAGTAAGAGCCTTCAGGAGGACCAGAGCGGGCGTCGGTTATTTTTTCCGCCTTAAAGCGTCCTTTTTTTTTTTTTTTTTTTTGAACCGCGTCCTTTTATCTCGTAGAGCTGTCATGCCGAAGCACCTTAAATGGAATTGAATTGTGAAAGACTGTAAAAATATACAACAAAAACAATGCGACTGAGAAGTCCAGTAACAAGGAAGTCATGCTTCCCCCGTTGGTCTTACTCCACACAGCGAGACCTTGAGCCTTTGTTTGCTTTGAAGCTATTATCAGGAGCTTTGCTGTGCATTTTGTTCACGTCCACCGCTACTGACTCATTAAATGTTTATGGCCAGACACGCCGAGGATACAGGCTTGGCCGTGAATCAAGACGCAAGCGTATCCAAACGATGGCTGGGGAAACAAAACAACAACAAAAAAAAGCAGGTCGGGTGGTGGAAGCTTTGAGGAAAAGGAATTCGGGCGATAATCTACCACCAATTTCTGTCTCTAAAAAAAAATAAAATAATCCACAGCAACAGTAGTGCATTACAAAGCAGACTCTGTGTCCTGAAAGGTTCCATTTTTTTTTTTTTTTTTTTGGCATGAATAATTCATTTAGCGTGTAAGAAGTCTGTCGGGGATATGCTTGCTTAAAAACCAAGCTCAATATTTTCTTTCCCCGCACGGCCTTCCGAAGCCGCGCGCGTCATGCGAGGATTGTGCAGTTACTTAACGATGCCGGCGCTCTTTCGTTTCCTTTCGGGTACGGAGGAGAGAAATGAAGGCGGCAAATATGAGACGATGTGGATCTGGAGCGAGAAATGTCGACTCCTTGTGCTCTTCCTGAGGACTTATTGCCAGAAATGAGCTTCTGTAACAAAAAAAAAAGAGCCGGCAGCGTAATTAGTCCAAATCGCAAAGGAGGACACTAAAAATACCAGCGCAACCTCAAATGTCAAACCTGAGAGATAATCCATTCCAACAGAGCGGCCCAGAATTCATCTGCGAGGCCCTGCTGGAAAATTAAAACAACCGGTAGCTTCATTATTAAGGTATCCTGGAGAAAAATGGGAGCTGATGGCTCACGCTGGATGCTTGTCAGAATTATTCTCTCTGACGTGATGCTCCTTTCTTTTTGGACGCTTCCGGCCGCGGGGGGCCGTTCTCTGCTCCGCTGCCCGCTTGACAGGCGATCGCCCGATCGCACTGACGTCACTCTTCGGGTTTAATGGCGAATTAAGGCGGCTGGTGACGTGCGTGAAACGGCGAATGCGTATTTGTGTGCGCTTGTGTGTACGTCGGATCTCAGCACTTAAATGAAATGCTCCGAAGCACTCGCGGCTGTCGGGGCGCTTACAGTAAGTCCTCGCAGGCCCCGAGCAACATTAGCAAGGGAAGATCGCTGATTCGCTTTCAACTGGATGTGATGCATCGCACACCCTCGCATGGAAAGTTCGAGGCTGCGTCCGTCCAATTGGAGAGCAAACAGAGGAACCGCACACTCATGCGGGAGTCCAAGTGTCCAAGCACTGCCTGGAAAATGTCACAAAGACGACACCGCCAGCTGAGAGCATGACGTAGAGTAAAGGCCGCGCGATCGCCGTCGAAGTGCCTGACGGTCGGATTCAAAGGACTAATTGTTTCAGACTTTCCACAGCACAGAACTGTAAACTGATCGAAAGCATAACAAACCTCTAAAAAAAAAAAAAAAAAAAAAATGTACTAACAAAGTAATGTACTAACCACTCGGGTAGTTTTGCTATTAAACAAGATTATATTCCCAGCATGCACTGAATAATATATAATTGTGCACGCTCTAATGCTACAGCAAGTAATTTCACTGTTACACAACAAATGTTTAAAGGATCTCAAATAAATCCCCATGAAACTGTGGGCAGGTGATAAGACAAAGAAATGATATCATAACCCTTGGATATTTCTACAATTGCACATTATCATTTTTTATATAATCTCTAGGTTTGCAACCAAACTGCTGGCAAAACAGTTTTTTTCTGACCATTAGAGTCGAAACTGGTCTTAAAGATCTAGAAAAATAAATAATTTAACACTGAACAGCCAGGAAAGTAAATAATTCTGAAACGTTTCAAATCTTAAAATAATTCCCAACACTAACATTGTATGGCCTGCTTTCACTCAAAAAGATATCAAAATAACCTGTAAAAGCATATATAAAGTATAATAGTATATTTTGACAATTTAGTAAAAGATCATGAAATGGCCAGCTGCGGCGACCCCTGGACAGGAACTTCCGAAAGATGTTGCATGCTCAACGTGCCTTATATTGTTACATCAGGGATATTGATATAATGTCAGGTTATAATGTCTGACAATGATATATCGTCGTTATGCAGATAACGCTGTTATATTGATGATGTTAATATTATATTATTTTGTTCCAAACATCAATATGACATTGTGACACTGGTGATATTGGCATTATATTGTCACATTGTTATATTGTATTATATTAATATATTATCAAATTGCAGATATTGACATTATATTGCTGATATATTGTCAGTATGCAGACATTGATAACATATTGGCATAATATTGTCATATCGCTAACCATGATATTATGTTTTTATGATATTGATCGTTTTAAATATCAATATACAATATACATATACAATATAGAATATTTAAATAGTCATATCACTGACATCGATTGATCATTAAGCAGATACTGATATTACATTGTGACATCTCTGATATTCAGAGCATATTTTCACATCCTTGATAGATATTATATCGGCACATTGCTGATGTCATATTTTCACATCACTTCACATATAGATATTACATCATTCTGCACACTGGTAGTTTTATTTTATTATGTCTCTGACGTCAATATCATATCATCATATTGGTCATGGCATTACATTGTCATGTCACTGATACTGATATAATGTCATATTGCTGATACTGATATCATATGGTTGATATCGATGTATCAGGTTGCTGATATTTAAATTCTATTGTCACATCACTGATAGTGATATATCGTCATTATACAGATATTGACATTATATTAATGATACTGTTGTCATGTCGCTGATATTGGTTACATCACCATTATGCAGATATTGATATTATATGACATTATATCACCATATCACTGACACTGACACATTGTTATTATGCAGAGACTGATATATTGTCACATTGCTGATATTGATCATTAAGCAGATATTGTCATAACGCTGATACTGGTTATATCGTCACTCTTCAAATACTGATTGATATCGCTGATCCCTAATATCACTGATACTGATAGATCATGTCACAGATGTCAATATTATATTGTCATATTGCTGCTACCAACATACTGTCACATCAGTGACACTGATATTAAGGCAGATAATAATATTACATAGCCATATCTCACACATCAATTTTATATTCTTATAATCTCAGTGTTGATACTACATTGTTGTATTGCTGATATTAAAGTATTATACTGTAAAATCGCATTTAAAGAAGAGATGTAATAATATCGCCCAGCTTTACATTAAACTCTTTCAGACGGTCCTGCTGGTGATGGGAGCGTTGGCTGGAATAGTGAACAATCTGACATGCGAGCAAATAACAAGCTGTAAAACCCATTTAAACTAATAATACTGACCCCAGAGTTACAGCAGCAGAAACCACAAAGTACATGAACAGGCATCGGTGCGAGTGCTCACACACACACACACACACACACACAGGCACACACAAATCATGCAGTGGTGCGTTTCTGGATGACCTGTGTGTTATTCATTACCAAATTCGGGAAATATTGTAACTTCACTTGACTATTATGCAAATTCCACTCTGGGGGGAAATGATTTAGGTTTGTATGTTAAGGGGGGGGGGGGGGTATGGGGGGTGGGAGGGCTCATTCTGACCCTGACGAGGCTGTGAGCACAATAGAAATAAAAACAAGTATAAGTTCGGATTGAAAAATAGGCAGCGCTTCGCTTTGGTCTTGAATTCTTAATATGACACATGGATGAGGCATATGGGCTATTAAAAAATGCATGACCTTTAGTAATTCAATCCAGATTGTGAAATGGGTGGAAAAAAAAACCAGACCTGAATCATCAAACCTAATGTAGAAAACAGCTCTGAAAAATGAAAACTAGTCCATGCAGCCGGACACAAGGAGAGAGAGAGAGAAAAAAAGAGGGCAATAAAAAGGACAAATATCATATACACATATATATATATATATATATATATATATATATATATATATATATTTTTTTTTTTTTTAACTCTTTTGTCCCTTGATTAATGTGAATGATGAGGGTAAAATCGTGTGTTGGGGCTAATTGTATATGGTTTCTGCACAGAAAACAGTAATCATTTTACATACTGTTTACTTAACTGCTTGTACAATCCTTCTCGAGTGTATTAAGTGATTAGTGTGGATGGAGCCTGCCTGAGCTTGTCTGTGCTTTCAGCGTGCAGCACCAAAATGGATCTGACTGCAACATCTGGATGGCATTAATTACCTGCATTAAATCTAGCAAAGCCAAGTACAGCCAGAGGAGAGGAGAAAGAGAGAGAATGAGAGAGAGAGAGAGAGAGAGAGAGAGAGAGAGAGAGAGAATGAGAGAGAGAGAGAGAGAGAGAGAGAGAGAGAGATCTCCTATGGAATTTGGGATATTTCCCTGCTGCACTACTTAAATGCAATACTTTCTGTTCCGAGCAAACACGAGAATTTAATTTCCAATGAAGACACAAGGAACGACAAAGAGCTTCATATCCAATATAAATAGAACCAGGGCGGAGGATTGGGGGGGGGGGGGGGGGGGGGGTGTCAAATTCTCTGGAAAGACTTAATGCTGAATCAAATTTGAGAGAAAGCTTTGTTTATGTAAGCGGCAAGGCTTGAGAACCGGATCCGATTGCAAAAGGAACTGGGTAATAGGTAATTCTTACTTCATTTGGTATTTTTCCCTCTCTCCCTCCCTTCTTTGATGAAACGGCGCAGGGGAGGAGGACTGTATGATGTTTCTCAATATTCTGAAAAAGTTTCTTCCATATGCGCCCGGGATAATAAATCTTTCGTTTTTTTTCCTCCCCTGCATCTGATTATTCAAATGTTCCGTGAGCCACATGGCCGAGCGATGAAGCCAGTGCCCACTTCCTTTAATGCCCGAGCCGAGTCTCCGTGCTGTACTTCTCTCTGCCTGGTACTTTAAAAAAAAAAAGCGATGCGAGTATTAATATTCTCTTCAACGAGCTCCGCACACACCGCACACAGATGTCACTGCTTTTCTACAAAATATGGTATCAATCAAAGTCTGTTCTCTAAATGCCTATTAAAATCTTTTCCAAGAGACACATTTGGCCACATGGATGCAAAATTAACCAAGATACACACACACAACAAACACACGCATATTTGTCCTGCCATCATCGCAAGGACTTTGTATTGATGCAGCTATGATTTACAACATCTAATTCTAAGCATAACTATAACCTCATTACCAATTATTGTGCATTTATTTTTTAAAACCTTTTTTGTCCTAAAATTGTTGTTATTATTATTTCTTAACTTTGATATTCTTATCAAAAGTTGCACACACACTCTTCATTGCTAGGGCTTTTTTTTTTTCCAAGGGAGGAAAATAAATGACCCATTTTTATTGCCGTGTATGCGGTAAACACATCCTCTAAATGAGGCAGAGGATGGAATCGGGGTGCTCGCTCTCCGCAAACTGCGAGCCCAAGGAGCGCGCGGCGATTGGCCTGCAATTTGATTTACTTAGGTACAAATTATTAACACTTCTGAACAATGGCCGTGACACAAGAGGGTCCTTGATGATAAACAACAAAGGGCTGCTTTGTGAGTTGCCGCGACTCTTTACCAAACAACAGGCTATCATTAATTCCCATCCTCATTGCTATGCACCAATCATGCTCTAATCAGACACACTACATTCCCGTCACACCACTTTAAAACGAAACGGCCATGCTAACTAGGGCCTGGTTACGAGTAGATAAAGATACGGCTTTAACAGATTTCTCATCATCTGCCGCAAAAAAAACATGTGTCCTAATGATTGGAGACCATTAATGTCGTCTTTTCCTCTGACGCGCCACGGTTTAAAAAAATAAAAAATAAATAAAACCTCTTCGCTCCATAATGCAGCTTTTATGCCTGTGCTTCACACTGCAATCATTAAGCATATGCCCACATAATAATACTGACTTCCTAAAAATAAATGTCCTCAGAGACAGGAAATGAATCAGGAGAGGGGAAATAACAGCACGGCCATTACAGAGCTTCCACATTAAAAAAAAAAAAAAAAAAACACCACTCTTCAGTAGTCCCCCCCCATTAACATTACCTCTCTAAAGAGACACTTCAATCCTCTCTCTTCTGTGCTCTGTGTTTTTCAAAGACAGCGTCCTTCATGGAAGAGGAACACTTCTGTGATTTTATTTATTTATTTACAGCATTTATTTATTTATTTACAGCATTTATTTATTTGCCATTGTTATACCTAACCAGGATGGCTGTGGTGTCTCTTTCGCCAGGAGGCATGGCTATTAGAGGGCGGCTTTGCGGCATGGCGCAGCCGGAGAGGAATGCGGCAGCCGTAATTGTTCGGGCTGTCATCGGGAGTCATGTGACCCACCGGGGTCAGGGTCAGACCCCGCTGAGGAGCGTCAACCAAATTGGCCTCTGTTTGCCTATGGGGCGCCGTCGCCCCGCTGACACTTCCCGCACAATATAGCGCATTGTGATCGCAACAAAAAAAGGGGGTTCTCCGGGTTCTAATCACGTTCCTGATACAGGGATGGGGAGAAGTTTTTCACCCAGGTTTAATTCAGTGCCTGAACGCATACCAGGAAGACCTTTAAGTCAATTAAGCAGCCTTTGTTTCCTTGAGGGAACGAACGAGAGAAAGAGACGGAGAGATTGACATGTGGCCAGGAGAGCAGGCGGGCAAGGCAAACCCTGTGGACGTTTCCATTAAAAGACGGAGCAGATGAAACTGCCATTGGCAGGAGACTTCGGATCAACTTACTAAAAATATGTGTGAGCAAGGAGAGTGAGCGAGCTACACCATTCCTGCCACATTTTCCTGAAACAGACCCCTCCGCGCTGGCCGCTACTCTCTAATGTACTGGAACGTTCTCAAAACCATCGGACAGCCCTCGCGTATGCCAAGGCTCTGGAAACCACGTTACATTTCTCTGTATAAAGTTAATGGTTAGGCTAAATGCAGGAAATTTTCCACCGAGTAACCTTCACTCTGGGCATTTAAAAAAAAAAAAAAAACACCATGCTCCATGTTTTCATTTTTTCCTTGTCCCCTAGGATTTTTTTTGTTTGTTTGTTTGTTTTTTTCATCTCTTCACAGCAGCCAAAAATCAAATCTATGCCTTTACATAATGCGCGCTGACTTCACACGCATGACTTCAGAGCGTCATAAATAACACGCCCTTAATTTGAACGAGAATGATGGCTTGTTACAATGCGTCTGAGCTCTGTCTAAAGCTTGGCCGGGAAGAAAGGCGTCTGGATCAAAGTGTGCTGGTGTTATCTACAAGCTGTCAGGTCCTACAGCAATCTCCGAATGCACGTCTCCCTAAACGTCCTGTTTATTACAAAATCCTGATGATTGCGTATCGGATATTTTGCAGTAAGTCACAGAAAACCCGTGTGTCCTTTATATACAAGAGATTAAACCATTAGGTACATTGTGGGCCGGTTACACAAGGCTCATGCTGCTCATAACTGCCTTAGAGCAAAGTAATAAATAAATACATAAATAAATAAATAAATAAAAACTTTATGAAGAAGCAGATTCTGCAGGAACGGAAGAAGCAAGTTCAATAACCTTTTCGAGGCAGAATATGCAGCATCTGAAAACAATCAATTATATCACGGATGGTATAGTTCTATAGAATTAAGAATAAATGTAATATTTTCTGCTTTAGCTTTGTTGTTGTTTTTTAATATGATTTATCGGGGCACATGAATAAAACTAAATTCACACTCGCACACAAAAAGGTCATCAGACGTTCATAGACCCAAGAGTCTCATTAGTCCTTGTTTTAGCAGACAGTTCTTTTGGAGTAAGGGATGAAACACAACATGGTAGAGATGGGAGAAAGATCGATTGAGTTATGTATCATAGATTCTTTCCTGTGGCGATTCATGTATCGGCACACAAACTCCAAGATTGATTTTTTTTTTTTTTTATGCATTTTGTATTTATAGATATTTGCGTTTGAGTTGGTGAGTCTACACTGCGAACCCGAATAAGTTGGCAAAACTCAAAAAAAAAAAATTGAGGTAATCAGTTACATGACATTTTTTAAGTAATGATGTTTCCAATTTTAACTAAACAGAAGTACAGTATCAGTTTTTGAGTTTGTTGTACTCAATCATATTAATCGTTCTTTACTTGCATTACTGAGGAGCCGAAACTCACACTATAATTTTTTTGTTGTTGTTGCAAATTAAATAAATTGTTGTTGGCCTTTCGCCTGCTCATGGCAATGGGTCGCCACAGCGGGGTGTCACAAGTTCTTATGCCAGATGCCGTTCTGAACACAACCCTCCCATTTCTATCTGGGCTTGGGACAGGCACTTCATCCAGTGGCTGGGAATCGAACCCGGCCCTTTCTCATGGCAGGCGAAAAACCTCCCACTGAGCCACCAGTGCAAATAAGTATTATTTGACAACTTTAGGGAGCCCAGATTCGTAAAGCTTATACTTACGGCATCATGCGAAGACAGACCAAGCCACCAACTTGATCAAAACTATTCAATGTGGGCGGTTTACAGTACATGTGCATTGATGACGTCAGACACATAAATCGCCAGGCTGAAAGATTTTAAGTTGGTGGAACTTTAAAGAGGCAGTTACTGTGGCTTAAAATATCAAACTTGTTCAGCTACCTTGAAAAGTGTCATTTCTACAAAAAAGTGGAAATACCCATCAAGGACTATTAAGTTGAACTAATTGTAATTATTTAAGTTAACAATACTCAATATGTTTAGTTACCTTGAGCATCAGGATTTACAGTGTATACAGTAAGTGCAGCACAGTCGAATGTGTGGAAGGAGCGAATAATTTGCTAAGCCTGTTTAGCATTCATACCAAAATCCATCCAATTGAAATATTTATAAAATCGTGATTTGCAATACAAATCGAATCGGCACCTAGCTATATCGTGATGATATCGAATCGGGTCACCCTTGGGGATTTGGGTGACACTCTGTCACAATGCGCTCGCACTGGAGTCTCCTTCCCTAAGCGTTGAATAAATGTCTCCTTACGTCGTGATGATAATGTTTGTTAAACAAGACGTTTTCTTAATCTGTTTATTATAAGCCTTAGATCACGTCGAGCATCTGCCAGGTCCCTGTGAATGTGTTGTCGCTATGGAAACAATAACACACTAATATAAACCTTGGATTGGAACGACACCAGGCTCTATTACTAAGCATTTGAGAATTTAAAAACACTTGTTCTGGGCGTAAGTTCTATCGCATAGCGGTACTAGATTCGTTATCACGTGTAGGTGGCGACATCTGAAAGTACCGGTCAAGGTAACGAAGGAACACCACTTCCTAATACACTGTAGTACACTGCTGTTATTCAGTAATATGCCTTTTATAAGCAAACCAGTATATAAGCGAGTCCGGCTTGTCACGTAGAAGTGTTTTGAGAACCACTTGAAGCTGCAAATAAGAGCTCCTTTAGTGAGTCAGTGGATTGTAAAAGCAGCGCTGACAGCGAGCAACAACACAGCACTCGAACGATCAAACCAAGAGGAAGACAGACCTCGCTTCTCTTCATAGCTGTGGCAGTGACTGACAGACCTTAAAGCCTGGCTCTGACCCCCAGGGTAAAAGATCCCTGCTCCATCATGGAGAATGTCTGTCTCAGTCGTCTGTTCTCTTGTTCAAGCGGAGTTTGGAAGCCTGGCCGGGCTAAAAACGCACTGCAATATGTGCCTGCTTTGATTAGCACATGTATGATCAAACTGGCTGCAAGTCATTCATGCCCGCTGATGTGCTGGGCACCAGTCATGTGACTGAGATCAAACCGCAGAACCTTCACTGACGGATCACAACACTGTAGATCGTGTGAAATGGATTGTGTTTGGATTGTTCATTAATCTGTCCATCAATCAATACATCCATCCATCTTATTCCATGAATATAGCTATTTATCCCTGTTTGTCCCTTATTCCATTCTTCTATCCATCTTTAAAAAAAAATTTGCACCACATTATTCATCAATCTGTCCATCAATTTACATATTCATCTAACTATCCATCCCTCAATGCATTCATTTCCCCATCCATCCACTCACGTACCATACTTTACCATACCATCCTTTCATTCATATGATCATCAGTCTATTCATCCATCCATTCATAAATTCATTCATCGACCTATCCATTCAGCTTTTAATCCCACAATACATTCATTTTCCCATCAATACATGCTTCATGCCATTCAGTTATCCACGCACCATTCCATCCATCCTTTCATTCATGTGCTCATCAATCTATCCATCTCTCCATCCATTTTGTATTCATCTCCCCAGTCATCTATATATCCATCTATCCATATTTTCATTTTACATGTTTTTTTAGTTTGACTGGACATCTCACAGCCATCAATCCATTATCGGCTAAAACATTCAATCTTTCATATCTCTGCCCTTCTATTAATCCATTGAATCACCTATCAACCCACCCATCCATTTATTCTCCTATTTATCTATCCATCTAAATCATTTGCTGTCTATCCATCCACTTATTTACTGAATCATCCATCCTTTCAATCATCTGTCCATCTTCCATTCCTCCATTAATTCATTCACGCACCCATGCCTCTAGCTATCCATCCTTCCAATTATCCATCATTTCATTCCTCTGTCCAACATTATATCATCCCTCCATTCATCTACTGTATTTGTACATGACATAATTTATCTATCTATCTATCTATCTATCATCTGTTTATCCATCAATTTATGCATTCATTTTTACCTTACACCCATGTTTCATTCACCCCAGCACCCATTTATCTATCCATCCATCCATCCATCCATCCATCCATCCATCCATCATTTTTACATTTCTAATTGCTTTTTGATTGAACATCATTCAGTTGGATCTCAGAGCCATCAACCTATTCTATTACTGTACCTGTCAATACATTCATCCTTTGACCTATCTGCTCTACATCCATCCATTTATTCACCTATTAATCCATCAATCCATCTAAATCTGTTTAACTATCCATCCATTCATGTACTATATCCTCTATCTTCCATTCATTACTTAATTCATCCACCCATCCATCTAGTCATATATCCCTCCAATCGTCTATCATTTCGATCCACTATCCATCAATCTATCCATTTTTTGCATTCAGCTATTAATGCAACACACCGTTCATCTGCCCTTCAATCTGTATCCATTTATCATTTTATCCATCCCTCAATGCATTCATTTTCCCCAACTATTCTTCATCCATCCATCCATCCATGCATCCATCCATTTTACAGTTATAATGCAGTTTGAATGGACATCTCAGAGCCACCAATCTATCTGTTAAAATTTTCATCCGTTCACCTACTGCAGCTGCCCTATCCGTCCATTAATTCACAAATCAACCCATCCATCCATTTATTCACTAACTCACCCCTCCAGATATCAGATCAACTAATCATTTTTATCGTTCACTCATTCTGCTCAGTTTATACATCCTCCAGAGACCGTTTGAGATCTTGCCAACTCTGCCACTCTCCACCAGTAATTTTATCCGCCAACATTTATTTTAGATACATACACCAACCGATACTGTCAATTCCCAGACACGGAGACTTTTCGAATCGACCATCATACAGACGGTTGCTTACCAAATTCGTCGCAGATGCTGTCGTTCTCCAGCAGAGTAGGGTGCTCAAATGTGTCCCTGCAGTAGAGAATCTGAGTGTTGCTTGTGAGCGTAGCAATACCCCCCAGAGCTAGTACCACCTGGTCCGTCAGGAGTGAGGCAGGCCGCTCGCGGAGCCGTGCGATGATGGAGCGGTAGCGACAGTACTGTGGATAGCTTAGCACCAGGACCCTCTTATCTTCGCCATCTTCACCTGCACCATCATCACAGAGAGAAAAAAAAGCACATCAGAAACATACTATCTGTCGGCAAACTGGCTAATGCGCACAAGAACCGCTTTATACTGTAGTTGCACTTGTTCAAGGGTCGAGTGATATTTTTGTGGCGCTTCTTACACTTCTTGCAACTGTGGTGTGAATTAACTGCAAACTGCTAAGTCAGCTTGCACAGTGGAAAAAAGGTCACTGCTGTTTTTTTTTTTTTGCCTCCTTCCTCTACAGTCTTCATATATCTTTCTAGACATGAGGTATTTCAGAATCAGAGAGAGGAAGAACCTGAATCCATATAGCTTATTTAACAAGATGTAAAGAAGTGATGGGTGAAGGTCTGCTTGGGTTGAAGCACAGGACATGTGAAGTAGAACATTTTACACCTCAAACCGATGTTTTAAACATGACAGCAGACTGTTAGGATGGGCAATAAAAAAAAAAAACACACACACACACAAAAAAAAAAAAAAAACAGTAGACTGCTGGCAGGGTGCCACATCATTCCATCCTGCACAATCTGAGCTCTAGGCATGATGGTTCACAGCTCTTTCCTCTATCATAAGACAACTCTTGTGCTGCGTCAAATACCTAATCTTAGACAAAGACAGACGCATTTGTACACACAGAATATCGGCTCGTATAATATGCCACTGAAACTCTGCTTCTTGCGGCTTTCGGGAGACTTGAGCGCTCCGGGCAGAAATCCACTGGACACAGATAAAGTCTGATGACGCATTTTCCTAGGACGTATTTGGAATCAGAAAAAGAAAAAAATACCAGGCTCCAGGAGGAACGATTTTTTCATTGGGCAAATACTGAAGCTTTAATACAAATAAAAATAAACAAAACAACAACTGAAACCACAACGATTTCGGTTTTCGTTTCATATTGGTTGAAGATCGACAGCAGGCTCTCGTGCTCGAGCCACTTGCTAGATGAACTCGGGTAACTTTAAATAAACTCGAAAGTCTCTGGATAGAAAAAGCAACATGACGCTCTTTGATTTGCCTGGTTTATCTTTTTATAGGACTTTTATTGCATGTCTAAGAACCACTTAAGGCAGATGCAGAGATGTGGTGCGGTGCGGTGGAACTGGCATATTCGCTTTAGCACTGTATATAGTATAGTGGCTTTCACTTTGTTTAAACTGCGCCTTTGCACCGAGCGCAGACCTCAATGCATCAGTAGAAAAGGAATTCATTTACTTCTTTCACTTGTTCTCTTGCCCTCTTTTAAGAGTGGATTATGCCAGCTTTTACATGTACGTGAGACGGATTTGGCCCGTGCCTTGCGGTGAGCGTCATTTGTGTAGGGTTTTAGAGATTAACGTTAGAGTCTGCGTGGTGCAATACCAACACAAAAAAATTACACGGAGGGGTCAGTGTAAAGTCAAGTAGTTTTTGATTTGATACAACAATCATGAAAAAAAAAATAAAAATATATATATATATATATATATCCTTCATGTGACTTTTAGTCTCCCAAATTAGTAGTACAATGATGGCCAAATTTATTAAGCTTACGTCAACATATGCGATGTGTTACAGCTGTGCACGAAACAGGTGATTTGGCTAATAAGTTCGAGCACATTTGGCTGAAGAGTTGAACTAATTAACTGAAAATGAGTGAAGAACTGGATATGCGACAATGATATTCAGTGTCTGGAGCCACGGCCTGGGTCATCTCCAGACCTAATCCCAGTAGAGAACTGGTGGAGAATGGTGGAGAAAGCAGTAGCGGTTAAGAAATCTTCTTTTGTGCATGAAGCAATTAAGCAAGCATGATACCAGAGTATTGCAGGCGTCTTTTTGATTCTATGACGAGCCGGGTCCAGAAGGTTTTGTAGAATATGTTGTTTAGCAATTTCATTGCATAAAATAAAATAACTCAATCACTCACTCGTCATATATACCGCTTAATCCTGTATTCACGGTTGCCGGGGGGGTCTGGAGCCTATCCCAGGAGACACAAGTCGGGGTACAATCCATCGCTGAACAAACACACATACAGTACACACAATCACTCACACACTACGGCCAATTTGGGAACGCCAATTATCCTAACCTACATGTCTTTGGACTGTGGGAGAAACCGGAGTACCCGGAGGAAACCCACCAAGCACGGGGAGAACATGCAAACTCCATGCACAGAGTGACGGGAATCGAACCCGGACCCTGGAGGTGCAAGGCGACAGTGCTGACCACTACGCCACCGTGGCGCTTTTCATAAAATATCAAATTATTATTATTATTTGTATTATTATTATTAATATTATTAATTATTAAGTAAATAATAATTATATTATTATTATATCTTGCTTCACTTCTCAATTTCTAATTGCTTTCATCAAACAATGTAGATAAAGTACACAGGTCAGTATGTTAACGATGCTGCTCTGTTCTCGCTTCTCGTCAGCTACAGTCTGAACCAGGCCATACTCTGCTTTCTATTCACAAATTGGTCTCAGAATCCCGTGTTAATCGTCTGGCAGAGCGCATACATTTTCCTGATTAGATTTTGCCTCGGGCCAGAGAAGTTGGCAAAGGGAAAAGAGAAAGAAAAAAGAAAAAAAAAACTGCCATTCATTTCACTCATAAAATCAAACCTTTCGTAAAGAAAGCCATTCTTATCTCTTTGGTATTTAATTGGGAAGGACTGCACTATCATTAGAGGGCACTGGAAATTGCATTATGCAATTTCCCCTTAATAGCCTTGACAAGAGGCGCTTGTCACAAGGACGGCAGAAGGTGCTGATTGGTCCCAAAAAAAAAAACAAAAAAAATCAACCTTTCAGATTCGTCTAAGCCTCACGCGTCTTATCGTATCCCTGGAAAGGGACTCTGTTTCTTTAAATATGGCAATGTTCTCCTCGTTTACAGCACAAGTGCTCCACGAAATGTCAAATGGCCCTCTGTGGGAATATATTTACATAACACCTCTCTGCTCGGCGCCCCTGCCAAAGAGGGCCAATTAAACATAAAATGCAGGATGTATGTATTAAAGCATGTCTGAATGCTAATAATCATTAGTTATTTAATCGTAGATGAAAATTTTTAGAAAGGAGGTTTGAGGGTCCGCGTCTTCAGTCACAGTAAGCACTGAAAAAAAAAAAAAAATGAATGTTCGATTGAAAGGGAGCTTTTGTTTTTGTGGGTTGTTAAGGAAGTGGAAAATATACGACTTGCTTATTTCCCAGCGGGACAGAATGTCAAGTTATAAAATTGTCGGGGAAAAAAAAAATAATAATAAAAACACAGAACAGCCAAGGGCAGAGAAAGCACAAAAACTCACCGATTACAATCCACATCACTTTAAATATTATATATATATAAAACTAAATGTTAGTGCATATTACAGTCTAATTATAATGCTCGGCTCATGGAAGACAACATGACCTAGATAAACATCTGATAATGGCTGTGTACAGCTGGCTGCGGTACCTGCCCGAGCTTGTTATGGAAGTTTACAGAGCCGTATCTCCAAATCACCTGTCAGCTTGTTAACTCTCTCGAAATGTTTCTGCTCAAGCTTTCTTTCTTCCTGCAAATATAAATAAAGATCCTTTGATTAGCTTTTGTAAAACTAGCTGAGCTAGTTTGAGCAAGACATCTTTCTTTCTTTCTTTCTTTCTTTCTTTCTTTCTTTCTTTCTTTCTTTCCCCCCTAGCAAGCCTGGATGAGGCGACAAAGCTACAAAAATCTCGGACAGCACTTAACGTGCGCCTCCACGTGTCATCTCCATGTGATACGTTCCGGGACCGTCCCACCCTCCTCGCCAAACTGTACCCGAGGCTTTCTCGCTGTCAAGCGAACCAGGTTTGACAGATGCTCCATAATAGCTACCTGTCCCTTTGAAAAGTACAGGTCAAAATATTAATTTGAACACACAGATTGGGGGCTTGCTGCGGAGAGACGGAGACTGAAACTCTGAATATTCCTGGCAGAAGCTGCTTATTATATGTCCTCATTACTGCAGCCTATTAAAGTAGACGAGCATTGATGTTAAGGTTATTGGCATGCATTATTATTGATACCAGCGCGCTGCACGCTGAGAAACGGGGGGAGAGAAAATGTGTCATCTCCACGGCAACAGTTTTAATGAAATATTTCTCGTCAATAATGGCTAACACAATTACACTCCGGTCATAAACCCATGAATCAAAGCGATGTGTTTGTGTGCTGGATCTGAAACGTCTCCGTGCACGAGGGCATGTTATTACATCGCTATTGCGGTGCTGTGAGAAAGAAGAAAAAAAAAGAATGATAAAAAAAAAAATGTTGAAAGACAAGATTTTAGTTGTCCTGGCGTTAACGTGTAATTAATTTCCACTTATTATTAACGGAAAATCAAGCACAGGGTAAACCGAACCCAATAACATCAGACTATTCAATTTGCATAGTGTAACCCTTCTGAGTCATCAACAGGACGTAATCGCCTTTATGCATCGCTGGCTGGAATGCTAAAAAGCATGTTCATAGCTGAGCAAACGTGTGCGCTAGAAAACGACTCAATCCCGGCCTAGAAATAGCTTCGGATGTGAACTAGGACGAATATATTTATATAGTAATGCAACGCCGTGCAGCACTATTATTAATGCGCTGGTTTATGCTTTGGCTGTTCAGATACCCTGCTGCTGGCGCTGCTTGCGAATTGTCCTCTGTGTGTGCCACCTCCATAAAAAGCTAGGACGCACCGAGCAGCAGGACATCGGCCTCTCAAGCTGTCTGTCTTTATTCGCCTGGTATGAAGTGGCCAGTAAATCATGTGTGCGCGGAATATATTCAGATAACCAACGACCCTCCACGGTCCCGCAATACTTAAACACATCGAGCTTTTCATATTGAAATGTCTCTAATTCGCTTTCCAGCGGATTCGTTCCCTCCTGAGGACAAGCCTGGTCTGTCTCGCCGAGTCGGCCTTTCTCTAAAACGCGCATGATAGTTTCAGCGATCCGAGAGGAAACTTTCAATTGAAAGCGGGTGCCTGGAAAAATCCTTGGCGACTCATGCGCCTGAGCTCGATTACTGAGAAACGCCCGAACCCGCTTGTTAAATTCGTGTGATTGTGCTTCACGTGCCAAGAGCAACAGTGGAAGATCGAAGCGTAATGGACGGCAGGTTGCTCGAGACGCACACGGGCAGGGCGTCCCGCCCTGCACGTCCGTAACGCGGCTCTTTATTCGCCTTCGTCCGCTCAGGCCTCCGCTCCGAGTCGAGCTTTTCGTGAAAATGTTCGAAATCCCTTTTGTTTATAAATTCATGTTGCATGCCGAGTTTTTTATTGGTCTGCCGAGTCTCGTGTGAGTCTCACATGCAGAAAGCCCAAGGCTTTCCGAACAAGCCAGGTTTCCTTAAGCGGTCCCAACACCTGTGCTCCTGATGACTAATTTGCGAACTTTGAACAGCAGTAGGTCCCGAATGGAACGTATCAGAAACGTCAAATTATTCCAAAGAATTAAAAAAAATAAAAATAAAAAATGATAATCCTAACTTACCTTAAAAGTTATCAAGAGCCTCGTATATAACCATGGATACTAATTGGGTAATGGAATTTAAAGGTTTCTGTTCCCAAGCAGGAAATAGTTCATATTACAAAGCTGATTATGTACAGAGATAAAGAAAGCTGAAAGGGCGAGACAGTTAACTCGATGCTATATTAGGAGTCCCTTGTGCAGCGTATTACTGTGTTTAAATGCTTTTCCATGAACCAAACAAATGAATACATGCACCGCAGTGGAAGAAAACAAAAATTACGTTCGTACAGTATCCCACCCTTATCATGTTACCAAAAATTCTATTATAACAATACGAAAACATTATAGATTTGACCTTAAAGAGACATCGGAAAGGCTTGAGTACAGGATATTACGTCATGGCTGTAATTATCCTAATCGCACAGTCTCAAGAAGCATATGGGTGAAGCACCATAACAGATTAATAACAGATGCATTTGTTTTCTCGGAGCTTGAGCGAGAGAAGTTAAATTTACTCAAATGTTTCATGGAAATGAACTGCCTCAGGTAATCCCGTTGTTCAAGCAACAGTAACTCTATCTGTAACTGCAATAACTCAAGGCAGTCTTATATTATATATCGGTGAACTTGGGGGGGGTTTGTGTTTTACAACGTATTGAGTGCTTTTGTGTGCGTGCGCGCGTGTGTGCGTGCGCGCTTTACTGTTTATCGAGCGATTCGGCTCGAATGTCGGCTTCAGCGGCACAGAAGTACAGCGATAAAGTCAACATAAAGCTAGAGTTTTCTGTTCGATATTATATTAGTAGTGGTCATTATTAATAATTTAGTAAAGACGCCTGCTGCTCTCTAGGTTACTAAATACTGAATGGAATCAATTATCTAGCGAGGGAAAAGCTCCGGAGTGTTGCCTGGTGCCAGACTTGGTAACTGGGAAATGTAATCGATTAGATAAAAACACGGCAGTTAACGTAATGTCATAACACATGGTGAGCTAGTCAGTTAAGTGCATTAACACAGAAAGAAATGTGTATATAAATTCCAACATAGGGAGTGAGTCATTAAGTCATTATCACTCATAGTCATTATGCCTTTCTGAGAAAACGTCTGAGGAAGCACAATGTGTTTACACCCTTGTGAGAGAGAAAAAAAACATCCGCAAATCATTAAGCCGTTTTTTTTTTTTTTTTTTTCAACATTTTTGTTTGAGTACAGCTTGTAACTCAGAATGTCTGACCTTCATGGAGGAAAAACAACCACAAAAAAAAAAAAAAAAACGGAGAATTCCTACTTGGAACGTCTGGAACGACAGAAAGATTAGCAATAAACAAAGAAGCACTTATGCACTGTAAAATAGGTCATACCGTATATATTAGTGCTTGTTTAAGATAACATCTACATTATCTACATCTACATATTAAACAAACATTTATCTGATCAGACGTGTTCGGATACACGGCATATAGAACTGTTAATTACACTAACTGTCGGTCGCCAGCGTGGCTCAAAGTGGCTCAAAGTTGCGGAAACAAACCAATGATGATCTGCCCATCCTAATAAAAGGCATTTTGGAACGGTTGTATGAAAGCAGTATCACGCAAGGCCGTGCTATTGGACTCAATATCAGCATGCATCAAAACCGTGATGATAGTCAATACAAGAGCATGTCCTCATGTGGGACAATGCTTAATTAAATACCTAAATATGCATTACTCATCACAGAGCTTTGCCAAAGTCCATCGTGGAGGCGTTTGTGTCCTTTCCCTGCTTCCAAAATTCTACATTTCTACTCGCAGCCCAGGAGTTGTGCTGTTTTCTCTTCACATAAAACAACATATACAAGACGGCATGTTATTCAGGGCTTCCAGATATTCAGTTATTCGGGGTTGCCAGATCACACTGATAAAATCCCCCTCATGCAGCGCTGAAAACTTGCCCAATCTGATAAAAACGAGGGCTTTAAGAACATCTGTACTAGAACTCATACTGTAGCCCAATTATATTTGCACGCACTTAGTTTCACTAGAATTAGCCTACTTTACACCAAGACAGGGTACTGACCTTCTTCCTTTGAGCAATAGGGAATTAAAAAATAGCCAGTGTCCACATCATCCAAAAAAGTAAAAAAATAAATAAATAAAATAAAAAACATAAGGGTAAATGTCTTACATTAAACATATTATCTTGAATGCTGTTTATCTGTTATTTAAGACAACAGCCAAGAGCTCCATGCTTTATGTGATTTTTTTAAATGTTTCCTTTTTTCTGTTCCGAAAAAAGAAAAAGAAAAAGATCTGATTCCATGATCAAAAACCATACTAAGATCTGAACCTTGAGTTTCATAATCCATTCACACCTGCTAGTAACTGTTCTCCCGGGAGCCAAAATCACACCATTGCGGATGTGCGGAGTGCAGCAGGTTGTGGGATTCGGATCAAGATGAATCTCAAGACGTACTTAACAACGAGCTCATTTTTATGATTAAATGCACTTCACAAATGGAAGACCTTTTATTTTGTGAAAGCGAGTACAGAATACGATCTTGACTTTCGCACTTAATAATAACACATAATAAGAGATCAAAAATTTTTTAAAAGCTGATGATGACTTTTTACATACTGAACCCACTTCATCTATAAATGAAAAAAAAAACTTACAGCCTAATAATGGACACATGATCCTCTTGTTCTGGCTGCCCGGGGCTACTGATTCCTCTATCATGGAAAACACAATGAGCACATTTACTGTGGACGCAAGCTGTGAAGACCACAACTTTATATAGTAAGAATCTAAGTCATGAGAGTTGGCATGGATTTTCTTTTTTATTATTGTTATTATTATACTGGAAATCTATGAAGTACTGAAACAGATTCAAACCCGCCAGTTTAAACTGTGCCTCGCAGGGTCTCGCAAGGATTACCAGACACTTCATGTACACTTTGTACAGCTTGCATAATCTTTACTAATGTAAGACTAGTCAGAGATAAGCGAGAGTACATCCCATTATGCCGTGCAACAGAATATTGGATATTGTGTTGTGTTGCAGTAATGGTTTGTAAAATGTCGAACCGCGTAAATCCGATAATATCTAAGACTTACAGTAAGCTCAGGCTAGGCACAAAAGCTAGAACGCCTTTTTCCGCTATCTGCTGTTCCGCTCCGTCTCAGGATGCGAAAAAATCAAATATTTATTTTTCCCGGTCCGGTTTTTAATAAGCAATTTAAATATGTATTAAGTCGCAGCTCTCAGGTGTCCAAAGAACAACCACAAAGACGAATGACATGGGCATCGAAACGATTCACAAAAAAAAGGCACGTTACTGTATATTCTCACGCGCCAGCCCTGGCTAGAACAATGACAGCTCTCTGTTTTAGCACGTGAGTGGGTGAAACGATTACACCGAGCTCGGAGAAGAGCGGCGGAGAAGAGCGTTTACTCCACGGAGCCAATTAAAAAGTATTTAGGATGTGACACAAAGGAGTGGATTAGATGCCAGGAGGGGATAAGAAGATACCGCGCTATCAATGTGCCATCGTGTCGATTTCTTCATCCACAGATGCTGGTAGACAAGGCCTTTTCAATTACTGCTTGTAGAAGAAATCGTTCATAATTATAGGAGCTGTCACACACACACACAACACACACACACACACACACACACACACACACACACACACACAAATGAAACTTGCTTATAAAAACGACTTGTATGGATCACTGCTGCTTCCTATGTGGAAGTGGGTAAAAAAAATGCAGGCCTTGCTATACTCACATGCTGAGCCTGATTACAGTCGATCATAAATATTGGCACCCACGTTTAAATTTTTAACTGACGTGTCCAGTGCCACATTTAAGCTGCATTTATTTATACTGTATATTCAGGAGAGAGGAAGAAAGCATACAAAGGCGCCGTCACAGATAACAAATGCCTTTTTACTACATAAGGAAATCATTCAGATTGAATTTATTTGATCTATTTTATGAACGCAGCTGGTAAATTATTACCGCCAAACAACCAAGACACTGTTGCTCTCTGACCTATTTAAAAAAAAATTTTTTTTTAAGGTTATAGACGTTTATACGGGTCCTCGAATGAACGTAATGCGCCGATTTCTGTGCTTGCGCGGTAGTAAAGGTCAAAACAGTCAAGGGTTGGACACTGATTCATCACTAACGCTGGTGAGAGAGTGGATAAAGAGGGCTTCCTGGGCAGAGTGACGTCAGGCGACGCGGGCACAGTGGGGAATTTGTCACACACATCGCTCAGCGCGAAAACTGATTTCATCCCTGCAACAGGCTACAAATCAGCCAGAGTCGCCTCTTTTCAATGGTGGGGGGAAGGAGAGTGAAAACACACGCACTAACACCCGCACACACCCACACACACACACACACACACACACACACACACACACACACACACACACACACACACACACACATAAACACAAAAGAAATCTCTACAACCTAATCTTGCCAAACAATAACTGCACCTCAAACTACTCCTTAACCGTCCCTGATGGCATTCTCTGTATTAGCCGGAGCCGAACTGAACTGGATTTGGGCTTAATTACTCACTTAACGTGCACAATGTTTTTGCTGCATAAAGCACTTTATGACTTGAGAAAAGTGAAGCCGGATGCTGTGAGGAATCCTCCGGCAAATAAGGGGATTAATTAAACCTGAGTTATAAACTGTGTATAATAATAATGATAATAATAATAATAATAATTAAAAAAAACAGTGTGTTTAATATTTAAGAAAGAAAGGCTTCTTGAGTTTCGCAACCCCCACTCCTGCTGCTTGCCCCGATGTGAAATGATTGGCTGGCGATAATAACAGATTAGTCATCCTGACTGAATAGGGCTTGGCACCGCACAGACCATAAAAAGCCACATTGTGCTTTTCTGACACACACACACACAGCCTCCTCAGGTATAAATGGATGACTCCACACCGCTTGCCTGGAGCTAGTGGGCTTACTAATGCGGCAAGACAATCAGTTTTAATTGAATTTCTGCTATTTAAGAATGCAGATGATTTTCCAGCCTAATAAATCTCTTTTGATTTTTTTTTTTTTTTCCCATGCTAAAGACACATCAATAACTGACAATGTTGTTTCAGAGACGCACAATAAAATGATCCACTTCCTGAAAGGTCGGGAAAAGTGTCGCCCCGTAACCCGAGCCGGCGTAACCGCTACAGTGTCTCTCTCTCCCTAATCTGCTTGGTGCGCCGGAAATGGAGCAAAGCGCCCGAAAAAACAACGAGGACTGAAAAAGTTTACTGTGCGTACTATTTAGCAAACCCCACCCCCCAACCCTTGTCTCTTTTGCTCTCATACGAGAAAAACACTGCACAGAAAACCTGCGTCACTGTTACTAGCAAACTAACAGACTTTTTCCACATCAATGCCAGGCTTGTAGATTTAGAAAAAAAAAGGCTGGCACCGCGCCACGCTTTAGTCATAGGGGGAATAACGATATGAGCAGATTAGTGGACAATAAGCCCTGTAAGTTTCCAGATGGGCCTGCCAATAATCAAAACATGATGACTATAAAAAAAAAAAAAAGCAAACAGGCAGAGCCACAGAACTCCGGCTATATGGGCACCGAGAGCCCTGGTGCCATTTTTAAAGGATAATGAAACGATCATTTCGCGAAATAATCGCTGTTTGGGTTGGTTACTCACTGTAAACACGCGTCTCTATGTGTCTTTTTCATACGCTTTAACCGAGCAGCAGCGCTGTCTGTAAATGGATGCACACAATCTGTTCGCTCACACAATCTCAAAAAGAAAAAAGGAAAAAAAAGAAAAAAAAAAAAAAACACAAGCGCGGTCTATAAATTCGTCCATCAACCAATCAGTCCATCCTACCCACGCTTACCACGCAAAAATGTGTCATGTTTTGCTGCTCTAGCGTCCCACCCGTGAATAAATCCGGGCTATTACTCCCAGCAGAAGTGTAGGTTTATTTTTACTATTGAATTTTTTTTTTTTTTATTGTTTATTGCACATTTTATTTCACGTTATTTTACTTGCATGATTAACTTAATAGTCGACTAGTGGATTGGCGAATAACGCGAAAATCGACGTATCAGAAATCGCTACCAGTGTTAAATCGATAGGGATTATCTTCAGGTAACTTTAAAAACAACGTGCGACCGGTATGTCAGGAAACATTAGCTCCGATAAAACCGTACTATATTTTTTGCAGTGCTACAATTATTCAAAACTATAGGCTGGACATATTGACAAAGTGGCACGGACTCACTTGCCTATAATTTTTTGCTACTGCTAGGAAATTCTGGCAGAGTAGGGGAAAAAATGAGACACTGAGACACAGCCTATGAATTATGATTATTTGAAACAAAAAAAAAAAACACTTGAATAATCTAAATGTTATATACACATATATAATATATCTTTTTATTATTATAAAAAAAAAAAAAATTGTATAGGCCACAATTTCCCTGTTTATGATCCTGGTGTAGCAAGACAATTATTTTTGTTTGTAGAGTTGAGCACACTACCCTAGCCAGGAAAGTTGGCATCTCATCTCTCTTTTCCCTCTATTCTGCGTTTTACTCCTGCCTGTGTCAGCAGAAAAAACTTTGCCAAATGCCATTTCCACAGCATATGAAAATGAAACTCGTACAGATTCTCTGTGCCAGATCAAACAGTAAACTGGCTGTTTTTTTTGTTTGTTTGTTTGTTTGTTTTTAAAGTAAATAATGCAGCGATCCTCTGAAACCTTCAATACGTCCGGTGCCCCGACGCCAAACCTGGTTAGCTCAGATGAATCACTCCTGTCTCCTTAGCTGCTGATGCTCGACCAGCTAGCTGAATGTAAATCTGCAACTTGGAGCAGGATGTGGAGATGAAACGGAATGGGAAGCGCATCCTGGGTCACTCGCTGTTCAGTGCTAAAGATTCAAGAGCTACTAAACGCCCCATCTGTCAATGCCTGTTTACTGCTACAGACCCGAGCCGTGGGTCGGAAGGAGAGCAGATGAAACAGTCGGCCGAAGATGAGGAACGGATGAAGAATGGAGCGGAAATCATGTCGGAACAGCTTTTAATCAAAGTTCATTCTATAATTACAGTTTTAAAAAAAAAATTTTATTAACAAATTAGTCGAGCTCAACAAAATATCTTAATAAATGACTACTTTAATTACTACCAGCTAATGTTACTGGTAAATGTTTATCCATTCATTCATCTTCAGCAGTGACTTGCGAGAGCACTGGATATGAGGCAAGTGTTTACCCCGGGCACTGTGCACGCACAAGCTGTATTCACACACACCTTCACACCTAGGGGCAATTTATCTTAGCAAATACAACTCCCGGCATGGGAGGAAGAAGCAAACCTCAGAATACTATCGAAACCCGTGTGAACATGGGCAGAACATGCAAAACTCCACACAGGCACTAGCGCAAGCCCACGATCAGACTCAAGACTGTGCAGCTGTGAGGCGGCGACATGGCAAATGTTATAATATAAAACATCTTTTCGTCTTGAATTTGAGATAAGTGACGACATTTGGAAAGCCAGCTTAACAGTACACAACATATATGTTGAGGGGTGCTCAAGTCAAACCAAATGTGTAGAATAACTCCCTTTATTTCTCTCTATAATCCCCTTATGCACGTATCCCAGCGTCTCACTAGTGCTTGGACACCATCAAGGTAATAAGTTGTCCCGGTACGCCGGAGCCACGATTGAATTGCCTCCTTCACGCCTGATACGCTGGCCTCCCAGGAACTCCTTTAATGGCCCAAACATGTGGAAGTGCTTTGGAGCGAGGTAGCAATAGTTTCTGTACCGTACAATTGGTGTTCATAAATGATTATGTGTATAGTTCCCACAGACAGATGCGTCTCTTCCGCAAACTGGCGACAAGTTATCCGCCGATTTTTAAGGATCAGTCGCTGAATGTTCGCTGGAACGACTGCATGGGGCTCCGAGCCACCTCGGCAGGGATCGTCTTTAAAACGTATGCACCATGCAAATGTTTTACTGAGTCTCCTCGCCGTACTGTGCTTCTTTAAAATAACAATTTTGTAAACATCAATCTTTTTGCACCTTCATTCATGAGAAATCTTATCACAAGTCCCGGTTTGACTTGAACAGCCTTTATCTAACACCTTCAACAGGTTAGAATTATTCAAGATGGTTCTACTAAATGTCAACAAATCAAAGAATACTGTTCAACGTCCAATCCCTTATTTCAGTATGATTTCAACATACTTACTGTGTGACACCAGAAACAAACGCCTACTGATACTGATGTGTATTTACCGAGATAACATCACACACGATCTAAGGTCTGTATTTCCACTAGTAGGCGAGAAGGAAAAGAAAAAAAATTAAAGAAAAAAAAAACTAAGCTACACTAAATGAATTCCTTGTTTATTCAAGAAATTTGAAATACATAAAAAGCCAATAAGCAGAAATACTTTGTATCCTATTCGTGCTCCTGGGTGTGTGAGAGTTCAGTCATAAGAAGACTAACTATACTAACTAACTGATCCTTTTCTCCACAGCTAGTCATTATCAAAACCACATCCTCGTGCTAGTTCACTGGGTCTGCATATAAAGTATCATTGAGAAAAGTTTGTGATTGAGAGCTGTTTTTTTTAATAATTTGAGGCCTAACAATTACAATAAATGCATAATTATTCAATGAAAAAAAATTATATCACTGTATAAACTGACCAATCAGTTAGCGCATAGACATAAAGTACTGTACAAACGTCTTGAGCCACCCATTCCTTCTTCATATTAAATTTAATTCAATGGTATAGATTAAATAAAGAAATGAGGAAAAGAAATGACTACGATTTAAAAACTGGTTATTTATGCAACAACCTCAGCATCAACCTCTCGTCTATTCTAACCACTCAGCATTCAGGATCGCCAGTATACTAATCAGCGGCTTGATCGTCTATCATCATCAGCACCTGTTTCTCACTGGTTTGTGCCTTACGTTAGATGCTTGAATGATTCATAGGTCATTATGTGGCTTAACAAACAAAAAGACTACTTTACTAATACAGGAAAGTCTGGCTCTTTGGAAACAACATATGAAGAAATATGAAGCGCCAGACTTTCGCACAGCACTGTATATTATAAACAAACATCTCATCTGATGGAGAATTTAGTGCTTGAATATTATTATTAATATGACATAAATATTTTTATCGATTGAAACCTGATTGCCGTCCTCTTAGCTTTTTATGACGTTTTGTGGGCGTCACCAAATGCAAATGAGCTATGTCAGGAACACCTCCCCTGCAAACGTATACCCGTGCCTAGTGTTTAAAAAAAAAAAAAGTTTTATAAATCCTCTGTTTTTTTTTTTTAGACTTATTCAAACATTTACCCACAACTTGAGTAAGAGTTTGTTAGAAAAAACAAAAAAACAAAAAATGTGGAGGAGCATACTAATGGATTAGTGCTGCACAGGTAATCGTACAGAAATCGAAATATCTAATCACAAATTAGTACAGGTAACATATGCAAAGTAGGTAAGTCATGTGGTTTGCCTGAATAACACTAAAACTGACCAATGGACTCAGAGACTTAAGCGAAAAATGACAAAGAAAGGCTAACTTGGTGTTTTTTAAATATCATATGTATTTATTTAATAATATGTAATATCCAATAATTCATATGTAGCACTTGCAGGCATCATGCAGAGAGAGAGCTTCAAAAAGACTAAAAAAAGAAAAGAAAAAAATGTTACACATTACTTGGCGAAGGTCATGGTGGCCATGTTGCGAAAGAGGCATTTCAGGAACTAATGAACACAAGACTGGAAATATAACCTGCATTCATGCAATACTTTGAGTGCAAACTGTTTGCTTTTAGTCTACATAAGTAAGCATGAATACCAAATGGTACATTTCCTAATTAAAATCACAATCGCGATATGTGTAAAAAAAAAAAAAAAAAAAAAAGATCAAATGAGTAAAAATTTTTTTAATCAAATCGTGCAACCCTATAATGAACAAAATATACCAATGGAAAAAAAAAAAGTCTTATTACCTCAGGCTCACTTCAAGGTTACAATGTTTCTGTTTATGCAATCACTTTATCTTCAAGAGCCTGGATCACGCTGACCGATGACGCAAACGGAACGCGGCCTGCCATTAGAGGATCTTCATAATCTGAACACGGCTTGTTAGAGAATTCAGCCAATATTTTATTGGGATCTTCTTATACGGTATGACAAGCGGTAATCTTTAAAGACGGATAATTAAGTGCTATTGCTCGTCTCCTGGAGTAATTATGCCTGATCTTCTTTTAAAAGAAAAAAGACAAAATAAAAGAAGGCTTGTCAGAAGTACTGCTCTGCTGCTTCACTTAAAGACCTCCATGAAGCACCTAAACAATGCTTCTAGTTTATCAACGCTGTAAAATAAGCTCTTAAATCCCTCCCTTGATGTAAGATTACACCTCGGACATAGACTTTCAGACGTGTGATAGGATCTTGCTCTGATTGTTTGACTGGGTGGAGTTCATTTCAGCTATACACATGGCAATATGGTGCTATTGTCCCCATCTATAACCTACTTCCATTCTTCCACAAACAAAGTCATGTGAGAGCAAACAAACTGACGTGATGCTGCTATCAATGTAGGAAGTTGTTTTATTTTTCTTCTTTTTTTTTTTTTTTCTTTAAAAGCTTAGACAGACAAACAGAGAGACAGGCAGACGTTTCCTCCTGTTAGAGTTGTGACCTGAATCCCATGCAGATGCGCAATAATGAGCTAAACGAGTTTATCATCATCTGGGGATTTAATGAGGGGGGGGCAAAAATATATCCTTAAGACAGTAAATCAGCCTTCGTCTCGATATAATGAGGCTGGAAGGAAGATACGTTAATTACAAGATCAGGAATGCATCAATTTTCCATATTGCCCCCTTTCCCCAAAGCCTTTGTGTTCAGCCCTGGTGAAAGTCAATTTCAATGAATGAATTAAAAAGAGAGAGAGAGAAAGAAAAAAAACAAGTGACTCTGTTCTGTAAATGGCAGTGCTTAACTTTTTTTTTTTTTTACTAGATTATGCATATGCTATGTTGCAAAGATTCTGGTAAACCGGTCAATCTTTGTGTTTGCGTATCGATCGCAGCACTAGCGATGTACAGTAAAATTCGAAGTAAGCAAAGTCAACGGAAACGAGCAGGAGATTTCTGAAGGTCTTGATAAAACACTGGATTGAAACCGGACGTCTTCAGTGAGACATCCAAGGACGGTCTGAAGCATTTATCAGAAACTGTTTGCTGATGCCGTGGCCAAATCTCTTTAGGTGTCCTTCTGTCTCTCATTAAGATAAGGCGCAAATCAGCTGCTGTAGAAAACAGAGACGCAGCTGTGTAAGGTTTTGACGGACACACATGTATTGTAGAACCCTGAACAAAGCTTTAGCCAAAGGCAATTGTCTTATCCTGATATAAGCAATAAAACTTTACATGATGTGCTGTGTGTTACTGTTTCCCACGTATAGACTGTATACGAACTGGACAAAACCAGTGCGACGTCACCCACAGGTTTTCTGAGGCGTGCTTTTGAAGCTCAATTGTGGGCGCTCTGGTCGTCGTTAACCTGACAGGATCTGATTGCACCAAAAATAAGGATTTATCCGTAAATGACCAAATAAGCGGAACAAACAGAGCCTGGCTGTTGTTTCAAAAACGACCTGCTTACAGTTACCACATGCTAGCTCACTTAGCTTTAGCTTAGCTAACAATAATGTATTCGCTGACATTATTTTGCGTTAGATTCAAATCCGTCATCCATACCCGAACGGTCGTCTCATGTTAACACCTACGCTTCTTGAGGTACATTAAACTGTAACAATTCCAGTTATCTGAAATGCATAGCAGACAGCTAGAGGTTCGACACCTGCATTGCAGCTGTCGTTCAAATGCCTCTAATGGCAAAATATTATGGCTTAATATCATTTTAACTGATAAGTTGCATAAAAATCCACCCTTGTACAGTTACAAAATGTAGCTATGGAGACCAAAAGTGTGTTTTGTGCCAGGCTGCAAACATGCTCTTTTCTGCTGTAAAACTATGAGGATTAACTCACTTCTTTATAGCCAGTGATCCTAGTGGTCATTCGAGGAACTGCATGTTTCGACACATCTGCATTGGACTAATTTTTCTGAACCGGAGGTTGTCCAAAACTATTGTCTTGAAATGTTTACCTTATACCACAGCAATTGGAATCATTAAATGGCAAAATTCTCTTTTAGTCTCGTTTAAACATTCAGATATGCCTCCAGTGTGCCCTGCTTTCTGTTCTTTTTTTTTTGCGCAAGATTTAAACAAGTCGTCCCCTAATGTGACCTCATATAAGAAGGTGCCCTCCTCCGGTTTGTTGCTCAGTTCTCCTTTTCTCCAAATTGGCCTGGATCAGCAGTAGTTCATTTACACATACCCAGAAACTGCACATTCGGAAGTGGAGCAAAATAAAAGAAGTTGAATTGAAACTATACAGTGTTTATATACTGTAGGTCCAGTTTGGCTCATATGAGCTCAAAGTGTTAAATCAAGACTAGGGTTTTTCCAGTGTGTTAAAAAAAAAAAACCTGCATTATCTGAGAGTTATTTCAGCTGAAACATTAACACATACACTTTGAGGAAGCTCTGAAACCTGTGGTGACTTGTTAAGGAAACAATACAATATAAGACCTTTAAAGAACGTCATTGGTTATAATTACCCAAAACCAGTTCTCATTATTAGCAGCTATAAACAGTCATTCTCTCATTCGCTTCCCTTTTGTTGACTCTTGTAGTGAATAAATCACCACTGAAAAAACTGAAGAAAAAAAAAACCTTCTGTCCTGAAGAGTTTCCTGTACAGAACAGGGGTTTCAAGGCAAAGCGCTGACACTGAAGACTCCTTCCAAAAATGCTGATCTCCGCACGTCAATGAACACTTTACGTCATACAGTACATATAAGCCTGTTACTATGGAAACCATCAAAAGCAATAACACAGGAGAAATCCACCGGAACAGAACAGAACTGCAGTTAATGGAAATATTCATTGCCTTCTGTTTAATCAGAATGGAGAATTCAAGTGCATCATAAATAACCGTATAACACCACACACACACAAAAGACACGCCTTACAACCAGTGTAAGAATATTAATACTCCTGTTTACTCTATTGCAGTACTGTCAGGCTAAACATAAAACAATGCCCCTTCAAGTGTGTTCCAGAAGACAGAAAAAAAGGACAAGTTGTCCCCGTAGGAGTCTTACATTTGTTTCACTTTGTTGTTTTTTGGAAACCAGCATGAGACTAGGGTATCACTAGACAATCGAGCGGGAGCTGGCAACTACGAAACCGCAGCAAAAGTCAGCCATTTTTTTCCAAATCAATCAATCAATAAATAAATACAAGACAACAAAGTTTGCTTATATCTTTTATACAAATTAGCTTTTCCATCATAACTGTCTATCAGTATAGAAGATGACTGGCCACTGGAAGCCTGGAGCCTATCCAGGGAAACTTCGAGCACAAGGCAGGGGTACATCCTGGACCGGGTGCCAATCCATCGCCGGGCACATACTTTGGAAACACCAATTAACCTAATCCGCATGTTTTTGGACTGTGGGAGGAAACCAGACTACCTGGAGGAAACCCCCTAAGCACAGGGAGAACATGCAAACTCCACGCACACAGACAGACCAGGAGCAGGAATCGCTCCAGTATCTTTGTATACGATGATGAAGCAAAGCCAAACGGTGACAATAAGCATCGTGGAAAACTGATCGGAAACCCAAAAGAGCTTGTGCTCTAAACACTACAGAGCATTTTCTTCAAATGGAACGTTCACACATTTACCTTCTTTCGCTGGCTGTCATCTGTGTCCGAGTCTGTGCGCTTGGAGGGAAAAAAAGCTGTCTCCTTTAATTACTTAAACACCCTATTTCTTTGGACGAACAATTGCTTTTTAATTTCGGGCCTTCAATTATAGTCAAAAGTTTTTTCTGTGTTTTTTTTTTTACTCCTCTCCTCTCTTTGCTTCTATGCCTATGCATGCGCCGCACTATTTCACTTATGATCGAAGCAATTTCCACATCAATTGCAGACAGCTCCTTTTCTTCCTTTACCTGCGTTAAGCAGCGTTAACAGGCTCCGGCCAAGAAAAACAGATGGAAGAGCCATCATCTTAAAGGCGGCTCGGTGATGCCTGCAATTTCCGAATTAAAAGCCGAACAGGTTTATTCGGCGCCGCTTACAATTTGTTGCTGATTCAATACGACCTTCATAAAAAAAAATAAAAAAAAGATAAATGGACTGTCTGATAAAAGCAGTACTTAACTTGGCTGAACAGAATCCGGTACCAAATTTGAGTGGATTTGTGGCATAATTAAATAATAATAACAGCAACAACAACAACAACAATAATAATAATAATAATAATAATAATGATGATTTTAGTAATAAAATAAAATGACAAGTCCAATTAGGAATGCAGTGACAGTTCCTTAAGTGCCACCACCCCTTCAAAAAATACACATGATGTAACCGAATGGTTCAGATAGTTCAAATAGTAATGATGGTGTAATTAAGTTGTCAAGTCACATGGTGCATGTTGTCACACATCGTCGGTTTAAAATTAGTCGTTAGTCAGGCTTTATTAACATAAATAAAAAGCTAAGAAAACAGAAATAGTAAAACTGATCAAGGATGTACTGTATAAAGAATTAACATAAACAGTGTATTCCACAGGGATCCTCAGAACGCTGTTGCTAATTTGGTGCCAACACCAGCCACACTATAGGTGTGAGTATCAGCATTTCACATCTAATCGAATTAACCGAAACACATGTGGAACTCTGCGAAAAACGAGCCCTGTGGCCAATCTCGGGTTCGATGAGCTGCTGGAAACGCTGCGTCGCGGAAGAACTCGGTTCTAGGATCTTTATCCTCCATCCATCCATCATGAGTCTCTGGATCACGGATTCACTGATCCCGTGCTTGCTCCTGTACCTCCTGATTTACAAAAATCATGAAGAGCGAACCGGGATAAAAACCGGGCCCGTTTCATACGTCAGTCTCGATGACAGGTTTATTTCCCATAAGGCGGAGGTGCTTTTTAAAGGCTGCGTTCTGCGAGTGAAAAGGGGCTGCCCTGCTGAATGATCCCTTTCTTTCTCTGGGTAACAAAGAGAAGCGCGAGAGAGAGAGAGAGAGAGAGAGTGAGTGAGAGAGAGATGGCCCCTGGTTCAGTGCCAGAATATTCTGCTTACCAGGCGAATCTGGAGGCGTTCTGACTAACTGCATTTAGAATCCTGACAACATAAACAGGCTAATATAGTCATTAAAAGGCCACTTATTAACAGTAGAGAAATGTACGCTCGCGAGGCGCGCAAAGTAATAAGGTTAGACGAGTGACAGTAAATAAATCACAGATCTTTTTTGTTGCCCTCCTATTGATTCACGTTCGCAGCTGTAGCCTTCGTGTAAGCTTAAGCGACAAAGCGTCTATTATTGATTCTCCTATCTAATCTCAGCGCGGGCATCTAATATATCAGCCGATTCAAGGGCAATTTAACATTTGCCTGCACGTGTTTTGGAGAAAAAAATGGACTGGGTGTATGCAAATTCCTGCAACTGGCAAAAAAACAAACAAAAAAAAAACAACGTCTGCTGTCTAATTACCCCCTCTGCTAAACAGGGAAATATGTAAGTATAGCTCTCTTAGATGGCTTTTCAATCTGCCTGAAGCCTGAACGCTCAGGATACCGAGTGGACGTTTCTCCTCGGCAGACCCTGAGCTAAAATAAGGCACTTTGCAGAGAGACTTGGATCTTCTTTTTTTGGCTTCTCGGACGTGTATCTGCTGCCCAGGAATGCAGCCAAAATGACATATTTACATGATCATAAAGCGAGTGCTGTGGCATTTATACACAACTGAGGCATGTTACTAATGCCGAAATGCATGTCAGAGTGGTTACAGTAACACAAATTACAGCAGGATGGTTTCATTTGGGATTTTTCTTTCTTCGAATATTTTTGTTTGTTTGTTTGTTTTCCCTGCTACACGGAGTGATTACTCTGGGAACGGTGCGCTCCTAAATTAATTAACCCTTCGGATATTGTTGAGACAGAACGAAAGCGCGGATGCGGGGAATGCTAATGAGAGCGGGGTATTGTGTCTACTTTAAAGGCACTTTCGAAATACGAATTAAATGCTGGTTTCTTCGTCGCCCCTTCGAGGTATCCCCTAGCACGGCATTTTTGTTTGTTTGTTTGTTTGGTTGGTTGTTTTATTTGTATTTATTTTTTCCGGATAGAACGTGCTGTTTTATATTGTTTAAACACCGTACCGTTGAAAATCTTCGCCACGATCTGACATCACTTCTAGCGCTAGCAATAGCAATAGCAATAGCGGTTGAGTTCAATTCAATTCAATTCAAATTTATTTGTATAGCTCTATTCACAATAGGCACAATAGACACAAAGCAGCTTTACAGAAATATGCAGCGAGCCAGAGGCGACAGGGGAAAGGAAAACTCTCTGAGACGACATAAGGAATAAACTTTGAGAGGCGCCAGACGCGCGCATGAGAGAGCGCGCGAGAGAGAGAGAGAGAGAGAGAGAGAGAGAGAGAGAGCGAGCATCTTCATCTGTGTGACAAATCATTACAGCTGTAGAAGACTAAAGCCAAACAATAAGCGCTGTGTGTTAAAAAGCATGTTCAGTATGAGCGGATTGTGAATCAGAGTCCTGGGACGGGCACAGGAATGTCTTCATGATGAGAGCAGCGGTATCTACTGTACATGAAGCTACAGAATCCAGATTCAAAAATCTGGAAAATAAACTGGCTGGGATCTTTATGGCATCTGTACCAGATCAGCATCAGCAAAAACAAGTACAGCTCGAGCAATCATACTATCTAAGCAATCGCTTCCTGGTACAAGATGTAGAACTACGGGAAAGCATGCTAATATATTATTAAAAATGACATCTAGCCGGAGGAGTATAAAGCAAACATTCCAGAAGGAAACAAATTTCAAAGGCTTTCAAACTCTAGAGAATTCAAACTCGGGTAACATCGTTAGCCAACATTACTGTTGTTTCAAGTCGCACGCTTTCCTAAAACTTTGGCTAGTTTGAAAAGATAGCACAAGCTAGCAGGCTATTTCTGTTGTCTCCCCGCCCCACCCCCCCCAAAAGACCATATCTTCGAAAGACTCCAGCATCAAGGCTGTATAAGGCCAGCGGACATGTTTACAAAAGAAAGAAAAAGAAAGAAAGAAAAAAAGACGGGGGGAAAACCCGATAGCACTCGCAGTTGCTTTTCTTGCTACCTTTTACATGAAAAGCACTTCTTTTCACCCAAGCTCATAATCTTCAAAGACATCCTGTTCCTCGGTTAACTACAAACACAGCTTCTTACGAATATGCTTGCTGCAAATATTTGAGGGATTAGGAGATCCCTGTCTACCTTATAGATCCTGATTACTGTGTCATATTTTTTTTCTTTTCCTCACATTTTTCCACGGCTTTAAGGTAAACAGTGACTAAGGTGTCGCCTTGCAGCCGGCCCTGCCTTAGAAACCACGACACGCTTCTGTAGGATAATCATAGTCGTAAAGCCGACGTTGCTGAGACTTCTTTTAGAAACGAGCCTTGAGGGAAATGAGATAACATAATTCAATAACCGACACGGCCATATTATCATCCCAGCAAGAGAACCATTTACGATGATACAAGATGGACTCATGCCTTATGGCTCACTTAAACACACAATAAAGCAATCAGCCTGCATATAAGCAAGTAAAGAAAAACGCACACAAGACATACCCAGTTCAGCTTTCTCCCTCAGGACGTCCTTGAAGTTGAGGCCGCTGTTGAGCGTGGACTCTCGGTAGCGGTAGAGGCTTTCCCTCTGGCCGTTCTTGCCCAGCTCTTTGAGCATCGATGGCTTTAGAGGCAGTGCGTGCAAGCCCTTGTTCCAGCATGATGAATCCCACACTGTCCACTTCACCAAGTCTTCCAACTTCACGATGACCTTCTCAGACACGGCGATCACCTCGTCCTGCCCGGGTGAGGAGACAGAGTTAGACAGGTAAACATGGGAGATGCCAGAGGGGGGGAGAGATTGTGTGGGTTTGTTTCTGTACACCAAAGAATCCTTTCTCATAAATCTTTCGCTCAGATGGAAACTTTGCTAGGAAAAGAGACTGTGTGGAGTCTTCAGCCAGGGAGAACACTGCAGGCAGCAAAGTTGAGCTCACAAAGCGATGTAATTACAAAAACAGAACAACATGCGATGATTTAATTGAAAGAAGGCTGAGGCAAAGGAACAAACAGAGTGCAATAATAAAAAAAAAAATAGGACTAGGAACTTGTTATTGAAAGATGCTCTAATTTGCGGCGCAAATACTACAACCGCATAGCTAATTGCACGCTACACTGCTGGACTAACTGCTGTCATTATACACATACACTCTCTCTCTCTCTCTCTCTCTCTCTCTCTCTCTCTCTCTATATATATATATATATATATATATATACACACACACTATACTATACATATATACTGTAGTCCAGCAGTATATATATATATATATATATATATATATATATATATATATATATATATATATATAATTGGACACATTTTAATTTTATAATTCCATTGTCATTCCTGTCTTTAAAACAATACTGAAAGCATCCAAAATATGCAGTAATCTTTTTTGAACAACTGATATCCTCTGTAAATCCTTCATAACGGCTCTAATCTGAGGTGCTGTTCGTTAATCTGTGATTTCTGAGGCTGGTAACTGAACTGAACTGAACTTCTCCTCTGCAGTAGAGGTAAAGTTTGGTCTTGCTTTCTTGGCATGAGAGCCAGGTTCATCATGCTGCTTGATGGGTTTTGTAAATGCACTCGCCAATACAGTTCTTGCAAGATCTCTTCCAGATCAGCTGACCATCATGTCATAACTGACTGTTGTTGTTGTTGTTACTTAATTACCAAATCCCATATTTGCCTGGTCATAGTTTTGAAATCTCCAATGTTGTTGTAGAATGTAGAAAATAAATCCAAAATGTGTCCAAACTTTTGACTGGAACTGCACACACACACACACACACACACACACACACACACATACGTGTGTATTCACTCATGAGAAATTTCATCACAAGGCCCGGTTTGACTAGTTTTACTTCTTAAAAAAAAGTCTTGGATACAGAACACACATAATCTAATGACATATCACAACCTGCCAAATTCTCAAGATGCTGATTAACCTAAGGCTAATAATAAACAGGAGTAAAAAAAAAATTTGGTTATTTAACAAAGTATAATTATTGTATATATATATATATATATATATATATATATATATATATATATATATATATATATATTTAGCATACACAGTATGTATGTAGTATGTACTATACTGTATGTATACTATACTATATGTAAGTAGAATAAAGTAGGAAAAAGTAATTTAATACTTAACATTAGCCGTGCTCGTTTTATATAATAAAACTTTTTTTTTAGGGTTAGGGTTAAAAAAAACCCTAGGCCTAACCCTAACCCTAACCCGTGCTCGTTTTATATAATAAAATAATATCACAGATATTATGAATCTGTGTACAGTACTGCAATGGGATATAAAATGTAATAAATATTGCAACTTACCTTGATATTAAAATCAAGGCAACAATATGTGCGTATAGCACAGTATGCGTCTGTTTTTTCATAGCGTTCTCTATCGCAGGAGTAACGCTACGCAGTCTCTCACTTCTTCCTGTGACATTTTCGAGACGTGACCCCTTTAAAAGCAGACAAACATCACAGAGAACGCCTGCTTCCTACTCTATCTCTGTCTTGGCAGGAACATGTGATTGTACCATATGCGTTTAGCATTGTTGAATCAGCGCTCTGGTGTAACATCTTTTTTCCTTCCACCACTAGAGCCCATTGTCCTGGTGTAATGAATGAAAGGCTTAGGAATAAACCTGAGTCATATGGGCATTCTGGATCTGTCACTGTATAAAAGTGCCCTATAAAACAATGCAATCAGTGTACAGATTATTACATAACTTGAACTGCACCTACCGCTCTATTACAATGTCACGCTCATATTCAGTCCAGAATCATGGAGACTAATTTAAACAAACACGTTTAACACGTCAGCCAAGAACAGGAATCTAAGGCTCTCGTCGGCACAAAATCAGCCCAACTCAACAACCGACGACTTTTGCACGATAACTTTTGCAAGATTCCTGTTCTGAGCTGACAAACGAGGAACCCATTACAGCATTCCGCTCTTGGAGTTCTGATGGTTTGTGCATGCTGAGTTACTTTTCTGCTCACTACCGAGGCGACGAGTGATGATCTGAATGACTATAACAAACTCGAGCCATGTTCCTCTGACCTCTCTTATCTACAGGGCATTTTCTTCTTATTGATTTTTTTCTTTGCACACTACTGTGTGCGAAATTTCCAAAGAGATCAGCAGTTTGTGAAATACTCAAAGTAGTCCACCTGGTATCGAGATCCATCCCAAGATCTCGATGGGTTAAATTCCACAGAAATCTCAATTTTTCTTCATTCTGATGTTTGATGTGAATGCGATTAGATAACTGCAGGAATGTGCAGGTGTACAGGTGTTGCTATTAAAGTGGACGGTGAGAATGCTAAAAATTAAAAAGGTTAAAAATGGCGATCTTTTATTACTTTTATTACATGTGTTTATGGATTTTATGTCTAATGGAAAACAAAAGAAAAGATTCAATCGTTTTCCAAAAAAAAAAAAAAACACACGAGCTGTTAATTTGTCATTTTTATTATTTCCTTATTTATACACCCATGATTTAAAAAAAAAATAAAAGCAGCCAAGCTACTGTATGATGTGATGTCTCAAATTTCCCATGCAGAGAGATATACAGATATGCATTCCCAGAAGTTTAGCCAGCATTCCTCCTTGCCATCCAAATGTTGCTGCAGTCTAAACAAGATTTTTGCTACTTGCTGCAAACACGATCGGCGGCGCTTAAACTTAATGCACCTTAAAGTTATTGCGGCGCAACGGAGAGGCACAGGCTTCTGTGCACAATAACCACTTAAGCGCAAAGGCATCTGTTTCCATGCCCCTATAAAGCTAAGTGGGTCAAACGCAGTTAATCCTAATGGCGACACAGCAAACTTTACTGCGAGATCGTGCGGCTGAGCTCGCCACTTTGAAGATCGGACTCTGAGCCCTGGCTCTGACTCTGAGATCTTATTTAGACGTTTCCTTTATTTATTAGTTTATTTATTGACAATAGACCTTTCACAATAGACCTTGTAATAATACAGAAACACTCATATACAAAGGGTGTTCAAGTCAAAGCGGGACTTTTTCGACTGTGCAGAATAACAGAACAAAGTTATGAACTACTTATATAAACTCCTTATTTCTCTATACAACTCCCTGCTACACTGACGCACGTATCCCAGCGCTTCACTAGTGCTTGGATACCATCAAGGTAGGAAGTTTTCTCAGTACCCCAGAGTCAAAATTGCACTTCCCTGTTTCACGCCTGAAAGGCTAGCCTCCCAGGATCTCCTTTAATAGCCCAAACATGTGGAAATGACTTGGAGTGAAGTCAGGACTGTATGTGGGATGTGGCAGTAACTCGCAGCTGAGTTCCTGTAATGCGCAAGTGTTGTTCGTGAAAGATTGTGTGTACAGTTCCCACAGACAGATGCGTCTCCAACCTCGAGTTGGTAATAAGTTATCCATCGATTTTCAAGGATCAGGCGTTCCACTCGCTGAATGTTGATGGGAACGGCTGCAGTGAGCTCAGACTCACCTCGTTTACACCATTCAAATCTTTTACTGCAGACAAGAGTCTCATCACCGTAGTGTGCTTAAAGTCTTATGTAAATTTTTTAAGTCCCGGTTTGACTTGAGCACTTTAAATAACACCTCAATAATACCTAATGGCATGTGATATTTCATAGTTATTCCCTAATCCCTTAATTTGAAACAAACAATAAAAATTTACGAAAGTCTTGACATTACAATCCACCAAACCGTTTGGAGTGCTCTAACTTTAATCAGCAGTCTAAGCAAAAAGTGTTTCTGGACCCGTAGGAGGGAAAATTGGTCCTCGCTCAAAATTCTTCAAGGTTTAAAGCATAACGTTCGATCCGTAGGGGTTCTGAAGTTCGGAGAATACCGATGAGCTTCGCTCAACTTAATTTCATTACTGCCATGGCAACCACCGGCAATATTGACAGTGATGTCATTAATAACAGGACGCCACGTTCGGCAGTGGAGAGAGATAGACGGCTTTGTTTACCTTCTCTTATTGAGCGAGACCAGGGGGATGATTAATTTTCGTTCATTAAACGGCCTCCGTGTTTTAGGCTCGGGTTCGTGGGTTTTAACAATCGCCTCCTTGTAATTAGGCTTTGAGCAGCGGGAGGGGAACGAAGGCCCTCGGACAGCGTCACGCTGAGTACGTTTCACTCCGCTGAGTCGACAGGTCATGCCAGGAATTCCCCAGGTCACTGCGGATTTGTCCACCTGCTTGCGTTGCCTATTGAATTATTGACCCGCGGAACATGAAAAATGCACCCTGTAGAATCGGTGGAAGCTGTGTTTGTGTAAAGCTGAAAGTTAAATTAACTTTTTGTTCCCCCCTCCTCCTCAGTGTTTAACTAATCTCACCTTTAAGTTAATCAATTCAACATGTTTAATATGTAACAAAACGCTAATATACTTGGAAATCAGTGCAAACAAGCAACTTGTGCAATACCTAAGGATTAAAACCATGTAAAACCAAATGAATCTACTGTATGACTTTTATAAGTAGTTCGGCTTAATACGAGGCAAAGTTACACCAAATCTTTACTATTTTCAAATAACAACTTTGTCTTATTGCACATTTTATTCCTTTTCTATGAGAGAAATGTTACAATAATTAAACGTTTTTGTTTTTTGGTTACTTTTAAAACTGAAATGACATTACAGTTTACTAGTTAACTGTTCGTCCTGGAGTTACATTTAATTTTAATGTGGAACGTCTGCAAAACAAGTCCCTGTATCGCTTACTTACAGCAGGACGCAATTACAGCACCTATAAATAGTTGTTTCTTTACAAGCCTCTCTTTTTGTCTCTTGTATTTAACAGGACTAAAAAAAAACACAGCTCGCGATGTTACCGAGTAACAACGGAGTACCTTTACAAAGCGGCGACAAAGGAAATATTTTTTAAATCAGCATCTTTTTTTTAATGAAAAGACATCACTGATGAGATGTTTTTCTTTTTTTAAGTCCAGCATGTATTTATTCTTTTTTTTAAATGATTATTATTAGCCCTGGATCATGCAGATCTCACATCAAGCAAATCCCAGTGAATGAGCTGTTACTACAGAAACAACAACATATTACAAGCGATGCATTAACAGAGGCTGTTTGAATTTGCTGTGGACAATTCATCGCTCATGTGATGTAAAATTCTGTCCTAAAATACTAACATCTAGAAAACAACCCCAGCCTGGGAAAACGCTGCTTTGTTAAAAACGACGCCATTAAAAAAAAAAAATAAAAATAAAAACATTATATACTTTGTATCGAATTCCACTCAACTGAAAATCCTAATTTGTGTAAATTTAAATGGGAAAGCACAGCAAGTCCTCTGAATGGCCTGCAGTGAAATATGATGACACCACACAACCAAATGAAATCTATTTGTCATGAAACACAAGTGAGGTGTGATGCAAATGAACGCTCCCAATGCCCTAGGGAGGAAAAAACAGCAAGTAAAGACTTGATGGCTAAACTGTTTTCTTTTCCAGTAAACCCGTGCTTAATACATACACAACCACCGTTACGGAAGGCTGTACTAAGGAAGTGGGCAAGTCAGCCGGGTTTGGCTGTGACATGCCATTTAACAACAGAACACGAGTCACATTCTCCAGCTGACGACAAGCGTAAAAAACCTTATGTTGAAGAATGTTACCTTCTGGAGAGAATGGGGATGAGGACAAATAGGAGAAGTGGGGGTCGGGAGGGGGGGGGGGTGAGTAGGAAGGAACAAAAAAAAAAAAGAAAGAAGGAAAAAGAAAGAGACTGATGATCTCATTTGAACTATAAATATGTCCCAGGCATCCAAAACAGAAACACTGGACTTCTGCCAGGCCCGAAAGTTGGGTTTGGATCTGGGCCACGCAGCACCTCTGCAGCAGCCCCCGCTCGCAAGCCCGACTGTTTTGTCATCCAAATAACAGCGGAGAGAAGTAACTCTATTGGATATGAACACCGTTCCCTAGATCCAGCTCCTGAACAAGATGGGGATTATATGCAAATCCGTGCACGCTATCAATCCATAGTGTACAAGAGTCTACGCGCATGTGGTTATGCAAACACGGGGTTGGCTGGAATCTGATATGGAACCTATTTATAATGTGCAAACCCCGATTAGATCTGCCCTGATGTCACTTAAGTGCTATTTAAGCCTATTGCCAGTGACGGTGCTGCTTTTTCTCTTGCCAAAACACAGATATTATAAGCGACGGCGCAACAAAGCTGCAGAACAACTGGGTCCAATTAAATACAGGGAAAGGGGGGGGGGGGGGGGGGGGGAAGCCTGCTGTGAGAGTAGGCTTGTGCACTCTACCAAAAAAGAAAGGGGAAAAAAAAAAACCTCTTTTGAAATTAGAAGTATTCTCCTTCGAAGGGTAATCAGAAACACAAAGAAAAAAAGAAACACACACACACGCCTCATTTAAAAACAACAACAAAAAGCCACAAACTTATGCTTTAGGAGAGATCCAACTCAGATAGATGAAAAGGCAGAGAAGAAAATAATGAGAGAAGCAAAACGGATCGTGGATGAGAACACGCAGGGGAAACATGCAGCCGGGTCCACAAAGTACGAACGGCACATGGCTGAACCGGAGTGTAATGTTGCCCTCTCTAGGCTCAAGGCCTAAGTGTTAAATTCTGTAGGCTTACTGCCAGAGAGACAGACAGACAAACAGCGAGAGAGAGAGAGAGAGAGAGAGAGAGAGAGAGAGAGAGAACTGCAGACTTAGAGCTTGCAGCCACCACTGTCGTCCTTTAATGAATGACTAACTCCAGTCAGAGGGGAAATTACATCACCTGGGTATAGAAATGCATCTGGAAGTACAGTGCCCCAGTAATCACAGATGTTTTACTGATCTCTTTCTCTCACACATACACACACACACTGAACATTAACACATTTGCATTTCAGGGAACAGCCACTTATTCCGTATCCAACTGCAGCAGGACGGAATTGAGTTCTCGTCCTAAAAAAAAAAACAGGGATAGACCGAAAATGTGAATGTTTGTCCTTCATCTCCAGAACGACACGTTCCCGGGCGATGCAAAACAATAAGGAGGGCTCGTTCCGTTGCAGCGCTGTTCCTGTTTTCATCAAACAATCTGACCTTATGCAAAGGAGTATGGGTAACTCTGTGCGAATGCAAATGCAATTTAATTGGACGCTGGGCTGAGCATGTTGGCCTTGGGAAGGTGTAGGCGTTAGGAGGCTCATCTTACTGCAGGTGGTTGGGCTGACACTGCACCTCATTGTTATTTAAATGTTGCACGTCTCATTTAACAACTACATAAAGGACAACGAGCACAAAGCAGTATCCTTCAACTTTTTTCTTTTCTTTTTTTTTTGCTTTGCTCTCATTGCACAATCAGGACTAAAAGCTAGAACTTAAACAAACAGGCCACGCCACATGACTTAACATGAGTGATTTCTCTTCAAAACAAGCAGATAGAAATCGCTTTCGGTATCCCGGGTAGTTAAACGGCTAAAAGTCGAGCCGTTGTCCTTGGGCTCGTAATTCTATCTGGCCTGCCGTCTCAAGATCAGCGGGCAGTCATGTATGAGTAATAAATTTGAAAAGCAAATAGTTCACCTTGCAGTGAGTGAATGAATAAGTGAAGGAGAGCGGTGGGAGTTGCAAGATCGGCATGGGGGGGGGGGGGGGGGGGTCGGTTCTCCTGTTGCTTTAAGTAGTTATATTTTGATTGCAAAAACAAACAAACAAACAAAAAGTATTAATATAATTTGGCACATCTTTTACAGCAAACTAGGTCGGTTCATTTTGTGCCTGGAGACCAAACCTCGTGATCCGGCATAGACCGACTTCCGTGGGCAATAACTACAATGTGCTCATGGTTTAACATTCATTTGGCACAGTTACAGTTTGGACAGGTTTACATAGTTGGCTGGGTTTTAAAGTGTCTATTGAGCTGGAAACTGTCTATCCAATCTGGCAACCTAGGCAGAGAAGTGTGTGTGTATGTGTGTGTGTGTGTGTGTGTCTATGAGTGTGTGTGAGGAGGAGGAGAGGAGGGGAGGGGGGGTCTGTTTGGAAAGAGGACAGGGTCCCTGATCAACTGAACAAACAGAGCGTTAAGTCAGTCAGTCGAACGCTGTCTCTCCCCCCCTTTCATTTCACCTCCACCATTCCGCCTGGTTACGCTGCGCAAACAGCGCGCGCTCAAGGTCGCCGCAGCGCGCCGTTTGCGTAACCTGCGCATTCACCAACGCAACCTTGACGTTTTAACGAGAAAAGAAAGAAAAGGGGGGGGAAAAAAAACCTGTTGCTTATTATGAAAAAGGAAACGTGATACCCTGCCACCTCGAGGGGGCTGGAAAGAGAAAAAAAGGCATGCGATGAAAGTTTAAGCAAAAACGAGAAGGGGTATAATAATAATAATAATAATAATAATTATTATTATTATTATTATTATTATTATTATTATTAATTCACTCATAATGAAAAACACAACAGAGGAACAGATACAAGCTAGACTTGCATTATATGAACCACAATAGCTGTGTAAACCAGCAGCTGTCTTTTCAACAACAACAACAGTTGCACTATTGCGTCGCCAGGGGATCACAGACATGCAGTATCTAATAATACAAAAAAACAATAGCATATTTATTAATGCATGATGGGTTAAATTCCATGCAACAAATATACCCGCCCCCCCCCACCCACCCCCACTTCCCTCCCCTCCTTTTTTCTTTAACTCCTATCTGTAGAGCAAAGCTGCAGCATTCTCAACAACAATAACCTTCAGAAATGTCATCGCTCTAATGTCTACTGCTGACTTTATTATTATTATTATTATTATTATTATTATTATTATTATGATTATTACTATGCCATGATTAATCATTTCCCACTAGAGATCATGGGGTCTGCATAGAGGCTTCTTTTTTTTTTTTTTTTTTTTACATTTTTATTCTATTTATACACACATGCACACACACATAGACATTATAGGCTACAAAAGCCTACAAAGCTTGCATTTTTCTTTCGCACAACACCCACCCTAGGGTTTTTTTTTTTTTTTTTGCCAAATCGACAATATGTGTAGGCTACGAGAGGACTGGAAATACTGTATTACCTCATCGAGCAGAAGAAGACGAGAGCACAGCACAGCACAGCACAACCTAGCATGCATGCATAAGCTTTCGCAATTTCCGCACTGGTGTATTTATCTGATGAGCCATGCAAAAAAAAAAAAAGAAATGGTGACAACTTCTATCACACAAGCACTTTTTTTTTTTTTTTGTAAATGCACGAGATCTATAGATTATTAATGGTGATTATTGATCATGATGATGGTATTAAGAATAATCCTAATATGAATAATAACAGATCAAAAGGTTGCTCTGAAGCATTAATGTGCGCTGATCAGATGAATGAAAGGAAATCGGCTTGCGCACAGACAAAGCGGAATAGACATAATATAAGAGCTCGGTGATGTGAAATTGTGGTACCACACATACACACACGCGCACACACACACACAAAGCAGGAAATGAAACAGGGTACAGTGTATAACAAATAAAACATAGACACACATATAAATAAGCAAACATAAACACACAGGCGTGCGTAATTCTGTGAGTAAATCGTGTAATTACCTCCCCGTGAGTGACAGTCCTTCCCTGGGGAGTATCTTCTGGCAGAAAATAAAGTTTGGAGCTGGATAAAAGTTGCTTGGTTGTCCTTTCTTCCCAGAGCAGCTGGAGCTCGGCTATGCACACCGGGTCCTCCGGTTTACAGCGTACGAAGAAGAAATCGCCGAGAGACAAAATTCTCGCTTTGGCTTCGAGCTTGAACCGAAACGCCTTGTAGAAAATGTACGGTCCGTGCAAGCCACAAGGTGAGCCGACCCACTGCGGAAACAGCAGGCATTCAATTCAATTCACCATTCAACACAGCGCTCTATAATGTATACATAGTTATACATTGTTGCAGTTATGTCGGAGGGAAAAAAGAAACATCAAAAGAATTTTAAATAGATCCTAGTGACGGAGCGCGAGATCAAAAACAAATCAATCAATCAATCAATACAGGGATACCGTATTGTCTCCAATATATAAATATATATATATATATATATATATATATATATATAATATTTAAAAAAAAAAAATGATTCTATTTACAGTATATTAACTTAAGTTTCCTCTAACGATTCCGACAGCGATACTGACTCAAATATAAACATTATCTATTATCCAGGTTGTATGATTGTGTGTGTGTATGTGAGTGTGTGTGATGTGAAAAGGGAAATAAAAGCGGATGATACCGTGAGTGAGTTGGGCTCCATCTCGACGCTCTGAATTGATTAAACTCAACATTCTCTCCAAACTTGTTGGCTTGAATGGATTGCCGCAGGTCCTGGAAGGGGAAAATATCCGAGCGCCCGGTGCTTCACCGAGCGTCAATATGAAAACGTCACCTCGGTAATTCAACGCATAAAAAATGTCCGTCTTTGCCATGTAATATTTTTCCCAACGTCCAGCTTCGCGATGGTACCCTTTTCAAGACATTTCGCATCAAAAACGTTCATATTAAATTCAAAACACGGTACGGATACGCACCGCGTCGGGTTGCGTTCTGGCATCGATACGGCGCTAAAAAATCATTCCGTCGATTTAATATCAAAATCGCACTTGGATGTGATGACACGACGGATTATGCACTATGTGAGGTGTTTATTGATATTTTATCGCGGAAGGGTGTATGGATAATATGACGAAGTGTATCGACGCGGTTTTATGTCTCTACCAGGACCTGTGGTTGAGGTCGTTTGGATGTGTAATAGAAAGAACATTTCCTGCAGAGCTGCAGAGATTCAGAGGCGCACTTCTGCTTTCTGCGTGCTTCATTTTTTTTTATTCCTTCCTATTTCTAGCGTGCATGTCGTTATTTACGAGTTGGGCCTTTTTTGCGACATTAACTTAGACAGAAAATGCGTTGGAGGGCGGGGGGGTAAATGCGCAAATGACGACAATTAGCAGCATGCAAACACCAACAAGCATATATACAGTATCCATATACTGTATAATATATATGTGTGTGTGTGTGTGTGCGCGCGTTGAATTCGTGCTAATGCGGATATCTATCGTGCATTTTATTCATACATTGTCAGGGTAATTATACACACACATATCGTGCATTTTATTCATACATTGTCAGGGTAATTATACACACACACACACACATTCTAGACAAATAAACCCATAGAAATAACACACACACACAACTGAATAAACATTTGAGCTGTGCATTTTCATCCCCGATATCGATTTTGTTTTTCTTTTTTCAAAGGTCTGAGAAATGATTTAGCGCCGCCATGAAGGGGAAAAAAAAGTTGTCCAGCCCCAGCTTATCATTACAGGATGTAACATTTACGTCAGCTTTTTATGCCTGATGCAGTGTTTTTTTTTATCCTCAGTCACGAGGCTCGTACAGTAATTATAATGCACTGGACACGGCGGTCACGAGAGATTTTCAGCCCGAACACCACAATTGGGAACAAAAGTCAGAAAAGAAAAAAGAAAGAAAAGAGAGGAAAAAAGTGAGAAATGGTGGCCGCGGACCGAACTACACACACACACACACACACACACTACAGCGCTAAACAGTGTGTCAAAATAATCCGCCGTGTGTATAAATAGCGCGTCGCCATGGCAACGGCCAAACCCGCATACTACACAGCAGCTTACTAAACAGTATGGGGGAGAGGGCGTTATTGAATTAAAGAAAATAAAGTGGATTCGATGAACCAAACGGAAAGAATTAGAGAGGCAGCAAACTTTAAATGTAGCCTCGGGAAGTTTTGAAGGAGTGTTAAAGAATGACAATGTACAGTAAGGAGCCTTTATTCATCCTTTCAGCACGGTGGTGTAAGCACTGTGGTCTCGCACCTCCAGGATTGGGTTGAGGGTTCGATTTGGGTCTGATTGTACTCTGTTCTGTGTCCTGTGTTTGGTGGGTTTCCTCTGGGTTCTCCAGTTTTCTCCCACAGTCCAAAGACAAAGAGGGAGACTGGAGTTCCCAAATTGCCCCAGTGGTTGGTGTGTGTGTGTGTGTGTGTGTGTGTCCTGCACTGGATTGGCACACTGTACAGGGTGTGTCCCGCACATTGCCCGAAGTCTCCTTGGATAGGCTCCAGACCCACATGACCCTGTACACAGGATATAGAAGATGAATGAATGAAATGAACTTTTAATGTAACCTCTTTGGTAAAAACAAATACTCAGAACCCATGTGATCCTATAATCATCTAATATTAAAATAATACACTACTACCATTACTACTTACTACTAGGGATAAGAAATCACCAGAGACTGGTTGATATGGTATTATCACGATACCTAGGTGCTGATTCGATTTTTATTGCTATTCTGGACGTATCATGATTTTATAAATATCATGATTTGATATAAAAAATTTTTTTTTTTTTTTTTTTTTTACAATTCTAGACAAACTTAGGAAATAAGTTGCCCCTACCACACAGGATGCTGTGCTGTATCAATAGTGTACAGAATGCCACCTGCAGGATTGTTGAGGAACAAAATTTTACCACTCAAATGCAAAAGGTATAGAAATGTAGAATTAATTATAAAATATTTTGGAGCCAGCGCAATACGCAACCAAATCTTTCCCCCCCCCCCAATCTCTAAATATTACTACTACTAATAGTAATAGTAATAATAATAATAATTATTATTATTATTATTTTGCTCTAATTTCAGTGCTATAATTTGAGCCTTAGAGATCTCTAGGCAAACTTACTTTTCTAAGAACAACAAATTTTTAAGAAAAAAACTGTCCTGAGGTTAGGCTTCAATGGCCTCTGTCTATATTAAGTTTGGCATCAACACAATAGCCTACAAATAAGCCAAATCGGTGTAATATGATCCCTTAGAGCAGTGGACAGAATAGCATGGGCAGCCCTGTGATTGGTTGATGGCGTGGTGCAGTCCGTGTGTCAAGCAATGATTAAGCTCCTTTATTGGAGACAGTGAGCGGTAATAGCAGGAGCGCTCAGCGACACCATCAATCATTCTGCACAGGCGTAAACCATTGCTCTGTCTGTCTCTCTCCCTTACACACACACACATATACATGCACACTGACACCAGAGGTTAAGTCTGGCCTTGCCTTGCCTTCGGGTCCTCACAGGGCCTGGCTTACTGAGGCATTTGGCACATGCAAGTCAACGATTGGCTGAGTTGCGAAAATTGCCAGTGAAAACAAAAGTGATGTGATAGACTAACTTTGGCCAAGGGTTATATTTAGATATAGTCATTGCACAAATGGAAAGAGATTGAAATCAGATACATGAACAGTATATTTATACATTTTATTGAGTGTATAGAATAATGTCAGATTGTAAGATTGCCCACTTAATCCCATGATGCATATCAATTATCCTCTTCTGGCTCCACACAGGTCACCAATGTTAAATTCCACAATGTTGCCCGTGGAAGTCGAGCTGCATGCTCTATTTATGGCACCAAAAAAAAAAAAAGCTGAGACGCCATCTTTTACGAGCAGCTCTAAATATTGTTCTCCCTACTGATTGCTTGGCCTGTCGTTATAATAAATGAGGATGACAACAACGTTAAGAAGAATTTGCCTTACAGACTGTGTGCTCCGGTATCTGCCGTTGCCGCATGGGTCTCTCCTGCTTGGTGACAATATGAGTGGAGTAGATTGATGGCCTAATCCTTCTTTCTGAGCTGTGAGGCACATTTGCAGTTTGAGAGCTGGTAGGGGAGAAAAAAAAAACTGAATTTCCTCTGTGTGTGTGTGTGTGTGTGTGTGTGTGTTTATAAATATATGGTTTGTTGGTAAGTTATGTTGAATGGATGAATGGATGTTCTGTACATCTCTACGTTTATGTACAGAGTAAAGATGTACTGCATAATGATTAGTTTTATGCTTATCAAATGCATGTTTATAGTTCAATAAAACCATTGAACAAGTCTTCTTCTAATTCGAACATCTCTGTTTTATTTTTATTCCTGATGCAGAAGTGATTGCAGCAGAGCATTCGATTGCTACTCACCTAACCGTTGGTAATTCAGGGATGGAAGCAAAAAGCATGTCAGCAGTTTTTTTTTTTTTTCCTTCTCCCCCTCCTCTCCCCTTTGGAGATAACATAAATTAATGACAAATCACTCCAGTGCTCCACAGTGCCACCAGCGGCTGGAATCGTGCAGTGCACCCCCCCCCCCCCTCCCTTTTCTTATCTAATTCCACCCAAAGACTAAACTGATCTCTAAACATGTGCACTCACATTTACTTTCATATCCCTTATCACTATTTACTGCAGGTGAAAATATTTCAAAGAGCAACAGCCTGCTTCTTGCAACACAAGAAAAAAAAAAGAAAAAAAATCATATGAAAAGAAAAATAAATAAACAAGCACATTTAAAAAAAGAATCACTGTGTTAGAGAATAAATATTTAAAAATAATGTCTATGTGTTCTGATATGTTGTGTGCCAGAGATTAGTGGCTTATATGCCTGAGTGCATAGATAATTTGAAATGAATAATGCCTATTTTCGCTTGCTCGCTCACAAACAATTGGTTATAGAAATGGGGCCACTGAGCAGTCTTTAGGAAAAGAAAAAAAAAAAGAAAAAAAAAAGAGAAAGGCTGCCAGATCTGAGGAACAGATGAATATATGTTTAAAGCACATGTGCAGAGCACTGTTGCCAGACCACAGAAAAACCATATAAGGGAAAGATCAGATGAGAACAGCTTGCGCGTTCTACATTCATCCTCATCTTGTTTATTTATTTATTAGCTATGGGAACCAAATATTCCTAATCTCTCGCTGCACCAATTTACTGTTAAAAGACAGGACGGGAAGCTAACAGCGTTTATCAATCATGCTTATAAGCACCATCTGTTCCTTTCTTGGTGTGTGTTTGGATGCATTGACACACATAAACAAGATGATCTATGGAGTAATGATAATAGCCAGTAAATGCAGTAGATCGGTTCCGGACTAAAAACAAAAAAAATGACTAAAAACAGTAACATTACATTCCTTACACGCAGCCATGAGTGACTCTTATCTTCCGGTTATCTTTAACATAAACTAAAGCACAAATGATTGTGAGCAATGAAAACCTGAACCTTCTAACGCAAACAGACGTACTGCTTCTACACCAAAAGAGGGGACACACGTGGTTCGGATTAATTTTCTTCTTTCTCGTTCTTGGTCATTAACTAGAAAGACTAATTTCTCCTCTCGAGATAATTGAAATGATTCTATGTCACCATTTGGCACTTGTGCTATTCTCTGTACAATAATGATGAGAACCACATGCCCTGCTTGCACTTCATCTTTTTTTATTTTATTTTTTTCTTCCCAGAGAAGCAAAAGGCAGGATATTACAACCAGCAACTCCTCTGTATATTCTCTCTCTCTTTCTGTCTCTGAAATGATTTGCCTCGCAGGTTTCTCCGAAATCAATTGCAGGTTGCTGCTTGCTCGGGAGGAACACCTCGGCTCGAGACAATATGGCTGTCGAACGCAAACACACGCATAAGTAGATCATAAATACTCCCGCTAATGGGGCTTAGTCTATCTGCGAGGCTCCGCAAACCAATAGTCATCAGCTCGACTTGAAGGAGGGCTACCATTAACGCACGGATGGATGGCTTTAATTTGTGGAACGATGGATGAGTTTGTTGGGAAAATTAGGTCTGGTTGAAACACTGGCACGATGTTCCAAGCTTTCTTTATAGCACTTTTGCTTGAAGATAATGTTATTAAAATTATACGACTTCTGAACAACAGGGGCAATAAAAACATTAGTGCCACGAGCTATTTTAATTTCCTTCTTAGAAAATATCCACGAGAATTTACAGAATCATTTCACTAACTATTATTGTTAGAATTAGTATATCGCTCTATTGTATATAAGTTAAATAAGTACAGCAATTTCCAGTGAAAGATTCTGCTTATCATCCAGGGTCAAGTCACCTCAGGGCAGAGCTGGCAATTAAGAACAATGAAAGAAAGCTGTATAAGATGTTAAATATAGTTCATACAGTGGTTATATTTTACGTACTGGTTTTAGGTGGTATATTACCTGAACCTGTGTCCAATGTAGCCTCAAATACCTTTCTTTTTTTTTCTTTTTTTTGTCTGACAGGCAGGGAAATTGATGTGATTTGTTGTAGCAGATCCGCATCAAGCTTTGATTCTGTGCTGTCCACCCAGACATTTTTTTTGCTCACTACGGTTGTAATGAGTGGTTATTTGAGTGTCTAAATCCCTCCTGTTAGCTCCAACCAGTTTGGCAATTCACCTTTGACCTCTCTCAAGAACTTCAGCCTGCAGAACCGCCGCTCACTAGAAGGTTTCCCCCTTCATCATCCTGTGCAAATCAAAACAACAGATTGTTTTCCCATAAGAAAAAATCCCATAATTCCATCCCGCAACTGAATGCATGAACATTAACTTAAGCTCTTGATGTGTATCTGCATGATTGCTTTTCATTGTTCTGCTGCACATCTGGCTGACTGCATAACTACATGAATGAGCAGGTGTACGAGGGTTCATTCATTTATTCATTCATTCATCTTCTATAAGCTTATTCTGATTCAGGGTTGCAGGCACCTGGTGCCTGTTCTAGGCACAAGGTGGAGTCATCAGGGGACACACACCCGCACTATGGGCAATTTGGTAACGCCAATTAGCCTAATCTGCATGTCTTTGGACGGTAGGATAAAACTGGTGTACCCGGAGGAAACCCATCAAGCACAGGGAGAACATGAAAACTCTTGAGAATTCTTGACCCTGGATCTTCCACTTCTACTCCATATCGTCCACTAAAGCAGGTGTTCATAGGACACTGATCGATTTGATTTGACATGGTTTTACACCAACAATCAGGGGAAGCTCAGTGGTTAAGGCATTGGACTACGGACTAAGGTGCAAAGTTCAAATCCGACGACCACCAAGTTGTCCCTATTTGGCCCTTGAGCATGGCCCTTAACCCTCAACGGCTCAGATGTAATATAATGAGATAAAAGCGTAAGTCGCTCTGGATAAGGGCGTCTGTCAAAGGCCTAAGTGTGAACATGTGGAGTTCAGGCAGCTCAAGTGCACTATGCCATCAAAGCAAAATGGGGAAGAAATCCTGAAATTCATTCAGATAAATGTTTCTAGGCTTCCACCAGTGATATCAGGACAGTGCCATCAGAATGACATGGATACTATGTCAACAAACCTGTTCAAGAGGAATAGCGCCCTCTCTGTTCTCACTCCTTGGCTGTGTCAGACGAATCTATTTGCTGACAAACATCAGTGCGCTTAGGGAATATGACACCGGCCTGATAATATTAGATCAATATCCACGTCTACTCCTACAGTTGCACTCGCTCTCCATCATCCAGGCACATATTGGATTTTATCCTATTATTGCTTAAAGGCCCTTCCTTTGAAACAGAGCTAATTGGAGCCATTGTTTTATTTTTTTATGATATGGCCAAGATTGATTGTCCTCTGTGCACCGGGATGAATATGCTAACCGAGCAGGCGGTGGATAAAGTCATTACCATACAGCGCGAGGCCAGCTCGAGCCTCTGCATAATTCAAACTCCTGCATGTAATAATGCAATTCATTACAGAGGAGGCCCCGTGCTTTAAGGATTGAGATTAAAAATGCATTATTCGCCTTGTTATACAACGCACGTTTCACAGAGCTAAGTGCAGAGTCAGGGCTTGCTTATTGTGGTCTAAAATTTCTCGATCATTTATCTGTGTTATCTATGCTACCTGCTCCTGTTTCATGTTACTTCCTCCCAGGCCTTTTGACGTACACCTCTGACGCTCAGCTTTCCATGAAAGCAAACACTCCTCTCCGGTGCCTCGGGATATGACTTGAACAAACACACACACACGGATTTGAAAATGCTTTGAACAATCTTGTAAGTGTGTGCTGACAAGCCGCGGTGTCACTGTGGGACGTGAAATATAGGAGCCAAGCTCACATATACAGTATGGTACATTCGTGTAGGGTCAATTCAGGTATTTGGGGAAATCAGGTCAACTGGGACAGCAGAATGTATTTTCTGGCCTGATGATAAGCTCTCTGTGGAAGTCTCGCCAGATCGTTTAAGCTGAAGGCAGGTTCAAAATGTTGCCAGATGATGTCATGGGCTAAACTGTATATGCATCGATTCTCTATGATAATTTGTATATAAAATTGCAACTTAGCCCATACAATAGGATCAAATAGAAGTTTTATCAGAATCAAAAATCCTATTTTTATAGAAAAAAAAAAGCAGATAAATCAGGAGTCAGACTATAGAGGTGACGCAAACAGTTATGGATGGAATAACTGTGTGAGATCGAGTTTGAAATGAAGAACAAGGTAGTGGTTGATCATGGGGAATAATTGGTTGATGGGAACAATAGTGATCAGCGATTGGCCGCGTGGAACAATTGATGAGCAGCAGTGGTGGACAAAGTACACAAATCCTGTGCTTGAGTAAAATTAGCGATACGCTAGGGTAAAAAGTGGAAGCCCTTCATTTACATTTCTCCCTGAGTAAAAACACAGAAATACTCAAAAGTACTGAGTTCGTATTAGCTCACAGTAGCTTTTAAGTCAAAGTAAAAAAAAACTAATAATAAAAAACTCTCTCTCTCTCTATCTCTCTCATTCTGTATTAGTTACTGTCTGGAAAAATTTTCACTTCTGAATTTAAATACCTGCTACAAGACTAAGCATTTCACAGAGAGAAGGCAAATCACCCAATTATGATGAAAAAATAATAGCCAACAGGTGGTGATATTACTGTTTCAAATAATACACACCGCTGCACACAGAAATGTAGTGAAGTAGAAAGTACAGATATAGAATATGTAGGTCTAGAAAAATAAAAATGATCCTTTGAAACCAGTACTTAAGAAAAGTAAATAAGTAAATGTACCTTCCAGCTGTGATGATTAGTGATTTTGGATAGAGGCAATAGTCACCAGTGATTGGCTTCTGCACCGTCACTAACATTTGCTTAAAAAGTTCATAAAGGGAGCGGTTCGAAAAGATGCGGTCGGTTGGCGTCACGTGGTTCGGAGGAAACACTTGATAGTCTGAGTGGTAGTAGTAGCCTTAATGTGAGAGCCCCCTAGTGACGGGGAGGAATTAGACACTAAATGGGCTAAATTAGGGAGAAAATCGCTCGAGAAAGCGATTCGGGAGAAGAAAAAAAAAGTTGCTAGATTTGTTGAAAAAGTTCTTAATGCATGAAGAATCACCAAATCTAGCGACAAATTCCCCAAGGCTACGTTCACATTACAAGCAATGTTGTTCAATTGTTCTTCAATTTTTGTCATGACGGTTCACATTAATAGTGACTTTTATCTGACTCTAATGTAGGCACGTTTGTCGTCTGAAACGGCACGCATGCATACATGAATACATCTTTGCCTCACCATCAGGCTTGATACATGCCATATTTGTGCAATCTTTCATTCATTTCAAACAATAGATGTGATTTTAGCAAATATCTGCTCGGTACTTTTGCTTTGAAATGGCAAGCAGTTATTCAGCTGTATTTGTTGAGGTCCTGAAGAAGGAGGGAAGCCAGACGCCTCACTTTAATCATAATAATTTTATCAGTTATAGCTAGCACTGCTATGAAATCCCCATGCTGTCGGTGCGGACTGATATGCAGAGGGAAAAAGTCAAGTGAATACTTATCTGACCGTTCTTGTTCAAGTCGTATGACTACGTATTGGATACAGTATATATCCAATCTAGGACCACCTACAAAAGTGATTCAGATCCGATCTGAGAAATATCAGATTTGTGCATTCAGACAGCCCTAAAAAATCTTTAGGGTAAAACATTAGGGCAAAGAATCTGAATTGAGTCGCTTCAGCTCAAATGACATCATACTGTATAAGGCGTTGTGGTCTGTATGAAACAGGAAGTAGACCCAGATAGCGCTAGTGTGTACATAAATAAATTGGCGTCAACATAATACTGTAGATACAAACATACACTATACTGCCAAAAATATTCACTATCCCCAAACTGTTCCCACAAAGTTGGGAGCAAGAAACTGTCCAAAATTGATTTGGTATGCTGAAGCATTAAGAGTTCCATTCACTGGAATTAAGGGGCTGAGCCCAACTCCTGAAAAACAAACCCCATACCAGTTCCAACATGATTATGCACCAGTACACAAATCAAGGTCCATTAAAACATGGATGAGCAAATTTGGTGTGGAAGAACTTGAGTCCTGACCTCAACCCGAAGGACCCCTCTGGGATGAAGCAGAGTGGAGGCTGCGAGCCAGGCCTTCTCATCCAACATCAGTGTCTGACCTTACAAATGCGCTTCTGGAAGAATGGACAAAAATTCCCATAAACGCACTCCTAAAGCTTGTGGAAAACCGTGTTACAGATGCAAAGCTTGGGCCAACATCACATTATACCATATGGATTAAGAATTGAATGTTATGGATGTTTATATGCATGTGAAGGCAGGTGAGCGAATACTTTTGGCAATATAGTATACATACGATACTACTACATACTATACTACTATATACTACAGTACATTAATACATACATATATACATACATATACTATATATATATATATATACAGTATATTGTTATTATAATTTTCGACTCTCATGAGTAATACAGTATATTGCAGAACATACTACTATAACAAAATACATAAAGTAAGAAATGTTTCTAACTTCATTCTTTTATTTTCCACATGACTACCGCCCATGCTTGCAAACATTATACAAATATGGGACATAATACAAGATCAGGGAGGAAAAGCAGTGGGATATACAGTAATGAATGCATGAAACACCCCAATTATACAGTGATGGATTGTAGTTGCTTCATTAAAAGATGTTTTTACGAAGCATAATAATCAGCAGGGGAACAGGCCAGACTGGGACATAGTGTTTAGAACAGCCTGTTACTGAGTCTACAAAGATCTTTTAAACATTTTTAGCAATGATTTTCCACACGCTAAATATAGTGTTATGGCACTATTATAGGAGATGAATTATGAAATATTACTTACCTTTTAGTGGTATTTTCTGTAATATCTTTATATTGAATTAGGGAGAAAAAAAAAGATTGCATATGAATTAGGAAAATACTACAAATTTCCTAAATCCCTTTATTGTTGTTATTTATTGTTGTTGGACGTTTGTCTGTAACTGCGAATGAATATAAATGGCAATAAAAAAATGTGTTCCAGTAAGTCAATTAGGTCAACAAAATAGGTTTCGCCCACCACTGACACAAGTGCTTGCTTAGAATATGATATAAATATTTGTCTTTCACAAGCAGATCGCTAAAAGGTTAAGGATTTCAGAAATGCAATGTGTATAAAGGGTATTGTTTAATTCATGGGAAGAAAGTTTAGTGGTTATAAAATACAATACAGTATTGTGCCAAAAGCTCCCAAGATATCTGAATCTGAATGCAATGTCATGATCATGCCTTTTACAACCCATACTGTAATGAATTCTTTTATCACACTCTATGCTGTGACTCAGAGGCACCATGTTATGTTTCTAATCACGGGACAAAGAAAGTTACAGTCTGGCTCTGACTTTAATGACCTTTTTATAGGCTTCTGGTTTATGGACAGGAAGCATAAAGTGTTCAGTGTACACTCACAGCTTGAATAAATGTAACAAATCTATTGGACGCTTCGAAACGCAGTGGGTAATTTTATCTTATCAGTGCAATCGAGTGCTGCTCGCAAGAATATGACCTCGAAAACTCTAACCTTTGTGGTAATATACGAGCGAGCAGAGCTGTACCGAGTCATTCATACAGTTGCACTTTCAACGTGACAGCCAGAACAGAGGGGATGTGGCATAAACACATTTCTCTGCATTCCTTCCATTGTAAATAATAACACAACTACAATGCCTCATAAAATTGAGGAAATAAAAGCACAGGGTGGAGGAACTAGTAATATACACATGAGAAGAAGAAGAAGAAGAAGAAAAAAAAAACTGGATTATGTAACGAGCCTTAAAAAGAATCTGAAGTGTACAAACAGATAATGAGGCTGAACTATAGGTCGTGCTCTGCGCTGAAACACACAGGAAGCATGCTGTTAGTGCTCAAGTGTCAAGTTTCTAAAGAGGAAGTATTTTCATGTAAATGATATAGGGAGCAACGGTTAAAAATGACACGAGTACCATGGAAACAAAAGCAAAGTGTTGCATTTGCATGGATATGAGGCTGGAGCAATAAGCGAGGCAAAAAAAAAACCAAAAAAAAAAACCAACAACGCTAAACCTGTTCTATTTAAAAGGGTTCATATCAGATTGCGACCGATTCTACTTTATCGTTACGAGCTCGCAAGGGCTATTTCGGGCAGAGTGCAAACTTTATTTTTGTGCGTGTAACAGGACTGTAACTACGGCAGATTGACCGTGGCTCTCGAGTGCAAAAAAATAATAATCATTTTTTTAAAAAGGCTCTAATATTACATGGTAATTTAGGAATGTGTGGAAACCAGTGAAGCGCTCTGGATTCCCCTCCTAACTTTCCTCTGCTCAGGGAAAATCTAACATCTGGTCCCGGGAGCAAGACCAATGTTGGATTTTCAAACCCTTTCCATCCTGAGCTTATCCTTTAAGCGTGTTAAACGTTATACTTTGTTAGAATTTAGGCGTAACGCCCTTGATGTAATTTATGCCGACAGCAGGCAATCATGAAAGCGCTGTAAAAACTTTGTTATGCTTTCTCATTTGTTTGCTGACGCCAACGCTGGAGCTGCTTTCATCAACAGAACGGGGGAATTATCACAATTTGGTATTATTAAATTCATTGTGCCAGATGCCTGGAGTCATTCAGCAACCACAAAAGGCCTGTGACTCCCAATTTGAATCAAAGAGGTATTCTGAGGCACATCTCAAAGAGAACGTGTACATTTCTTTTGGAACTGCTTGTGACCGGTTATCTGTTTGACCCCCAGAGGCAAAAAAAAAAAAACACAAAAAAAAACCACGCGTCATGTACACCGGGTGTCTCGAACCGAACAAGGTCTTATTGCGCAGGCCTTCAGAAAGGAGCGGATTGGGTTTCGCAGGGCAGCGCAGACCTGCACGGACCTCGTGTGCAGAAGGAGGTACTCACAAAGGGGGCGTTTGATGACAATTAATAACAAGAATGAGATTGAAAGTGGTGATGGGAGGGGGGGGGGCAGATGGGGGTGCAGAAACAAGGAACCAGTCCGAAATTTCAAAGCTGATGATATTGTGTTTCCTTTCAACCATGCTCTATTGCATAACGCACCGAAACGCTTCACATGATAGATTACGCCTCGCAGTGTCAGTACCTAAAAGCCGTTGTTGTTTCAAGCGAGCTGCTTGTGAAATATTTTACGCGGAAAATCTCTCTGCTTTCGTGCTGCTTTATTGACAGGAAGCAGCGTTTTTTTTATTTAATTTTTTTTATTAAACCCATAAATCGATTTTGGCACGCTCCAGTAAGACGTGCAAAAAATTTAAACAGAAATAGCATCTACTTTGAATTTGTTTGAATTTGTTGCAGCTAACTGTGTCTTTTACAACGGACGTAAACAAAGCTTTCTTTTCGACTCGTAGCTGCGGGGCAAACTCCGGCACAAAAAGCGGCAAGACTGTACCGAGCGAAATGTAAACTCTTTCCTTAAAGCGCATGTTTACGCCACCACAAAAGAGGGGCAATTAAAGACCGAGATTGTGCACCGGACTGAGAGGGACTCCCTGAGGAACATGACCCAGGCTTGTTTCATTAAGCCTCGGACTCGCTGCTTGTAAGACGATGACGGCAAAAGCCGAAATCCTCCCTGTAGTAATCCATTATCAGTACGAGGGGCAGGTGAACACTCACCACAGTATGTTAAATGATATATCTGCAATGTGTTTGTGTGTCCAGGAGAGGGTCATTTAAAAAAAAAAAAATTTTTTTTTAATTGCTCTATGAACTGAGAAAAAGGTCACTGAGCTCTTGGCTCGGAAATGACTGTATCAGTCAGTGGGGGAAGAAGAAAAGAGCGATTCCAAATAACAGGCTGCACGAACATGTTCGTCAGGAATTCAGTCTAAGTATCTCAGCTTACCCTGCTGTGTCAACACAAAGAGCCGCAGGCTAATGAAGAACTAAATCAACCGGGTAGGAAAAAGCAGCACAACGCAGGCATGGGCGAATATTAATGCAATCTGATCCTGTGCTGACTGAACACACATGTTCGAGTTTATTCACTCTATAAATTATGAGAGACAAAATTAGATAGCTCTCCTATTTCTAATACAAACTTCAGTGCATATTTATAGATATAATTCCCTTTTTTTTTTTGTTCTCAAATGCAGTGGAAAACTCACTATTCAGCTTTAATAATACATCACTTTATACAGCAACTCAGCTATTTAGGCCAGGAGTTACGCTGCGTTGCCATAGCACTGGGCTACTTTCACACAGCTAATGACTTGTGGGAAAAGCTTCACACAAACATTAGACAAACCACTCAATTACATATTCCTTTTGCTCACGAGCTGTTAACGCATACTATAACCGGCGGTTTATGCTAATAAATCCAGAGCAAACATCTTTCTGAAAGCAATGCCTTCAAATCTACCGTCAACATCAAGCATTCAGAATAATCATAACTCAAATCGAGCAAAGGGAAAACCCACATTCTCAGTAAATCAATATCACACACTTTATGAGTGAGTAAGTCTGCAGGAATGTTTAGCACAGTAACGCCACATTCCACTGCTCGGGAAAAACATCGTGCTAAATTTGCACTAATAATCAAAATGCTTGTAAGATACAGCATGTTCCAGCTAAACTGTTTAGCAATTTGTCTGTCATGCCTGGGCACCGGCTGAAATCATATTGCACAATGTTAGGTGTAGTGCTCACATTTTTCTGTTATATTCAAATCCTATGACAACAATCAGTGCTTATGTTTTTTAAAAGCGACATCAATGTAGGCCTCTTCCAAATGGTTGAGATGTCACTTCATGGTAAAGTATTAATATATGTACAAATTATAATGTGATTATTTTGACACATATGACGATTGCAAAATAACACTCATAGACAAAAATGAAAAGTACCATTTAGCAAACAGCAAATAATGGCACCGATAATGACTTAAGAGCTGGTTTGCCAATAATTCCTCAGCGGTTATTTAAAATAAACAAATGATTCAATTATTGACAAGCACTACATAAATTGGTGACTATTGTCCAATTCGTACAGGATTAGTATTACCTGGGGACCTTGTGTGATTTCAAAATTACCCCTCCACATCTGAATTTCATGTAGCGCATTTACATGGGATAAGCGAAAATTTATTTTACTCGATTTTACTGACTTATTTCCCGGATATGATGTTTTTCATACAAATGAATATTACGTTTAAGTTATATTACAAATATTACAAATAATATTAAATTTCATACAAAGAAAGCCCTATTCGCGATTTGCACATTGTATTGTTGTATGATGTATAGCTATAGGACTCGGCAGCCAAAATACTTTCAAAGCACTGAAATGCAGCCTCCAACAAAACCTTGAAAACATGATATACGACCGCGCCATATCCCGGCTAAATCACAGACATGCTGATTTGCACGAGACTAATATTATCACAGGACCTCGGCGTTCAGTGAAATGTGGTAGGTCATTTGCGGGGGAATTTTTAATGCAGAAATTACAGACATGGTCGATTCGCATGAAATTATTACAGATCACACGAGATCCTCAGATAATACTAATCCCATGCGAGTAGAACATACAGTATGCTATATTACCGAAAATAAGCTGTAGCTCTTTGAGATTAGATAATTTCACAGGTTCTTATCTCGATTTTTAATTCTATCCGACCCATTGTGCAACAGTACTAAAATGGAAACTTTTTGTCAGGTGGTGCAAAATCACACATGATTTTGGGGTATTTGATCAACTTTATTACTCTAGCTACGCTATGAAGTAATTAAAAAGACATACTGTTTAAATTAGGACCTTTTTTTTAGCAAATCTTACCTCAACCGAGTGGTGGAAATAGCTCATTCCTGCTAAAGCTGCTTTCATCAATAAGACGAGCAATTATCATAATTCTGTATTATAGACCTCATTGTATCAAGACTGCCAAATGCCTGGAGTCATTCAGCAGCCACAAAAAGCCTGTGACCCCCAATTTGAATCAAAGAGGGATTTTGAGAAACATCGCACTTGTTTGTTTAAAATGACAGGGTGTACAATTATTTCGAAACTGCTTTTCTGAATCATTATCATGGTACAAGCCAGAGACACAAACACCAATTACATACACCAGTTACATACACCTGCCAGGCATAAAAAGCCCGCTAGGTGATTTTTAGTATAGCATAACTAGACCAAATGGTAGAAATGGCTCAATCAGGTTAGGTTTATCACATTTTTCAATATGATATTGTCACTCAAAATGTGCTCTACCAAAAAGTTAAGCAGGTGATTAAAGGGTAATTCCCAAAACTGATTGGTCAGAAGGTGTTGATTCATTTAACATAACAGCAGTTGTTTTTTTAAGCACAGATTTATGTTAATACACACATTCGAATACATTAATACCAGCTTATACACAAGGAGGAGAATCCACATAACCTAAATCTGATAATAAATGGATTACATGCATCATTGATCTGTGAGGAGACTTTTACCTAAGGTTTATGGAAGGAGCTACAGTTTGTGCTTTTTGGCACAGCAAGCAACATTTTTTGTCTTTTTAACTTCTAGCAAGAAGAAACAAACTGGTGAAATTACTGCTGTTTGCAGATGCTGTAAGTAGAAACAGGAAACAAACTTGTTTCCAGGGCATTCCACAACTTGGATGTAAATACAGTATGATGTAATTTATTAATAAATCATAAAGCATAAGCTGGAAATCCTTCTTCTTCAACAGCACAGTCTGTCATAAAGATTTCTATAACGTCTACTGTAATTACTGTATAACTATCGGTGTCATATACTGTAGGGGAAGAACGGTTGTTGATGTTTCCCCTTTCTTCAGAGTTTTTTGGACGTCAGTCTCTTGAGACTCTCTAACCTGGCTGTGTAGGTCTTTTCCTGGATGTGCAGCTTCTCAGAGAAATCTGCCTGTTGGACACAAAAAATGTACACATCCATAAAACTCAACATCTATAACCCTGTCACAGGTGATCTATGTAATGTAAAACAGTACATGCTGCATATTTCTACTCGACCAACTTGTTTAGAAACAACCCTTCGACAAGAAAAAAGTCAAACACCCTGCAGGAAAGATCTAATGTTTTAATAGCGCGGGTGAAGTTTCTTTTCCCGGATTCTCATTGTACACACAGGCCTATTAAATGCCTCCAGCGCACATCTGTAATGGTAACAATATGGTTGGGAAGTCACCCACAGCATTTCCAGCATTTGCCTTTTTCAGTGTTTCTACCATATAAGGCATGATGAGATCCACATGAGTTATGACACTCCTGGGAACTTTCGCAACTAAAATATCCCAGAGAGGGGGGAAAAAAAAAACGGATGTTATTAAACTTCACTCAATGGGGAAAGAAGAACAGTTCTAGTGGCAGATTGAATCCACATCAAAATCAAACGCTTCAAACTAGCTGGAGCAGGCTGTGATGCTAAGCATATACTCAATAGCTTAACCCAATCCTGAGAGAAAAGCCTCAAAGAAGAACAGAAGAAAACACACACACACACACACACACACACACACACACACACACACACACACACACACACACACACAAACACAAAACGAATGGCCGATGCAGGCTGTTTAAGCTGAGAGAGATTTTTGTTTTGCACAGAGCTAAATATAGCTTGGAGTGAAATATGTAATTGCCCCTGACCAGATGTTACAGCGGGGTAAACAGAAAAATTGATGGAAATAGGACCAATCTTCCAACAGCTCATTCATACAAACAGCCGCTCGATTTACACAGTGTCCACCAAAGGGAATAAATCATCACAGGAAGTAAAAAAAAAGTCTTCACGGAAGTCGAGTCAAGTGTGCGTAAAATCATTTATCCCGTCCAAATGAAAATCCGCTTCTACCTGCATGTTGGTGTTTGTTAAGCTTGTTGGCTAAAAGGTACGATAGGGATGACACAATACACAGCAATCTGCGAGGGCAGACTGTTTTCTGCAACCGCAGCACACCCAGTAATTCGATTCCACCTTAAGTCTACCGTAAAATTAATCAGAATATCTGCCAGGAGCTGTCTAATGTGTTCCCTGTTATGTGCGGAATACCAACGATATTAAGCTGGGGAACATTACTCAAGTTTTAATATTAGATCTGCTTTCTTTCTTTTTCTTTTGGCATGATCAGTTGGGTAGAGGAGGCCTGTGGGACAGTATGAGCTCAGACCTGATATTTTCACTAATATCATTCCTTCCAGGACCCTGCGGCTTCTCCCTTTAGTTGTCTTCTCCTTACAACTTTTTTTTTTTTACTATTATGTGAAGGAAGGATTCATTTATTTGCACATTGTACAAGAGGAAAAATGTAAGTGAGAGGATAAATACACGGCTAATGGCCCTCGTTTATCAAGAAAGATTTTTTTTTTGTAAATGAGGGTTTGCACAAGAAACTGTGGAATTTATAAAAATCTAGTTAGTTTGGTGAGGGGCTCATATCCTCCCTATAACAGCTATTGAGTTTGTATCCATTTTGTAAAAAGATCTGAATGTTGATTAATAGTCCTCATATTGGAAAACTGGCTTGAGTTATGGCAAATGTATCTTAAATTACATTCATGCGCCATTCAGTTCTCATTTTGTCCGTTTCAGTTTTGGAGCCTTTTATGGCGTTTTGTGGGCGTCATGCTTGGTAACGTATGAGTAAATGGTATTCATCAACATTCACACACTTTATTAAAATGGTTTGGATTTTTTATTTTTATTTTTTTCCATTGTGCGTCATACCGTACCTGCAGCTGTACCAGCATCTCTCTGGTCGCTTCCCCAAGCACTTCTCGAACATCGTCCACGCTGAAGCTTTCCAGGTTTTCGGGTCTCTCTCCCTGTTCACATTCACCAGATTCTTCCCCATTCTTCTCCACGCTTGGGTCCAAATCCTGAAGCAATATCAACTCGCTATTTAAGAACAATTTATTCTATAATTCATACAGCCATAAATTCAAGTCTCACTAATTCGAATGCACAGGATTACATAAACATGCCAGATGTGTTTACTGGTCTGAGCTGTTCCCGCTAATGCTGCTGTAAGACGGGAAAGCTTGTAACATTCTTGGACACTGCATAATACAAAAGTATTGCAATTTATGATGGGAACCTGAATGGTAATAATGGGGGAAAGATGTTTTCTTGTAAACGGCGTAACTTTGTACAGATGAAACGTGAGACATGACTCCTAATAAGCATTAAACATGCGGGTAAAAACAATATTGACATACAGGGGAAAGACCTTGTAAGAAAACTATTAAAGGAGGCAGAGCACCTACATGTGGCCTTGCTTTGAACTGCATGTACAGTATTTGTTTTAACTTCAGGTGTCCTTCTTGTTTCGGATCAAATCAGCATATGTGGGGTATAGTAAACCTAAATTCACGACCATATGTTTAAATGTATTAATAAAAACAAACAAAAAAAAAGCATTTTCCTCAAAATAAAGCAGAATTGAGTGGAATTTTGGCTTGTGGACAGAGAGCAGATTGTTTGCGAATTACAGTCCCTCTCCTCCCTCACGATGGAGCACAGCCTGAATACTCCACTTCCAGCTGGAGTGCTGCGCGGTGTGAGCGAAAAGGAAAAATGTTACTCATACTTGGAACTAGATTCATGTTTCCTCTTCGAAATGATTCACATGTGAAACACATTTTCTCACTCGCTAGTCATATCACAAGGCCAAAAAACTGAATCGCTACAATCACCGCTTGAACAACAAGGCTGTTCAGTACTCATTTCGCAGGTTTCTATAGTACGTAGAAGTTTGCTGATTCACAAGGGGCAACTTTCTGTACCTGGTCATTTGACGAGGCGGGGGACGGAGCTCCATGATGGAGGTCATCAACTGGCGTTCCCTCCTCCAGAGGAGCGATGAAGTCAGCTGCATTAACTACCTCGATGGTTCTCTGGAACATTACACAACACCAATGAACAAGTCAATAACAGTGCATATCTTATCCTATCCATTTCCTTAGAAATGGAGTATTAATAAGAAGAAGAATATTAAAAAAAAAAAAACAATGATGCACATGCTGATTTTTAATAATCATTTACACTTGAAGGTATTTAGGTTTCGCATTAAGGCCCATGAGTTACATTTTCTTGTCATTTAGCTGGAATGCTTTTACAGTTGACTTGGCAGAAAGCCCCGCACACAGAACCCAAACTCAGCTCTGTAAGAAAAACAAAGGCTCTGCGGTTTACATATTTGAGATAATTACAATGTCAAATGGAGGGTGAGGGGAAGAACAATGGTCCTTCATTACTCAATTTCTCTGCATTACTCCCCTGCACATGATTCATGCTTTTTCATCTCCCAATAAACGAATTAAAGTCACTTTAATGGCTGTAAAAAAGAAAAAAAAAAAGAAAAAAGAAACAGAAAAAAAAGGCTTCCCTTTGTGCAACTTGTTATACATGTGTTGGTTCACTAAAATGGTTCCAATATACATACAGAGACAAAGGAGGGGTGGGAAATGAGGACGTTAATAATCAAACAGTGCTTTGAACCCCTCCATCAAAACAAATAGAAAACGCTCGTGTTATGTGACATTCGGGACCCATTATGTCTGCGGTTCAGCGCTTGACCTAGATTTGTTCACTGATCCCCACGATGCTCCAGAGCAAATATATTTATTCACTCGCAGCAGCTTAAAGCACCATTCGGGCGCTAAACAAATCTGCTGCTTGTCTTGCTGCTTCTGATGTGATGAGTTTTCCCCCATTTTAGGGACGTTACACTTTTCTAGTTCGGAGACAGACTGGCACTGAACGACACGTCATGAATATTAACGGCGGCTTGGACGGGAAAAAAAAAAAAAGAAAGAAAAGAAAAATATCAGCAATACGCTTTTTCCTGCTGTCTGACATTTTGAAAGTGTGTATGGAACATAATCATTACACGTTAATAATGGATGAGCAAATCAGCTGAGAGGCAGGCTCGGATCCGCCCGAGCTGAATTTCAAACGGAGAGATGACAGCTCTCATTAATGCCGTTCACCACCTGCAAAATGGAGAGGCGAGAGAGATAAGGGGCAGGCGTGCTGCGAAGCCAAGACGAGATGTAGAGACAATTTACTGCCGCTTAATTTGCAACAGCATCTGGGTTGTCTTATTTTAGGAGGAACCGGTGGTCAAATTGATTTTGGATGTAAAAAAAAAAAATTTTTTTTAAAGGTCTGATTGCTGAATGTTTGCATGGTAATTAAGATGATGATATATGAATTTGAACAAGCTGTTATATTTGCTGCTGGTGAGTCATCACATATCTGTCATATCTGTGTCCTGGAAATGAAAAAAAAAAAAAAAAAAAAAAAACACATGCTAGTCAGCTTCAATTACATTTCAGAGTAAAGCAATTAAAAAGAATATTGTGCCAAATTGCACTGTGACTCCTGCAAAATCCTGGAAAATGTCAATGTAGACAGCTAATCCTTGTTTTTTTTCTTCTTTTTTAATTATTACCATTTAAAATTACAGTCATATACAGTTACGTGCACTCACACATAACCTACATATCTTGAGTCTCACTGTGTTTGATTTGAGATAGCTTATCAGAATAAGAACAAAGATAGGAAGAGCAGGCTCATTCTCACACATGTCTCTGCCCTTCCTTCTAACTCTGTTTAGGGTTCCTGTCGCAGGGAACTTCCTCCTACTAGCATAATGACGAACTCTATCTAGAAATGATTACACTCCTTTCCTGATTTCATCACAGATGAACGGCACTGGATATGGATGACAACTTACCGCATGCTTGAATTTAATTTGTATGATTTGAATCCGTTATTCAAACCCTTGCCAAGGCTACTGTCACGAATGTGTATGTATATACAGTATATGATAAGATCATAATCACCTCCATTGTTAGCACCATGTCGTCTCTCGGGTGAGTGAAGAGGAATTCATAGAGGCTGTAATGCTGGAAAAGACTGGAGCACATGACAGAGTTAAATGTGTTCAATGGAAAGAATTTCAATTAGTTTGAAACAAGGACATGTAGGAGTTTGGTCAGAGTTCCTAAGGGGAAAACTTCCAGGCATGACCCATTTATGACAACTAGGTGGCAGGGTTTCTCTTTACAAAAGGCAAATGCCTGGCAAACATCTTATTCATTTGAAAACACTTACTGTCAGCTCTGTCAGATATAACAAAATTGATATAACAAAAGTGATCCATGTAACGCTTTGAATTTAATTGTTTATGGTGCCAGACTGGCTGGTTTGAGTATTTCACACACATCCGTCTACACAGTGAACAATTCATATTTGTACATGCCAGTTTAACCTGAAAGGAACCCTACATGAACATAAGGTTTGATGTGTTCTATGTTCCACGCTCTTCTGCTCATCAGGGTTGTAATGTGTGGTTATTTGGGTTACTGAACCAGTCCGACCACTCTCCATTCACATGGAGAATGCAGAATTTCCGCCTGCAGAATTGCTCCTGCATGTTGTTGTTTTTCTCTCCCTCTCTCTCTCTCTCTCTCTCTCTAAAGACTCTAGAGATTGTTGAAAGTAAAAATCTCAGGAAATACCCAAACCAGCACCTCTGGCCTTTGACCTGTCTACATGCTTTATGGATTGCGCTGCTGTCAAATGTTTAGCTGATTCGATAATTGCATGAACATAAAGGGGGACCAGTGTTTCTTTATAGTAAAGTATTCAGTGGGAGCCCGTACTATATAATATAACAGAATATTACTGATTACACTTAAAAAATAATAAAAAAAGTCCTGAAAAAAACAGGACTTTTGCAAAATAATAATAATAATAAGTAATAATAATAATCAGAGTAAAAACTCTCTTTAGTACTCATTATATAATCCCCTGCTACACTAATGCATTTATCCCAACACTAGTGCTTGGATACCATCCATGTAGAAAGTTTTCTTCATGATCAGACTACCTGCTTTATGTCTGAAACGCCAGCCTCCCAGGAAACCAGTTAATGGCACAAATGGAAATGGGTCAGCTCAGTGGTTAAGCCATTGAACTACAGTGAACTACAGTTCTACATTTCAGACGGTCCCAGGTTCAAATCCCATGACCATCAAGTTGTCCCTGTTGGGCCCTTGAGCAAGACCCTTAACTCTCAAATGCTCAGATGTATAAAAGATTAAAATGTAAATAGCTCTCGATAAGGGTGTTTACCAAATGCCTACATGTAGAATGCAAATGGTAGTATTCTACCACTCTGACCTTGGAGTGAGGTTAGGACTGTATGGGGATCATGGCAATAATTCCCAGCTGAATTCCTGTAATGCGCAAGTCAGTTCCCACAGACAGATGCGTCTCTTCCGCAAGTTGGAGACAAGTTATTTGTTGATTTTCAAGGATCAGGTGTTCCACCCATTGAATGTTCATGGGAACGACTGGAGTGGGCTCCACGTTACCTCAGCGGGGATCATCATTCATGGATATACGGATGTTTTTAAAACGTTTGCATCATTGATTGCATCAACGTACTGCATCTATGAGTCTCATCATTGGACTGTGCTTGGAGTCTTCTGTAAATATCAATTGATTTTATGTTTTCATTCATAAGAAGGTTCATCATGAAGCCTGGTTTGACTTGACTGCCCTCAGATTTTATCATTCAATTTATTATAATTTATTATTGATTCTTAAGATCAAAAGACAGATTCTGGAATTAGGATTGAAACGATTTAAACTGAGAATAAATTTCTTTAATATTTCGTGCTGCTGAGTGACTGTTAAGCTTGTGTGCAAAATCAGAATTAGCTCTAATTCTAGCTAGCTAACAAGCTAACACTAGCAAATTTAGGTGTTTCTGGGTTATACGTATACCTTATAGAGCTACCGAATACTGTTTTCCCCAGCTACATACACATCTGGCAGCCCAGTGGCAAAGTGGTTAGCACTGTTGCCATCCACCTCCAGGGTCTGGGCTCAGTTCCCACCTTGGGGTGCATGGGGTTTGCTACCTACCACAGTCCAAAGACATGCAGATTAGGCTTATTGACGTTCACAAATTGACCATAGTCTGTGAATGTGTGTGTGAGAACGTTGAACGAGGTCCTGCTACAGTCAATGGTAATCACTATGGCCTCCTTGGCGCCTTGTTGGACTACAGAGGATGGATGGATGGATGGATATACACTACTATTAAAAACTAATAAACATGCTAGTTATCAACAAATGTTTGTGTATCATGCTAACAAGCATGCCAATCAAGGCTAACTTCAAACATGCTAATCAACGCTAACAAAAAAGTTACTGATACTCAGCAAACAAAAAAGGTTTTAAAGGTCACTTATGTATGACGCATCTTGCTAACTTTGTGGGCTACTATTTAGTTTAACATCACTACTAAATCATGCTAATTATTGACACACTTTTAAGCTAACACTACCATAAGCACTAGCTGCCTAAGTAGCCAAACAGCTAATTAAACAGGGAGTTGTAGATACACTCTTGTTTTTTTTGTTTTTGAATAAAAATAAATGAAAAATAAACCAGCATACTCACATTTTAGTAATACATTTTTTAAAGAAGAATATTTATCCACAGTGTATCAACATTAAAAAACACTTCCAAATGAGAACGAATTTTGCCAAGCAGCCAAGCTAGCAAATAGCATTTTAAAACAGAAAGACAAAAGGAGATGCTTTCTTGTACTGTAATTTTGTTATATTTCTATTAAAGCTTTAACCCAACCACCACTTCCTTTCGCTCTAATTTTTTTGTCTCCCCAAGTCACAAGATGAGTATTTTTTTTTTTTAATCTTTTAAACCTACAGGCCATGTAGATCCTAAGAATGCAAGATATATTAGAACAAGATACTTTTTAAACAAACATTACCAGCAACTGCAGAGAGTAATTAGAGTTGCTTTTAAAGCTGCTGTAATCAGTGTTGGCAAGTTTGCTAGCTTCCTCAAAAATTCCACAGAACAAGTCCCCTTCCTTCAACCCCACATCCTCATTGAAATCTCTCCAAATCCCCTTCCTCCTCAGAAAATGGAATGCAGCAATTTTGTAATAGCATCATAAAGAAATTTACCCACACTCAAACTCATGCCTAATTCCTGCAAAATACATACATTAGTGTATGAGAGGCGTTCAAGTTAAACTTTTGATTGTATAGAATAATAGGACACAGTTATGAGACTAAAAACTCCCTTTATTTCTTCATAAAATCCCCAGCTACACTAATGCACTTATCCTAGCATCTACTAGGTAAGGACTTATCTCAGTACGCAAAACCCATGACCGGACTGACTGCTTCATGTCTGAAACACTGGCCTCCCAGGAACTCCTTTAATGGCCTAAACAGGTGGAAATGGCTTGGAGCGAGGTCAGGACTGTACTGAGGATGTGGCAATAACCCATAGCCGAGTTCCTGTAACGTTCAAGTGGTGTTTTTCTTTGAGGCTAAGATTCTTATCATCGTACTGTACTTGAAGTCTTCTGTAAATGTCCATCTGTTTTATACCTTCATTCACAAGAAATTCTGTCACAGGATCCGGCTTGACTTGAACACCCCTTATATGTTATGAACACAGTACTGTAACAGTTTGTGAGGACATTACATCAAAGCCAGTTAACAAAAATAATTAGCTTGTGCCAAATTATGATCACATAATAAATTCTAGCCACACTATTAAAAATAACTCAAACTGCTTACATTGCCTACAGTAATTACAGGATATCAGATAAGAAACATTAATGGTTCTATTAAATCTACGTCAGTGCTCTTACCCTACATCTATAGCTTGCTTATGGCTATTTTATGGATGACAGTGAAAGTTTAAGAGCCTAAAGGACTGGCCTGATAAGACTGCACCACTAATGAATCCTTCACTCAAAGAACTGAATAAAGCAGCAGATTTAAAATGCTTTTATAATATTTTAAATCAGTGCAAATATAAATGCTCTGTTTGTGTTTTACCTTGCAGTTAGATTTTTTTTTTTTAACTTGTTATGCATCACAGAAGCCTACATGCTTCACAATCCATCGGTTTATGAATTATGTATAGTATTAATTATAGAGGATATAAAAAGAGATCCAATTTGCTTATTGCTAGTAGGCAAAGGCGTGAATATCTCACAGTTCTTATTAATGAAAAAACGAGAAAAGAATTATCCCGTTTTTATTCATCCTACTAGCTCATAACTTATAGATAATTACAGCACGTTCAAGAGAATGTTATATATTACAATGTGATATCAATTGGGGAGGGATATTAACCTGCTCATGAAGTAATCCGTAATGGACTTGATTTGATCCACATCAAACAGTGAATTACATCTTGCTGATCGTGATGACGGTCTAGTTGTTAGCAGCGTCTGAGTGAACTCCTTACAATTGTCGGCAAATGACATGTTCTGGTCTGAAAATGACAAATCCAGGGCAAGAGTAGTCAGGAGAGAGTATACTGCAAAACGGTTCTTGTTAATTTAGCTATTATTGACTTGCTTTAACATTTCCTTTGAGAAAAAACATGATTTAAGTTAAAAGTTAAGAGGAAAACTACACTAAATAACCAATGGTTTATGCATGCCTGAAAATCACACCCATAAATGCTTTATGAACACTGCATTCCAGATTTGGTCCCCCTTTGCTGTTATAATAACCATGTCATCATGGGGCTTCCTTTGTGCGCAGGGACTTTATGATGCTGGACCTGATTTTGGACTCCACTCTGAAGATAAATGTACCCCTAATTATGTATAGTTGAGAGAAGTCTGTACAGTCTGTACAGTCAGGTGTCCATACACTTTTAGCTATATAACTAACAAGAAACCCAAAAGGCAAATTCATATAAAGCTGCAGCATGCAATCGATAGACGCACTCATTTCAGTGACAAACCCAATAATCAGTATAAGCTGTGTAATGTTTCTGCCAAACATCTGCAAATAACATTTTTGTGATGTCACAATTTAACCAGAATCATACGCTGTTCTATTTTAACATTCCTTATCACATTCTGTTTTCATTAAATATACATGATTTAGTATGTCGACATCTGATCATCAAACCCACATGTGGGTCTTGCTGAAAGGTTGGAAGCATACAATTGTATTGAATATCTTTCTAAGCTATAGGAGATACGAGGCTCAAATCTGAAACCATAAAGACAAGGACAGAGTGAAAGAACATAATTGACCGGCACAGAGCCGTGACCTCAACCCCACTGAACAGATTTAGGATGAACTGGAATGCGCCTCCTCTTCCTACAACAGTCCTCGACCTCAAAAATGCCTAAATGAGCACAAATCCCAAAATAGATGCTCTAAAATCATTTTTGAAAGGCTTCTCTAAAGACCGGACGTTACTATAAGAGCAATGGGTGACTAAATGAACAAACACATGTTCAGGTGTCCATAAATGTTTGCCAATATAGTATACGTACAGTATTGCATATAAACTGTTCGTATTATTGCTACATACCTACCTTTAATATTGTCAAGCAACAGCTGTAAAAGGGCCATAATAAATGAAATTTGCTGGCTTGTGAAGTTCATCTGCTTGGCCCACCAAAATCCTGTCACAAAATAGCTCAACAACGAGGCCTCGTTCACAAAGGTTTGGTGTTTCTTCAAATCAAGTACCTCGGCAAGTTGCCTAAATAAGTGAGATAAGAAACAGAAAAGGATTATAAGTACAATTGAAGGAACTGTAAGAATGTGAGATATAAAGGTGTTACATATAAAATTCATCTGGACGTTCATCATGCACTTTGAATCGTCACTTTTGCAAAAGTCTGGGGAAAAACCCAACATATCTAATAGATGATAGATAACTTTAGGAAGACGTGTAGAAAACTCACACATTTCAGCAACGCAGAGTATACCAAAAGTAATTTACCATTATAAATGGCATAATATAATTTTTAATATATTTAAATAAATAATATTTAATTTAATATTTATTTAAAAAATAAAATATATTTTCATACATTTTTAATCTAAAAAGAATGCAGACTAAGGGTGCGGTGTGGTTGTGCAATGAATTGCAAACGCTGCAAAATAAGCAGGAGACTTGAGTGGAATTAAAGTCTCAATGCCTGCAAACACCATCAACAGTGTAAACACTGTAAACAGTGATAAAAATGAACAGCATTGTATAGAGTGAATGTGAGAAACTAAAATGATAGAAATTAATAGAAATAAAGTGGCAGTGCATATGCATATGAATAGGAATAGTAGAATAGTAGATAATGGGTAACTATCATCCAGTAAGCTTATTTTAAGACTGGCTCAGTACAAAATAGTGCCCCGGCTGGTATACAATCGACCTCTTGTACCGTTCGTTCCTACAGCAGAGCTGAATAAATCCCCTACTAAAGGAGCTCCACTGTTTAACCAGTAGATCATGAAGGGGATACTGTTTATTGTCCAAAATGGCTGTGAGTTTATTGAATGCCCTCATTTCCACCACCTACACAAAATCATACAGAGAACAGCCCAAGACAAAGTCAGCCTTCTTAACCTGTTTGTTACGTTTTGTTTTTTTTATCACCAGCAGTGAATCATAGTGCTGCAAAGAAGACAATTTTGGCTAACACAGACTGGCAGAAGATCTCTAACATCTGGCTGCAAACATTAAAGGACCGGAGCTTCCTCAGAAAGCAGAGGCTGCTCATCTGTTTCCTGTCCGTAGTTTATGCGTTACACATGGCTGAAACTGTATGGCATGAAAATGGTTCTGAGTAGCTCTATAGTTAAGGCAGTGAACTATTGATTGGAAGGTCCCAGGTTCAAACCACAAACTCTACCATGCAGGCTGTCACTGTTGGACCCTTGAGCAAGGACCTTAACCCTCAATTGTTCATACGTGTAATGAGATAAAATAAAAAAAAATGCTGCTCTGGATAAGGGCATCTGCCAAAATTCCACAAAAGTAGAGTAGAAAAGAGTTGACCTGCCACTATAGCTTGTTGTCAAGACAGACACCAAGGTGCCAACCAGAGTTGGGAGCCCTGAACATTGATAAATCATTTCTGTCCTTTCATTAGTTTCATATGTGCTGAACATTTCAGAATGTTATAAATGTCCTTGATTCCCTGATACTGTACTTCTTCCACTAAGTCTAAATCACCATTATGCCAAAATGGTGATTTAGACTTAGTGGAAGCTTCAAGTGATTTAGTGAAACCATTTAAATGTGTTTAGAGAAGCTTAAAATCCTTAAAATAGTGTCTAGCTGACAGGGTTGTATTTATGATTGTAGTTTTTCTAATGTGTACAGTATGTCATTAAAAAGCTTCATAATGTTTACTGACTGTACAACAAATACAGTACAGTTAATAAGAAGCTTCCAGAGATACCGTTGGCAAAGTCTGTGTCACACGAAAGTTCTGTATATACAGATATAGAGGAATGTTATTCACAAAGGAGAAGTGTTAAGCTACCCTGTCTCACTTTTTTGCCCAATCAGCACAATTAGTTGCATCACTTTGTCTTTCTTGGATAGAATAACATCAAACTATTTCTGTGGAACTTTATAAGTTCTGTATTTTTGCTCATACATATTTCCTCATGGCTTTGCCTTGCTCATTCACTATATACTGTATGTGCTTGTGCGAATACTTGCATTGCAGCGTTATGACACATTCGCGTTTTTGATATAATGTTGCTCTCATATTTGTGCCGGCACTGTTTACATTCATTTGCACAGTGAGACAATAACTTCTCCTTCAGGCTCTCCTACCTAAACTTATAAAAATGTGTTTATATGATTTACAGTGAATATAAAAATGTCCCTGTACATATCCCTGTAGAAAAATATTTTCTTCTGACTTTAAAAATGTACCCTTAATCATGTCAGATGTTTTTCCACTTTTAACGTGACATAGCAGCCAACACATTTTAAGTGATAATCAAAAGGCAGGGGAAAAAATTACAAAAATCTGGTTGCATGAGTGCGCACAGCAATTCATAATGGGGCATGTATCATTCAAACAGTGTTTTTATGGGTTTTTTTTTTTGCCATCTTCCTGGTTTCTTCTGACTACTGAATTCTTCTGGCTTTCTTTTAATACTGAAGCGATGGTTCACAAAAATCTTACAAAGAATGGATTTCACTGCTGAACGGTATCAATAAGTATCTTTCACAAAACTATGGTAAAACCTTTCAGTATGGTACATCCATCTAATTACCAAACATTTTTCAAAAAAGTCTTCCCAAACTCATCATTTTGAAAGACATCGGTGGCAAAAAACAAAACAAAAAAAACTTGCTACCCATATACTGTAATACCATCTCTACAGCAAAGCATGGTGGTGGCAGCATCATCTTTTGGTTCTGCTTCTCATCACCTGGAATTTGAGTTTTAGTCAAGATTAATGAATTTATGGATAGGTCAGGCACAGAAACCTGCAGGTATAGCCTAAGATGAAAAAAGATTTCACCTTCTAGCATAATGGTTACCCAAAACAAAACTTTAAGACAGCAAATGAATAGAAAAAAAAATGTTTTGCAAAAGAGCCTAGGTCTACGTTTTATTGGAATTCCATGGAGGGATTTGAACAGGACCTCGAGAGTCTGGGTTTGATTTCCAGACATGTTTGTTTCCCGCCTCTATTGTGCATGGATTGTGCATGTTTTCCCCGTGCTTGGTGGGCTTCCTCTGTGTACTCAGTCCAAAGACGTGCAGATTAGGCTAATTGGTGTTCCCAAAATTCCCATAGGGTGTGAATGAGAGTGTGAATGTGTGTATGTGTGTGTGCCCTGCAATGGATTGACACCCTCTCCAGGGTGTACCCCACCTCGTGCCCCAAGTCTCCTGGGATAGTCTCCAGGCCTCCCGCGTCCCTGTACACAGGGTTAAGTGGTATAGACGATGAGATGATGAGAGGAAATTTGAAGTGGACTGTGCGAAAGAGGTCCTACTGCAATTTGTAAGAATTTATTAAGAGTGAAGCAAAACTAAAGTTTGGAGACTCTTCCTCAAAAAACAGAGTGCTATATTATAAGCATTTGAGATCTGCACCCTTGTTTTTAATATTTCTATAACACATTAAACATCTGATGATATATTTGGTTTAAATTTTCACATAACCACCCCTTGTTCCCCGCTGCAATTTAAATTACTTTGTTTGTACCCATTATCTTGCTATTATATTCAAATTGTACTTATCTATCCTGTCTCTAAGCATTTATCCTGGTCCATATACAGTATACAGTAGTATAGCACCACATATAGCACCACCCCACTAGTAACTACATCACATGTGTTTTAAGTAGTTGTAGTACAGTTTACAAACTATTTTACCAAGTGTATTACAAGGTAAGGGCTGGGATTTTTTTAGGGATACAGAACTTTTTTTTAAATCCTGAATAATGCTTGTTAGAAAGTATTACAGAAGAACAACGGAGACAAACAAAGGAGAAGTGTTAAACTACCCTGTCTCACTTTTTTTGCCCAATCAGCACAATTAGTTGCGTCACTTTGAATAACATCAAGCTATTTCTACACATGGCACCACTCCACTGGTAACTGTATCACTAATGATTTGCGTAGTACAGCTTGTACAAATTAAACTATTGTACCAAGTGCATTGCGAGGTTAGAGCTGAGATGTATACAGAATTTATTTATAAATCCTCTCACTAACATGATGCTTCATATGCAAAATGCACTTTGATAACATGTCTCACATTCTATCAAAAACTAGCACTAATTTCCTTATTTGTCACAATAAAAAAACCAATAGGCAAATTATTTTCTGTATGTTTTATTGGAATATTCAGACTTTTTTTTAAATATTAGGTATTTCTAATGCTTTGCAATATAATCTAAATAAATGCAACATCTTTGCAGTATGAAATGACCACACAACTGTAACTGTCCTACAATGCTTTTTATTGTATGTGTATTTGATTTTAAATATCGGTTTATTCAGCGTTTCGAAATAAAACATGGGTGACTGGTGTTACTACGACTTAACCACATGTACATAGAGTACATAACAGGAAAATGACTCCGATTTAGTTTGCAACTCCTTCTGTACAGACTGTCGCAAACTTTGCAATATCAGTTAAGCAGGCAGAGTTTAGCGAGAAAGACTCGTACTAAAGAACAGATTGATATAAAGGACTTGAACTGTAGCAAAGAAAAAAAGTGGATTCACTTTTTTTAATGAATTTTGTTGGAAATAATGTATTGTGTGTCATAGAAAATGGCATATTAAGTAGATTTTAGTTGTCTCCTTACAGTATATCAAGACTTGGTCTTTTCTTCCTTTTTATCCTTTGTGTGTGCTATTATTTTATTTTTCATTATTATGCTAAAATATGCTTAAAAAGCTCTTTGTCATTCAAATGATAATCCACCTGAGATGGAGGACAAATCTCAACCTTCTTCAAGCCAAAGAATGTTCTTTTAGTCAATAACAATCCTGTTCTGGCAGAAGAGAAGAGAAATGCCAGAACCGCATTTAAATTCATTCTTCGCTGTAATGCCAAGCATACTTCACACAAGATATGCCATCCAACTGTCTGTGAAAATGACTAATGTTTGCACTGACATCAGTCAGTGACTATTATACTGCAGCGCTGTCCAGTTCTGGATTCTGATTGGCCAGAAGGTGTTGAGTTTTCTATATCAACAGCTCAGACACTAGTCCAAGTTGCTAATCACAGGTTATATTAATGCACAAATTCTAATATGTTATTGTTACTATAGTAACAACTCGTTCGCATAGCCTTGTATGGTGGTTCCTCATTTTAATGCTGCATTCAACCCAAATTCAGAAATAGGAAATCTAAATGTAGAATTATTATTTATTTTTATAAAATCAATGAATTTTTATTGTCATTGTCATTATGGTCATCAATGATCAATTTGTTGATTGGTCTAAAGTACAGGAGTTCGCAAAAGTATGTAACCCAATGAAATCAAAATTAAGTGTTGTTCAAAGAAAGTAATGAAAAATCTGGCTTACATACAGTAAGCATTCAACCACGCAGATTCCAGCAGCTCGACATGAAATATACTGCCTTAACAAGGACAAAACTGACTTCTAATTGGCCATCTCATATAAAATCATAAGAAAAACTGAACAAAAACCACCTCAGTTTAAAAGTCATTTAAAAAAAACTCATTCTCAACAGAAAGAGTAAAAATAAAGATGAAAGGTAATAAAATGCGTTGAACATCCCATTAAGCACTGACGGATCAATAATGAGGACGTGGAGGCTTCATTACAAAACCCAAGTATGCAATAGCCGAGCCAGCCATCAAGCCCAGTGCAGAAACAAGACACAGACTGGTGACGGGAACCGCAGTGACACCAACATTCACTGGAAAGGCATTACTGAGTAGAGTGGCCCGAGAGTGGAATCAGGACAACCATGGCCAACCATTCAAATAGCTCTGCGTATGTGATGACTATATACTGTAGGAGGATGCCTCTCTTATGAGAGCTGCATAAGAATGATCCAGTGGTTGAAACATGTGGTTTTTGTGTGATGAGACAAGAATGGTGTTTGGGAAGGGTTCAAAGTGCTGTGTGTGGAGGAATCCTAGCACAGATCAGTTGACAATTAACACCACCCACACAGTGGAATATACTGTAGCGACAGAGCGTCATATTCTGGGGATGCTTCTCATCCACGGAACCTAAGGTTCTTGTCAAACGTAATGGGAGAATGGACAGAGAAAGAATACTGGGGATATCACAAAAGAACTTGCATTAGTCGGCTAAAAAACATACAAACAAAAGCAAGAAAGAAAGCATAGATGCTTTCAGCAGAACACCTTGCAAACTTTCAGTACTTGGGTTAATCCCCCCCCCCTCCCCCACACACCTTTCCAACTGATTTTGTAACCTAGTAACCCTGTGTAAGAATCTATCCAATGACGGAAACTGAAGCACTTTTGATAAGAGTGTCTGCCAAATGCTTAAATGTAAATGTAAACATGTTAGGGTTAGGGTGAAAATGTTAGGGTTCCTAACACAAGGCCAAACAATGCAGGGGTTAAACACAAAAAAAGGTTTTTAAAAAATCTACAGTATTTTTTTTTATTCGCCGACAAATAACACATTTGACCGTAAAAATGAACTACAAAAGCATATTAGTTTTCAGTTAAAATACTGACTAGAACAATCTGCAAGTGGCATTTGCAATCTGATGACCTTTAGAGGGCTTGAACACTTTGTCAAAGCACTGTAAATACTATTATACCCTCATCTTCTTTGTCAAAGCACTGTAAATACTATTATACCCTCATCTTTTATACTATTAATACTATTTATACCTTGCATCTCAACAGCAAGTGAGGATATCAAGTGAGTAGCCATGTGGACATGAGGTTATACACTAAACATAAGATTGTGGATTGTTTTGGTTGTTTCCCAGTTATGACCATTTAGCTATGATGCAGTGCAAGAATGATTTTTTTTTTTTACATCCATTCATTCATTATGGATATGCATTCCACAAAGTTAAGTATAAAAAAACAAACAAAAAAAACATAGACCCACATTTATGACTTTAAACGTCCTGCTATGAACATGGAGTAGTTTGCATTTTGGTAGTTTTGTAATTTAAGAGCATCTGATCTAAACTCTTTCATTTTCTGTCAATGTTAAAATAGAAATCTTGTTAAAAACTATTATATCATCCGGTACTTACCATTCCAAACCATGAAGAAGGTCAATTTAACTTGACTAACAGAAAGCAAAGTATTATATTAATGATACTATGATACTAACAAAATACACAGTATGATGAATTCCCTGTTGCAGTTCCCAGTTTCAAATATGTTTCTAATAAAATGAAATACTAGTCTTAAATAGGCGTGCATGTTTAGAAATACAAATGGCTTTATTTTTTTGGCTTCATTTGTCTTTGGTTGCTCAGTGGTTAAGTGCACTACTGATCAGAAGGTTCTAAGTTCAAACCTCAGCACCACCAGGTTGCCACTATTAGGCCCCAGAACAAGGCCCTCAACTTATATAAGATACAGAAAAGGGTGTCTGCATATGCAGTAAAATCTACAGTAACTGTTCCAACAGTGTTAACCTACAGTATCATAACTACACTCTGTGGCCAAAAGTTTGTAAACCCCTGACCATGACTCCCCTTTGTGGGTCCTTCAACTTGAGCCAAAAATAGTTGAAACAAAGCTGCCAAGTCTTACACATCGACCGTGAGACTCATCCTCTTTTTACATGCTCTCACGCCCCACACATCCATTTCTCACACGTTCATATTCAAAGCAATTGTCTATGGAAGACGTGAGCAAAATCACTGAGCTCCAGCGCCCTTCTGTCGAGTCAGCTAGAAACAGGTTTTATTTTGAAGTACATCGTTCCCACACGTTAACACAGGTTTACAGCTCTGTGAGGCATCAATCAGAAGCAAAAGAAGGGATAATAATTGGAACAGTCATGATAATGCGGAAAAATTAAAAGAGCGTGTCAGGGCAGTGAAATAGTATTATTATCCAAAGAACTTGTGAATATTTACATTGACATAAAATATTTGCATCCAGTTTAATCATGTAGCATTTTTATATTCATAAGAACACTCTGACAAACATGATTAAGAAAGAATCACGTGTGTGAGAGAGGAACAGAGAGAGAGAGAGAGAGAGAGAGAGAGATTCACAATCATACATGCAGCACAATCCCACTTTATATCCGGTATATTTTTCTTTTCTTCTTCCTTCTTTTGTATTAATAATGATTCTCCTATGACTGTACTTTCTCTACTTACTATTATTACTGTTATTATCTTTTAATATTTTTGCTTTCCTTTTTATCAGTAGTTTTTTTTCACTAGTGTCACTTTATTTCTGTCTGCATAGTTAAATGCATGTACGTTTTAAAAAATCTGTTCATTTCTGTTGTTATTTTGTGACTCGATTCAGAGTTTGGCGATACAAATTTCATGCCAATAAAGCACCCTTTGAATCTCTTTCGCTCTCTCTCCCTTTTTTCTCACACGCATGATCCAGCGGAATTCCCCTTCAGCACCCGTGGCTGATCCGCTTTGGTGGACAATTCTATTTTGCAATTTATACCATCTTGACGTTCCTCTTTTCATCTCTTTCTGTATGGCTTTGTATGTTTTTGTTTCACAAAACAGGCCTCCGAGTGGCGCAGTGGTTAAAGCGATCATCCAGAGATCGCTAGTTCGAATCCCGGGTGGTGCTGTAACCTCTCGCAGCCGGAGGTCTAGAGAGAGCTGATTGGCCGTGCTCTCTCAGAGGGGAGGGATGAGAGGTACATAGTGCTCCTACATTAATCACGGCTCTACAGCCAATCAGGGGCGTCTGTGAGCTCGCGCAACGGAGGGAGCGGATAGCGCTGTCCTCCGAGTGTGTTACGCCGCCCCCAACGGTGCGCGAGCGAGCAGTTCGAAAAGATGCGGTCGGCTGGCGTCACGTGGTTCGGAGGAAACACGTGATAGTCTTCGGCCCTCCCGGCTGAGTGGTAGTAGTAGCCTTAATGTGGGAGCCCCCTAGTGACGGAACACGACTAAATTAGGGAGAAAATCGGGGAAAAATCCAAAAAAAACAAAAAAAAAACATAGCAATGATAAAAGAACAGAACCTAAGCCATGCAGAGTAAGGTGTGTGATTAGTGTTAGACAAAATGGCTGGGTATGCACATTAGTGGTTGGGGTTGGACTGGGGATCTCGTGTGCATGTACCCTTATTTTCAGAATCTCACTCCAAGCTTTTCTGAAAAGTTGGCAGCTCTGCTTGAAAGTACACAATTGTTTAAAATGTCTGTGTATTTTGTATCTTTACAACTTCCCTTTACTGGAACTAAGCGGACCAAACCTGTTCCAGCAGGATAATGCTGGTTTTTGTTGTTAAAAAAAAAAAACAAGCACCATGAGGAAATTGTGACCAGAGCCCTGACCTCGGTCCTTTCTGATGAATTGAAACATTATTTACGCCCAGGCCACCAGTGCTTAACCTCATGACAGAATGAGCACAAATCCCCCAGCAACATGCCAAAATCTAGTGGAATGCCCCCATAGAAAAGTGGAGATTATTAGGCCATGAAACAGACAAGTCAAATCCATATTAATGCCATGCCTTTGAAGTGGGATGTTCAACAAGTTCAATATCAGTCATGGTCAGGGGTCCACATACTTTTGGCCATATAATGTATTGTATGTATGTATTCACCTATACATGTTGACTGTGACCATACCTAACTGCCATCTCTCCTTATTTTCTGTTCTCTCCTCTTCTGCTCTCTCCTCTCTCTCTCTCCCCCTCTCCTTTCCCTCTCTCTGTCTCTCTGTCGAGCTATACATGTTTCGCTCCTGAGTTGCCAGTGATCCAGACCCCTCTGCCCTCTGGAGCCGTCTAACCCATCCAGGAGTCCTGCTTCTGGTTGGAGATCTCGTCGCATGGATGCCCCGTGTGGTCTGCCTGGATTCGTATGGTGGCTGGGGATGGTTTCCATGAAGACTGTCCTGTCATCGAGTGATGCTCTGGGGACCTGTGACTTCAGTTGTTCGATAACTCAGGACTGGAATCCCTTACAGTCTACCTGAGCCTTCAGGAACAAACTGGACTCATTTTTATTTTTAAAACATCTCCTGTTATACTGAACTTCCAGTCTTACACATTATTATGCTGAGCAATTCCTGCTATCCGTTATCACCCAGATGAGGATGGGTTCCCTGTTGAGTCTGGTTCCTCTCAAGGTTTCTTCCTATTACCATCTCAGGGAGTTTTTCCTTGCCACCGTCGCCCTCGGCTTGCTCATCGGGGACAATCTTGTCATTTTGATTCATATACATTGCATAAAAACTTACTTCTTTTATTGTGTAAAGCTGCTTTGCGACAATGTCAATTGTTAAAAGCGCTATATAAATAAAATTGACTTGACTTGACTTAATGAATATCTTTGTGGTCTTGGTTGAGTTATTTATCCAAGTCGTTCAATTTTAAACCTTGTCATATATTTCCCCTTGAAGGCTATTTGCTTGCAAATATTACTAGCCACCAATAATATGACATCAGATTATTCTTTTTTTTTTTAATTAATAAAGCTCTTCTCTCTATTTCTTTGATTAAGAATTTGGACTGAGTTTCTATTTCAGTCACCCAGTTCAACTGAAGAGGTACTCAATAAAAGCAACGTCCTTGATTACAATTGTCTTCCACCTAGTCCTGAAATACCTCTATGGCTTTAGATCTATTTAAATAGATCCACATTACTACTGCATATATTTAATAGCAGTAAGGGACAGGATGTTATGGATAAAATTACTCGAACAACTTTAAATTCTCATTTCTTCAAGTCTGCTTTTCAGGAAATTCTTAGAAAGCAGAAGAACAACTCCTCCACTAAGCAAAGTGTTACAGGAATGTTAATTACTTTCTGCCTGAATCAGCACAGCTGTTTGTGTCATTGGGCATTTACTGCGAAGACTGTTTCACTAGAACAAAGATAGAGCTCAGTTATTTACTTCCATCCATTACAATATTTACTTAAAGCATGGGATTTTTAATTTCAGTCATGATAGGTAAACTATACTTATAATCAGAGGTGTTTCTAGGATTTTCAGTCAAGTGGCATTCAGCCCCCGTAGATGTTTAACACATATTTGGCTTGTTCAGAATCAGTACTCAAATGAGTCTTTCTGATCAACACGCGTACACACACACACACACACTGTTTACTGTATAAACCCTTTTCAGAAAAATGTAACCAGAAAACAGCATATAACTTTAAACTTACATTGATTAGCAATTTAAACAACACACCTATGAGGCTGGACAATGGAATAAACTGAGTGGGTGCCAATAATGTCAAACATTTATCTGTTAATTCTTTGACAATACTGCTGCTTTTTGTTGGAAACTAGCAGACATAAAAATGTGAAAAATTCTTCCTGATGCAATGACTTCAATCAATGTTGGGAACACAGCGTTAAGGTGCATGAGAGGCTGAACATGTTCCATTCTTACCTGCTGCTCATTTGGAGACCTACAGTACAGCACTCACATGTGACTCGAAAAACCTTCCATCTACAGTTAAATAAAAATATTACAACTTTGACTATGTTATCTAGTTTAATTTTGTGTTTTAGCTTCATGAATAAGACACTAGGTTCTACACTCAACCCCTAAAATTTCATAGCTACTAGGCTATTTATTCAAATTCATTAATATAGACAAACATTGTTTTAAAGTACAGTAAATAAACAAAGCATCTTTTTAATATTATTCTTTTTTTGTTTCTATTCATTAAAAAAGTAACTTTTCCTGAGTCAAAGTGACGAAAAACCCTACTCTAAGGCTAATAAATGTATTTTACGATCTGGGACATTATTTAATACAATTAGGGCTGTAGCTATCGATTATTTTAGTAATCGAGTATTCTACCAAAATTTTAATCGATTAATTGGATAAAATGTACTTTTGCTTAATTAAACAGCAATATAAAATATACTGCAAAATAATAAAATAAAGAACACTTTGTCCCGGTTTGACTTGAACTTGCATACACATATGACAGGCGTTCAAGTCAAACTGGCCTTTTATTTTTTTAAATAAACATGGTCATTATTTACAATACAAGGAATAGCTTAAAGTTGACTGAGATTAATTAAGTGCATTACAGTGCCATACATTCTTATTTTAAAGCCTTTTCTCAGATGCAAAAACTTAAAAAAAAAAAAATTCAAATGACTTTAAGTATCAAAAAAACGAAGGCACACATTAAAATAAATAATTGTACAAAAACACCAAGTTGTGCAACTTACTCTGTTGCATCCGGAAGCGCGCTGTGTCACGCCAAACAAATAATTGCGCAAAAACATAACGCAAGCTTTTTAAATTAATTAAAAGAAGCTTAGAGACAGAAGATTTTGCCTCGATCATTTTTTGTAATCGGATTACTCGAGTTACTCGAGGAATCGTTTCAGCCCTAAATACAATACAATATTTATTCCAAAAAAAACAGGATTTTTCTATCTCTGTAAATCACACTGCTATGCAGTTAAAACGAGTGCATTGAATGCTGTCTGTCACTGTTTTTAATCATTTATGTGCATAACTCTATGGTAGTTAATGTCATATGCACTGCACAATGTTTTATATAGACAGTTAGGATTTCCAATTAAAACAGCAACAACACAATTGTTTTATAAAGTAGACTATAGGGTCATAGAGTATGTATTAAGGGCTTCATTTTCACTAGGGGAAACAGCTGGTGTGATGAGGGTGAACACAGCGAAAACTTAGTGAGTAACTGATTAATCCCTCATGACATTTTGTAAACTGTATTTATGAGAAAGGACTGCACTGATGCAGATATAAGAATTTTTCGAAAAGCACACACCTTGGCTTAATCCTTGCTCTGTGATGACGTATAGAAAACCTTGCAGAAATACGGGGTGGAGCCGAAAGAGCCGAAGTCTGCCACCGGGTCCATATGAAATTTAAATGGGACATGGACGATCACCAATTTGTGTAAAGTTTATGGAGAATTTATAAGGGGGCTGAGTACAAATGTTAGGGGGCTAAAGCCCCCCCTAAAAATGGCCTAGCAACGCCCATGCTTATAATATTTAGGAAACAACGGTTTCTTTTTTTTTGTCCTTAAAGTTATTTTTCCAATAATTTAAGTTAACCTAATAGTTTAACCCACAAAAATGACCACCATTGGGAATGTGGTGGTATTAGTTTTCTAAGAAATCAGCTTGTCGGTTTTCTAAAAATTCAAGCTTTTTTTATTCAGGTCCAGGCGGTCGTATCTCCCTCAATTTTGCATTTATAAGACATTTATATGTTTCTCAAGCTCCAAGAGCCAAAAAAAATCATTGAGTTAACAGAAATAGTCTGGGAACTCCACCAAATGACAAACAGCTTGAAAATCTCTAGTACGCTGTGAAAATCACGTTGATCAAAAACAATAACTCTTTCAGATATGGCCGCGGACCCACTCTAACCTCGCTCCATAGAGAATGAGCAATGAGTGGAGAGGCAATGAATCAGCAAAAATAAATAAATAAATAAATAAATAAATAAATAAACTGCATGTACTGTACCTCTGTATCTCTCTCACCAACGCTCAAAACTTTTGCACATTGTCCTACAAAAATCCCAGACAGCAAACCAGAGCGCTGGGTCTCCTGCCATGTGCAAATTGTAAATGAAGACGACTGGTCAAACCAATTTAGGAGTTATAAAGGAGTTTTGGACCTGATAAAAACAGACTTTTCCATACAGATACCATCCCATGCAATTACTGAAGTCTCTTCTAAATTGTATCAAAAAAAGTTTAGAAGCCCTGTTATGGGCAAAATTACTAGAACATCTGTACACATAAAGGGGTTACATTCTTACTAAAGGCAAAGTGCAATAACTTTGTTTCCCCTTTTCCCAAATTGACAGCTCACTGTTCCCATATTTTAAAAAGAAATTTTCACTTCTTGAAGTCTCCTTATCCGGAAATTCTCTGAAAGCAGAAGAACAATTCCACTAAGCAAAGTGTTACAGAAAAGCAAAGCTGCCTCTTTACTGCATGAATCAGCACAAATATGTGTCTTTGCGTCATTGTGCATTTATTAAAAAGACTGAGGTCTAGCATTTTCCAAAGTACCAAAACAAAGATAGAGCATTTTATTAAAACATTACAAAGTTGTTAATCACTGATGCTTATTTAATTTTGCACAAAGCCCTGCTTATAGTAAACCAGAGAACTGGTGTCTCCTGCCTTGTGATCATTTGAAATGAAGAACACTGGTCAAACCATTTGGGAGTTATGAAAGTCTGTTTGGGACCTTAAAAACAGATTTTCCCATAGAAATCCCTTCATTTTGCACTGTGGCATAATTTTACACTCTCAGCATGTGAGTCAGACTAGGCCAAACATGCCTTCTTCCCTCACACGCACACACATAGGAGAAGGGAATGGCCACATCCCAGGACCCCAAATGGGCTAAAAATGTTATTACAGGAAAACTGAAGCATCCGCATGGCCCCTACTTCACAGTTTCTTCAGGAATAGTCTCTAGATCTCAACTATTCTTAAATGTACACATTTTTGGCGGCACGGTAGTCTAGCGGTTAGCACTGTCGCCTTGCACCTCCAGGGTGCAGGTTCAATTTCCAGCAAGGCTCTATTCCCATCTCTGTGTGCATGTTCTTCCCATAGAAATCCCTTCTTCCTGTGCTTGGTGGGTTTCCTCCCAAAGACCTGCAGATTCTTCGCTTATAGGCGTTCCCAAATTGCCATTGTATTTGTATGTGTGTGCCCTGCGATGGATTAGCACCCTGTCCCGGGTGTACCCCACCTCGTGCCCTAAGGCTCCCGCGACCCTGAATAAAGGATAAACCGGTAAAGACAGTAAGTTCACACTTTTCATTGGGGAAACTTCTAGTGCTATAAATCCATCTTCCTTTATTTAAAAAAAAAAAACATTTATAACACATTATAAATGACTGCATAAGGAAAGAACAATATTTTACTTTTTTATGACCAACTATTGTTTTTGTAAATGCAGCCAAAATTATTTTCTTTGCTTTGAGCAGCTGCGTCGATTGTCAATTGCAATTTTAACAAACTCTCATTAAATATATATATTTTAATGTTAATTTGCTTTACATTTAAATATGTTTTATTTGTGAATAAAAGGAATATATTTTAGAAAAGAGGTACATTGCCCTGTTTTGTCATTTTTTTAAATCCCAAAACCATGGAATGTAAAATTTATGTAGAGTACGTCCGGTCACTTTTTGGTCCTTACTTTAGAGGAAATGTTGCCATTTCCACCCTTCCTGGGAAACAAAATAGACTTTCTTTAGAAAAGAGGGTTTCTTTTAGGGTTACACACATATAGATAAGGAGTTTAACCAACAGTCAGCCAGGTCTGAGTTGAAAAGGCTACAGTACCTCAGGACAACCACTCTTTACCATCATGCTAAGCAGAAAAGCATCTGAGAATGCGCATGTCCAAACTTGACAGCTACAACAGCAGAAGACTCTGTTCTGCCAGGCAAGAACAGAAAGCTTAGGCCAGTGTGGGCACAGATTCAACAGAAGTGGACAGTTACAGTCTGGAAAAATGCAGTCTGGTTCGATGAACCACGATTTCCGCTGAGGCACACAGATGGCAGTGTTAGAATGTTAGAATTTGGCAACAAGAGCACGCATCCATGGACCCACCCTGCCTTGGGTCAGTGGTCCAGGCTGATGAAAGTGCTGTAATGGTTTGGGGAATGCTTTTTGGCACACTTTTGCCTCATTAATACAAATCAACCATCACTTAAATGCCAAAACCTATCTGAGTATCACTGCTAAGCATGTGCATCCCTTCATGGCCGCAATTTACCCATTTTTTAATGTCTACTTCCAGAATAATAATGCAACATGTCACAAAGCAAAAGCTGTCTCAAAATGGTTTCATGAACATTTAAATGAGTCGTGTTCTTCAGTGTCCCTCCAGGCACCAGATCTGAATCCTTTGGCATTGTGGAAGAACAAGAGATTCTCAGAAAGAGCACATGAAAAGTCTGTAGGAATGTCAGCATGCACCAGAATCTCAAAGGAACTGTTTCCAACATCTTGTGGAACCCATGCCATTGAGAATTGAGGCTGTTTTACGAGCAATAAGAGGCCCACTCTAGTACTAGAATAGAATTCCTAATAAAATGTTCAGTAAATACAGTTTTTCATACATTTGACTGAAATTCAGCATAATACTGTATGTACTGAATATCTCCAATTTTTTATAGTGTGTGAACATACAAAAAAAAAAAAAAAAAAGTCGCACACTCCAAGATTCCATCGATTGCTTTTAGCTTTCATTATGCTGCACAATGTGGTGCAAAGTCATGTGTGAAAATGATTCCTCATACTCCCAAAACCTCAATTTTACAAATTGAATCCTGGAATATACCCGTCACATTATGGGAAGAAAAAAAAGACATTCAAGTCATTCAAAGTACAATCAGGTCATTAGCATGACTTCATTTTATTGCCACATAGCATTGCTAAGACAGGATCCGAAGTAACCCCAGATAATAACACTGTCTCCAGAGGCTTGTACTGTTCAGTGGGCACTTACCGTATCACTCTAGAATAGGGTCAGTATGGACTCATCAGACAACATGACCTTTTTCCATTGCTCCAAAATCTTTATGCTGAGGACTATTTTCCTAATTGGTCTCACTAACAAGTGGTTGTCTTACGATCACCAAGCTGTTTAGTCCCAATGCTGTGAGTTCTCATCACATTATAATTTAAGGGATAAAAACTCATGATTTTTTTCTGACCACATTTCGTTTGGTCGCTTGGCGGACCATCCGATCCACACAAAACATGGCACATTTTTCTAACGGTGCTTGGGAACGGCACTGCATGCACTGGCTGGGTAGTATGGGTTGTGGCAATTCACCAATGTCAGGGCTAGAACCCAGAGCCTCAGAGATTCAAATCAATAATCTAGAACTTAAGCCACCTGAGCCACCACTCTCATGTTTTTGGTGCTTGATGCAGGCCAACAATTTGGATCTTTGAAAATGGTAACTTATGTTTTAGCCAGGGAGTATATACATATACACATACAGATATATGCATACTGTATACATATACATGCATACTGTATATATGCTCATTCATGTGCATATTTCACATGTATACATACTGTACATCCATCAATGTTTAAGTTTAGGATTATTCTTTACCCAGTGTTTTTCTGAGATAAAAAGGGAAAAATAAAGTATGTCCATACAGTATACTGTAGCATAGTCAAAAGTTTAAAAAATTAACATTAGGTCTATGAAGAGTTACATAGTTAAGACATTTTTGTCCAGTATGAAATAACGATCCACTTTATGATTTAATGTTGCTCCCATCATGTCCATTTTGTAAACGTGAAATATAATTTCCAACTGAGAATATAATGTTAATCACTCAAGTGATAACCATTTCCTGGTCAAAGTATTTTTTCTACTTTTTTTTTTTTTGCATTTAAAATTGTGTTACAGGGATTTACGAATCCCTTTCAATCAGTCTCTAATACTAAATAAAAATAATGTTCATTGAATTTTGAATCTTGGTTCAATCAAATTTCTTTAGCAAACACAGGGTTACTATCATAATGGGATTTCTCTAAGGGTGTAATAAAATACCTTTATGATTTTTTTCAAGCATTACTGGGAGTTGGTACACCTCCACTGATTTCTCCTTAGTGTTGTCTATTCTTGATCAGATATACTTATCCCTCCTTCCTTCTCAAGTTTTCACAGGACCTTATACATGCATGAAATATTTTTGTTGCCAGGATCTGATCTACATGCTTTCCTGAACAATACAGTCAAGCAGCTACTTGTCTTAGTTAAACTTATAAAGATCATATTTACAACATGTTGCTCCTGCAGGATGTAGAAAAGAAAATCCGGTTTTTCTAAGTGTTTCTTCTCAAGCAACTGACAGCATTTGTTTAGGGGGGAAAAAAATGCAAGTGTGATGGTCAGGTGTCCATAAACCTTTGGTCATATGATGCATCTTGCAAGATTAAATGAAACCTTAAATTAAGAGCCTTTTCTTTGTGAAAGATTGGCATGTTCATAATTATCTATGTAGTCCATGGTGTACAAGCTTGAGTACTGAGTGAATTGATTAGTGTTATAAATGTATAGCTTTGCTACTCACTTCTGCACCTGGTCCACAGACTCATTCATCATCAGCTTTATGTTTGCACATGACAGATGTGTCCACTGAGGAAACGAATCACCTGCTCCATGCACCTTCAACACAAAACAAGGGACTACCTGAACCAGTTATTTTTTTTACTAAAATAGTCACGTGCACTACATGTTCAAAAGTATTTGGCCAAACCGGTTAATTATTGAATTCAATTGTTTTAATCAGACACCTTATCCCCAGTGAAGGGCAATATTAATGCTTCAGCATACCAAGAGATCTTGGACCATGCTATACTTCCAACTTTGTGGCAACAGTTTGGGGAAGGCCTTTTTCTATTTCAAAATGACTGTGCGCCCCAGTGCACAAAACAGGAACTATAAAAACATGATTTGATGAGTTTGGTCTGGAAGAACTTTACTGGCCCACACAGAGCACTGACCCCATCGAGCCAGGCCTTCTCGTCCAACATCGGTATCTGGCGTTATAAATCCTCTCCAGAAACACTACAAAATCTTCTGAACAGGAAGCTGTTAAAGTTGCAAAATGAGGATCAACTCCATATTTAGGTATATGTGTTTGGATACAATGTCATTGCAGATTTGGCCAGATACGTTTGTCCAAAAGCCTTTTTAAAAAAAAGTTACATTTTTACTCAATTTATGTCAAGTTGGTTCGAAAGCACGCAGTAAACGCATTAAGAGTACAGCTGCATCCTAAATTGTTCCCTGTTGCCGAAAAGCCATTACGTCATACCCTCTGCAGTGAACCTCTATAGAGCGCAGAAAACAATTGGGATTGAGCCATCTAGAAAATATATATTTGATTGCGCGATAGAAAAAAAAACATACTTTTTTATCAGTGGAGGTTTTTAAGCTTCCAGCTGATCTGCCCGTCTCGCGCGCTTTCTCCCGTCCGGCCATGATGTATACAAATGTTGCCTAAGTAACGTGTGGGCGGGGCTAATCAACGTCTCACGCAGGGTTTACCTCGTCATGTGACCGGAAGTTTGTCTTAACGTTTATGCTTCTTATTTTTCCTTTATTTTAAGTTGCTTTCTTTCTTCCAAAGCGCTTTGCGGGAAGTAGTTTAACCACCCACATCGTATTAAAATTTATAACTATTAAAAAAAAAAAAAACTTAAACCAAAACATAATTCTGACTGGATGAGGTGATATAATGGGTCACTGTGTATCTGTTATTGAACTGAGGAGAATTCATTTTAAATGTATTCCAACACAAATGCTTTTTCATTACTTCCTACAGAACACTTGTTTTCTGAATGTTTACAAAACTCTGTTTCTTTCACTATACCATCTAACATTACAATATTCCTGTTTAATAAAAACAACATTTATCATCATCATCATCACAGATCAAAGGCCTACTAAATGGCAAAGGGATAACAAAATGGTTGACTGAGGTCCGGAGCTGGACCGAGTAACACAATGTAAAAACTGAACCTTTATAAACAGAGAGTTAATATATGTTTATTCTTCCTGTGGGAAGTTTAAAACCAGTTTGTCTCATATGTTCCAAAACCATGTCAATGCTTAAAAGCAGTAATGTGAACCGTCACTATGAGATAAAAACTTGTATCATTAATGCACAGATACCCGCAGCAGTCCGAGGTGTGGGTGTGAAAAATACTCTAACTGAGAGCTTGGTATGACAGAGGCCTTTCACATTAATTTACAGGCCAGAAGTGTGCAAATGAAGATTAACTGAAGGTTTATTTAAGATTGCTCTTTGTATTCCAAACAAATACAAGAAAATAAATAAATAAATAAATAAGTTGAAATTATCCATATAATTTATGTAGTTACTGAAAATTTACAAAAAATATAATTTAAATGTTTAGAAAAAGTTTATTGCTTATTATAGACTTATAATGATCGCATCCTAACACAAATGTGAAATTCGGACCTTGGCTCAAAGAAAATTTTATTGACCTTAATTTTTTTTTATTTAGTTCGCCTGCCTTATAGGTTAGCACTGTCGCATTGCATTGGAAGTTGGATTTCTCCTGCAGTCTGTGTGCATGAGTTTGCATGTTTTTCTCAAGTGTTTTAGGTTCCTTCCACAGTAAAAAGATAATATTATAACTTTCCCATTGTCTATGATTTGGTGTGTGTGTGTGTGTGTGTGTGTGTGTGTGTGTGTGTGTGTGTGTGTGCGCGCCTTGTGATAGATTGCTCCCAACCCACCCCCTCTTCCAAACTGTGGGGCCCTACAGAGGATATATGATATGGAAAACAACTAAATGTATGAATGAAAAACAAACTCACTAAATAATCAAACTTTCAATTCAGTGCTTGGGTGCTTATCATAACAGACAAACCATGTCTGAGTATATTTATACTAAAATGCTGGGATAAGTGAATTAGTGTAGCAGGGGGTTATATAGAGAAATATAATAACTGTGTTCTGTTATTCTGCACAATCAAAATCCTGATTTGACTTGAATCCCCAACGGTACATTTCCACATTGTATTTTGGTGTGTGTTTCCTTTATTAAAAGAAGAAAATTATTGCTTGTTGTGTCCGCCGTACTTCAATACATTTACCGGCTGATGTTCTAACTGGGAGAGATGGACAAACGCATAAGCACATGTGATGTCTGAAGATCTCTGTTTACTTTGAGCGAAGAGAGCATACAGTATGTAAGCTTTTGGCCAGATGCACAGTGTCACATACATCAACAGAACCAGTCATTAACAGGTCAGTCTTAGAGAGATCCAGATAGAAGAAAGGAAATACATTTGCATTTTCCGGTTAAATAAAAGAATATTCGTCTGGATATGGTCTATAGGAAGTGTTACCACATCGGGTGTCAGGATGCACAATGAGGGGGTTCCCATCATCCCATCATATTATAAACCCCATGTTTAAATGAAATAAGTATAAGTAAAATTTTTATTTCTATTTCAGGATAGAAGAGATTTGCGATTTGAATAGAAAGTATCTTTTTTTGGGGGGGGGGGGGGGGGGGGGTGGCGGGAGTATGGGTGGTTGGAGGGTAAATGGGGTAATATTCAGTATAAGTGCGATGAAACAATTCAGAAAGACTAATTAACACCTAAATAAAATGTTTTATACATATTCAAATGTGAAAAAGCATAACCTGGAATGCCATGAGCACTCATTTGGAACGTCTATAAAAGAAAAACAAAACTTTAAACAGAAAGCTTGTGTACTAAATATTCAAGATCTCTCTCTCTCTCTCTCTCCCTCTCTGTATATGAGATGCAGATCAAACAAATATATTGACATAATCAACTACCTTTGCTCTTCTGCCCCTTCCTTTTCCTTTTTGTCATCGTCCATCCACTATTGGTTGCCTTCTACCATTGTTTTTGTACTGTATATTTTTAAGTATTGAAATAAATGTGGCTATGTTTATACATCCTGAACTTCTTGGTGTCTTGTTTAGACACCGAGAATAGTGTTTCCTGTGTTTCCTTATGTAGCGCTGTGTGTTGCTTTTATTTAAAGAATACATGAAGCAAGTCCAGCTTTAGCTGCAGGAGTTGTCTAAAACCTTCACTTAAAATTCTGTATTACATTACAATTATATTACTCAATTGCTGTTTACACAGTTAAACACAGGTATATAGTTCTTGGATCCATATATTTCTTCTAAGAATAAAATTTACATCTTCGGATATCTTGTTTACTGTTTTTGCAGCCGAGGAAAATTATAATCTGTATGAAAGAGCTAAAACACAAAAAGCAGAAAATTATAAAAATATGTGTTCAGCTTACTTTAGATCAGATTTTTGGGCATAGGGCACTGATGTCTCAAACGGTTAAGGGTTACTGATCAGAAGGTTGGGGGTTTAAGCTATACCACCAAACTGCTCCAGTGTTGATCCCTTGAGCAAGGCTCTTAACCCTATCTGCTCCAGGGCGACGTATCCTGCCTGATCCTGCTCTCTGACCCCAACTTCCTAACAAGGATATGAGAAAATGTCACCTTTCATTGTGCAGTAAGGTACGTGTGTCAAATACAATGAAACGTTGTCATATGAATTGAATCCGTTCCGGGAGTGAGTTCTAGGGGCAAAAATTTTATTACAATTTTCCCATACGAAATAATGAAAATGCAGATAATTCGTTCCAGGCACCCAAAAATATTTCAAATATTACCAATTTCCAACACATATTTTGCATATAAAAACAATCACACCATTAGGAAAAAACATGTAAATGAAGCAAAATATTAAATAAATACAGATTAAATCTTGCTTAACTTTATATGATTCCTCTTGGCACCAGTAGCTTTGGTAGCAAAACTGAAAGTGGGTCCCTTTTCTTCTTGCTACTGTACCATCCTTGCTAACATTCTTGGGATACATGCTCCTATGTCTTCACTTAATCCTGCACAAAATGCACAATATCCCACAAAAAAACAAACAAAATTCCACGTTATGTGGAAAGTTGGTGTTCGGTTAGGTTTGTTCATTTATATGCTGAAAATGCTTCATATGCCAATGTAAATTGCTTGCAAAAGTTTAATTCTTAAGGTAAAAAAGTGAAGGCATTCATATGCTGAGGTTCCACTGTAATTGAATTTTGATCCTAAATATTTGACCCTCTAAGATTACATGACATTATATAAAATGCTTATAAATGATTATTTATTTAAAAATTATTATTCATGCAAATTTATGCAAAGTTTGTAAAAATCACAATAGTTACTTTGAAATTCTACTTTGAAAAGTGTTTGGTGCCACTTTATTTCTCTTTGCAGAATCTGTTTTTTCTTCTTCTTCTTTGTTTTTCTTAAGTTAACTATGTTCCTTCCTCATCCTTATAATAAAGCCTTGGTCAAGTGACTAAGTACGCCTTTCTGAAATGTTCAGGAATATCTGTGAAAATGTTAGAATTTTATTGATATCATCCTGAAGTTTGCCCTGCCCCATAAGCGAAATCATAATGTTGAGTAAAAGCCATGTAATGAACAGTTTCGTGCCAGATTTAATAATCTACTTTCAAATAAGCTACAGTACCAATAAGCTACTTGCTCAATGTAAACAAACAGCTGCACCAATACATATCAATTAGAAAATCAAAGCTGAATATTTTTACTGTGATTAATTCATATATTTTCAATTTTAATTCAATTTTAACGTGCTGGAGTGATTTTTAGACAAAAACTAATCATTGTCCGATTTTTCAATTTCTCATCTGATTATAGAACAGGGAGTTGATTTGGTTGACAATTAAAAAGAACAACTTAGGGAGGTGTAAACAAAAATGTTTCTATATACTCTCGTTCCCACTGATTGTAATAAGATGAAATGACAGGAGATACAAAATCTTGGTGTGAACTATTCTATCCATTTTGTTATTTAGCCACCAATTCAGCAGAAACCAATGCCATATAATGGTACCATATAATACCAAACAAAACTTTGTGAAATTACAGTTAAAAAAAAGAAGAATCTTTATTGCAGGCAGACATACGTGGGCTTCAACCTGAAATAATAGTATCAGCTTATTAAAATTTTTAGCTTTAAACCTTTAACTATTTCTACAAACTCTTTACCCAGCAACGACTTGTATAATATTGTGATATATAGTATAATATAAGGCTATATAATAGTATAACAAATACTTCAGCTAGTATATATACTGTATAAGCCGAACATATCTTTCTACGAAGCTTCTTCATCTTTCCAGACGTTTCTCAGCACGTTTCGGAGGGCACGCGCTAGTGAGTCGGTTCGTCTGATTCGTTCATAAAAAGAGTCGTTTGAAAAAATTCGTTCGTGCAGTCAGCGAGTGGTTAAATTGGCTCTGTGCAGTGTGTGTTATCGGCTATCAGGATAAGGTCCGCTCCGTGTTTACTCACAGCCATGCTTCTTAAGTTCATTTCCGCGGTTGTCACTAGAGCACTGTTTATTTTAATTGCACTCATAGGTGTGTGGAGAGTGAAATCGGTTAAAGGCAATGACTGGTACTGGCTTCTTACTATCCTGTTTTTACCTCTGGTTGTGGAAATGATTATAACACTCAGGAGGAGAACAGGGAAGGAGTGTAAATGGTAAGAAAGTCTTTTGTTCTTTTGAATTTGTAACTTTTGTTGCAATTTGTAAACAAACTGTAACGGTTTCTGCTGCATGAATGGAAAAAAAAAAAAAACCCAGACATTCTAGAACAGTTGTACTGTTATCACCATTGCATTTACAATATGATTAGATCCTTTATATTTTACATTCTAACAGTAATGACATCACTAAAGTTAGAGCTGCATTTTTTATGTTCATTTTTTTCCCTGTGCAACCTTTTGTCCTTAAGTACAAAACAAGAAAAAAAAAAAAAAAGGGAAGCAACCATCTTCTCTTAAAGTCTTCAAATGACTGAACCAACAGAAGTTTCTCACAGTAAAATCAATGAGGAAAATGGGGTAAGGTTTTGATTATGATTCCGATTACGGTTTTGGTTCCTACAGGTTCTCTCCAGCGATTTTCCTGTTCCTTGTCAGCATCATACCGACCATTTGGATCCTTGAGCTTCATCAAGAGAATGAACACATTGATCAAGGTGTCAAGGTATCATTTCTCAACACTGACGATAGGTACTTTAGTACTCTGCAAAAGTCTTAAAAGGCAACATATTCTCTTTAATCTGCATTATTACTGTATTGTACAAAACCATTCACTATTTCCAAACATAGCTTAAAAAGTAATAAATTAATAACATTACCATCAAATATTTGCATGTCTGTAAAGAAGTAATATTACATGATAGACCTGTTAATAACAGACCATTTTCCCAGTCAACCTCACATTCTCCAGCACCCTCAGTAAAAACCGTTTAACATATAGTACCGTGCAAAGGTCTCGGGCACATACAAAAAATAATGTCACAAGCAAAGATGCTTTTGAAAATCTTTCTACATAAAAAAACTTCTATGAAGGGCACTGTAGAGCAATAAAATAAGTACAGTTAATATTTGGTATGAACATGAAAAAAATCAATAGTGTTAGATACAGATTTGTGCAGTTTCTTAAGTTAAACAACTGGAGGTTTTACTGAGCATGCTGGAGAATAAGAGTTATTATTATTATTATTATTATTATTATTACAAGGGGTGTTCAAGTCAGTGAATGAATAAGTAAAACTGATTGACATTTACAGACAAGTTCAAGCACAGTACAACATTTGAATGGTGCAAATGTTGTAAAGGCCTTCAGCTTGACTTGAAATTGAATTATTATTATTGTTTTATTATTATTATTTTTCTTTTATGTAAAGCACTTTGAATTACCACTTTGTATGAAATGTGCTATACAAATAAAGTATTATTATTATTATTATTATTATTATTATGTTATTGTTTATTACGTTCTGATGCTGACATTCTGATGTTTGACTTATTACTTATTTCAGTGTAAACGACTTGATTCACTAGAGAACATTAAGGAACTCATCACCAGTAATGCTACTAAAGGGACCACTAGTTTTAAGGTACACAGTCTCTTTCATTCATGTCTGTATGCTCCTTATAGATATTTTTCCACAGGCTGGTCTCAACAGTGTCAGCTTCTGTATCCATGTCTGTAACTCTTTGGGTTTGTTGAAAAAAATGTTTACTTACTCGCTTTTAAAAAGAAAGCAGTTACGGTTTACTTGGTTGTAATTGAAAATTTCACTCCACCCTTTAACGAAAACAAGTGTCTGTCTCAGAAACAGGCTTTCTCCTTTCCACCTGTGAGCTTTTAGTATCCCATAAAATGCAGTAAAAAATGTTTTCTGTTTGTATGTTTTGTTTTTTGTTTTCTGTGTATCATTAGATGTTTTCAGGATGTTTTGATTGTTGTAATTTAGCTAATTCATAATTTGCACATTATACTGACTTCCATACTGGATGCAAATGTTTTTACAGGAGTATGAGAAGCTCTTGTTATCAGTGTGCCCCAACAACTGGATTTTGGGCCTACACCAGGCCTTGCTGGTGTTGTTGATTGTGGGGAAGTGGTTGATGCCCAACGAAGGAGGACTCACCCGGGACGAGCTCTCACAACTACTCCTCATCTTTGTAGGAACAGCTGCAGACATCCTCGAGTTCACCAGCGAGACTCTGAACGATATCCAGTAAGCTCCATCGCACTGTCACCACGTAGCCTTGCATACAGAAACGCAGTTAGTCGTTTCCTCCAGATGTGTTGGCTAATGAATTTACTCGAACACCAATTCATATACCTAAGAGGATGTAGCGTTGAATTGGCTAGTCCTGTAGGGACACAAAAATACACATATGGAGAAGGTCTTTTAGAATCATGGCAGCAGAACAAGTGCAAACAATGCTACAGCCACAGGCTTTCTCTGTAAAAACACACCATTATTTTTTTATAGTCGGTGCACATCTGTTCAAGTGTTTACCTGCACTATTTTTATCTTACAAAAGATGATGTTTGTATTTCGTGTAATCTCTTTTTCACACACTTATACAACGTGGTTATATATGTCATTAGTGTCTTATTTGGCGACTTTTCAGCCATCTTGGCGCACATCCAAGGCATTGTAGGAATTTTGTTGGTCAGATTACAAGCACCCCTACTTTGTGCTTAGGTTGGCTTAAAACACTGATTTGTTTCCAATATGTTTTCCCTCACTCACAATCCAATCTGTTTTTTTAGCCTCCCATGGGCTGTATTCTTAATAGAGGTCATGTATGGTTTTATGAGAATTCCTTTTTAAAGATGAGGCAAGGAATATTTAAAAAAACAAACACACCAGAAATAACAGAAACTCAAAACTCATTCATTGCCCCCTGATCCCTGATGTGTATAGCAGAAAAATATACAGGATTTACAGGAATGCGACATTATCTTCTTTCTGTGTTTGATGTATTTTTACCAAAACATGTCTTCTGATCCTGTCTCAATTCCTGTACCTCAGCTTTATTCTTCATCTAACTTGGTCTTCTAATTATCAGGGACAAGAGCGCAGTGTTGGTGTACATTATTCTAGGTGTCTGGACATGGAGTATGCTTCAGTTCCCTCATAACCTCACAGGTATGGACACGATCTATATACACCGTACCATGCTTGCACTGTGTATTTTTTACAATAATATAACTAAACAGAGTCAACAAATCACATCAGCTACACAAAGGTTCTCTTACATAACTTGAACCTCTGTGAAGACACGCTCAAGGGAAAAGGCGGACCACACCCCAGTTTTTACGTGTCCCATCTGAACTCTGCGTGAGATTTTGTATGTAAAAATTATTAACCAGTTTGCCTAGTTTGTCTTGCTATTCTACTGTCTAGAAGAAAAACATTTTGAAACTCTGATTAGGCTTGAGTTTATTTTCAAACCTCGTCCACAGTTTAACATCAGAGTTCATACAGCCGAGGCTACCCGGAAACCCCGCCCCTGTCCCCCATTTCACATGCTGTCTGGTTTATGTCGAGATAAATCGAGTGTTTTGAATTGATTCATATGGAACAAAAATCTACTCTGTCTATGTACAGTATATTTAACTTAGCTGTCATTAGACAAGTATACGGTCTATTTATTGCATTGAAGCTCATGGCAGTTGCTTCAATGCATTTAGGGGTGTGGTCCTGGTCAAGACAATCTCCTGAACTCCAAACTGAATGTCAGAATGGGAAAGAAAGGTGATTTTAAGCAATTTTGAGCGTGGCATGGTTGTTGGTGCCAGACGGGCCGGTCTGAGTATTTCACAATCTGCTCAGTTACTGGGATTTTCACGCACAACCATTTCTAGGGTTTACAAAGAATGGTGTGAAAAGGGAAAAACATCCAGTATGCGGCAGTCCTGTAGGCAAAAATGCCTTGTTGATGCTAGAGGTCAGAGGAGAATGGGCCGACTGATTCAAGCTGATAGAAGAGCAACTTTGACTGAAATAACCACTCGTTACAACCGAGGTATGCAGCAAAGCATTTGTGAAGCCACAACACGCACAACCTTGAGGCGGATGGGCTACAACAGCAGAAGACCCCACCGGGTACCACTCGTCTCCACTACAAATAGGAAAAAGAGGCTACAATTTGCAAGAGCTCACCAAAATTGGACAGTTGAAGACTGGAAAAATGTTGCCTGGTCTGATGAGTCTCGATTTCTGTTGAGACATTCAAATGGTAGAGTCAGAATTTGGCGTAAACAGAATGAGAACATGGATCCATCATTTTCTTGGCACATTTTAGACCCTTTAGTGCCAATCAGGACTTGTTTAAATGCCACAGCCTACCTGAGCATTGTTTCTGACCATGTCCATCCCTTTATGACCACCATGTACCCATCCGCTGATGGCTACTTCCAGCAGGATAATGCACCATGTCACAAAGCTCGAATCATTTCAAATTGGTTTCTTGAACATGACAATGAGTTCACTGTACTAAAATGGCCCCCACAGTCACCAGATCGCAACCCAATAGAGCATCTTTGGGATGTGGTGGAACAACTTTTCATGTTAAGTCATATATTTCTCCTAATTCATTTGCTGATCCAACATTTGTTAAAAGTAACTTTAAATCGCTGCTTGTAGGCCAGCTAGCTCACACTAAATGAATGGAAGTCATTTAATTCAAAGGTTGAAGTGAGTCCGAGTGGTGTTGTGCCAGGATATCCCCACTTTTTTATCAGCAACATTTTTCAACCAAAAGTTTTTATATCTGTATATAATTTTCTCTTCTATTATTTTGTATCTATTTATTATTATTTATTATTATTAATACATTTATTTTATTTCATTTGTACTCGCTATTGCAATTCATTACCGTATGCTTATATGACCGTCACGGGCGGTCATATAAGCATTTCACTGCATATCGTACTATGTATATGACAAGTTAAATCTGAATTTGATTTCATGACTGCACCTGCTCTCACCCAATGAGAATGTAATAAATCCTTTAATTGGGTGTACTAGGAAGAAAAATTGCACAAAATCTTGCACAAATGGATAACCAGCTCACAGACACATTGTTCTATGTATGTGTCTTAATTCCATAGTGTTTAAAATGCCTTTTCCCAATATTACAATGAGGAATGTGTAAGTCTGTATCTGTCTTAGCTGATGATGTGTATGTGTTATATAATGCTTAAAGTGTACTTAATATTATGGCTAATGATGATCTAGGTAGTAGGTTATATTGCAGCTCTCCAAAGAGGTCTGGAAGTATTGCTTTGATTAAAATGTACTAACCAAACCACTGGTGTATTACTACTTACTGAATAATCACACAACAGTTATTTGTAGTTAATTAGAGTGACTTAGATGTTAATATACACTACGAGTTGAAAGTTTGTACACTTTCTAATTCCGTGGTCGTTCCTGATTATTATTTCGTTCTAAATTGTACAACAATGCTGAAGGTGTCCAAAATATACAATTACATCCTTTAAACAGTCGATATTGAGATGTGTCCGCTACTTATGCTCTGTAAAGCCTTCATAACGGCTCAAATCTAAGGTGCTTACTAACTGCACTGGTAATTGGTGACTCTTGAGGCTGGTATATGAACTTCTCTTCTGCAGCAGAGGTAAGTTTTGGTCTTGCTTTCCTGGGAAGGTCATCATGAGAGCCAGATTCATCATGGTGCTTGATAGATGTTGCAAAGACACTTGACAATTCTGTTCTTGCAAGAACTATTCCAGAACAGCTGACCTTAGTGTCTTAAAATAACAACTGACTGTTGTTGTTGTTGTTGTTGTTGCTATTGTTACTATTACTTAATATCATATGTGTTATTCCGTAGTTAAAAAATCCAAGAATGTAGAAAATAAATTCAAACTTTTGATTTCTACTGTAGGATTTATATGTAGAGTATTTAAGGTATACTGGTAGTTACGAGCAATAAATATACATTGTTGACTACAGTTTGTCTCTTTCCTGTTCCCAGTGTTACCCTCGCAAACAGGGGACTATGAGACACCGACTGGCTCTCTCCTCTCTCGATACCGAACAGACTTCTGGGGTGTGATCGAAGCCCTCTTGATTCAGGACGGCCCGTTTTTGGTGGTGCGCCTGGTCGTCATGATACACTTTGGAATAATTCACCAAATGCTTGTCTTCTTTGCCATCAAGAACTTTCTGGTGGTGGCGCTAAATGTGTATCGACTCTGGGTCATTTGTTGGGATTCCAGATCTTGAGAAAAACCTGTAGAACACACTCTCTTATGTTATTTTTTTAATAAATAATAGTGTAACTGATTTGAAGTTGCAATTGGTAGATTAGTGTGACTAATAAACCAGCTAAATCAATGTATACAGGTATGTATCCTAAGGATGGACCGTATTTCTGTGTATGTGTACAAATCTATATATGAAACAGCAAAATAAATTTGTATCTGATGTTTTAGGAAGACAACCTTTCATAAAAACCCACGCATGCTGTAATTTTGTCTTTTAGTTTGGGTGATGACATCATGTAAACTTGTGCTCATGTGATTCCTTTGGACTTCAGGGTCGGCGCATTTACAGCTCGAACATATCAGCTTGAACATATCAGCAACACCAAACACTTATCAAAGACGCCTTCTGTTAGTTTAAGAAGAGCTGATGCAAGGTCAACACCCATCTGGGGAATAATAGCTGCCAGTGTGTTTACTGAGCTGTTTCTATTTTGCAAGATTAAAAAAAAAGGGAAAAAAGGATTGTTTCTTACGCTTTAAAAGATTTCACACAATCAGTGATGTCTGAAAGTTCTGAAGCCACTCTCTCAAGACTTTAATTAATACACAGCCACAAAGTCCCATGTACGGAAACATATGCTTAAGACCTATTTAAACCTGACTTCTGTGTATATTATCATGCCAAACATTCTAGGGTGTGTAAACTTTAGATCAGGGCTTTTTAAGGGCAATTTTACTTATCATGATGAATTACAATGGGTCCACACAATTATGGCATAATACATGACTTCAAGTAGCCAGTATCCCTAAATTAAATAATTATTTCCTACATGATCTGTGATCTTTTTCTAATAAATAAATAAATAACGCTAAAGATTATAATTTCACAATACTGTATCTGCCAGGGTATGTACACTTATGAACCCACGTGTGTACACTTAGTTATATTAATTATATGTATAAGTATACAAATAGTAATAAGTAATAAACTGGGGGCTTAATATGGAAAAAATTTAAATGTAAAATGTTTTTGTGTAAATTCTTTAAAAAATAATCATCATTACGGAAGATTGCAGAAAGAATATTAATATTTACCACATATACTATACTGTTATTATATAATGTACACTATACTATGGTAAAAGGGTGTTATACCTGTTTTTCTAACACCTGTTTTACTGGAATGTGGGTTTGCATTAAAGCTATGGTACACTTTTCCCTCATATACTGTATTATGCAACACGTAAAGAGAAATAAAGATGCGAACAAACATTTTCTCTCTTCAGTTTCCTCAAAACCAACAAATGATTGAATCTTAACTACCAGGAACGTTCAAGTCAAGCCTTACGTCTGTGAATGACGATCCCAGCCGAGGTGACTCAGAGTCCGCTGCAGTTGTTCCCATGATCATTCAGCGAGTGATCAGTGGAATGCATGATCCTTGAAAATTGAAGGATAACTTGTCACCAACTTGTGGAAGAGACGCATCTGTCTATGGGAACTATACACACAATCATTTATGACACAGAACTTCCACATTACAAGGACTCAGCAGGGAGTTATCGCCACGATCCCCGTACAGTCCTGACCTCGATCCAAGCCATTTCCGACAGTTTGCACTGTTAAAGGAGTTCCTGGGAGGCCGGCGTTTCAGACATGAAGAAGGCAATCCGATCGTGACTTCGACATGCATATTGAAATTTTTTTCTCCCTAAATGTATACAAGCACTAGTGAAATGCTGAGATACGTGCATTAGTGTAGCATGGGATTATATCGAGAAATAAAGGTCATTTTTACTCTCATTCTGTTATTCTGCACATTTAAAAATCCCGGTTTGAGTTGAATGCCCCTATTGTATATAGGCTTACATGTATAATAATTAACAATAGTTAATAACTCTAATACATGATTCTAATATTCCCTGTCTGGTGATGAATGTTCAAGTTAATAGTTATTGTAATTGAAGGAAATAATCATCAAAGAAAACAGAGAACAGAAACTGCGAAGGAGGAAATAGAGATTTTAGCAACTTGTGTAATTGAATTCTCGCTTATGTTAGAGTCAACACTTTATCCGTCTATACTTCTTCCCTCTTTCCTGCATGCTTCACTTCTCAGAAATGATCAGCACTACTGTTTGCTGGGAACCTTTGTGCCTTTTGTTTACAGGTTGTTTCATGTCGTTACTTGTAGCTCGTCAAAGCCTCAGAGCGAGTCGGTCGATAAACAGCAGCTTGACTCGGGCTTGATGTTTTCCTCTAACGAGTCACAGATGGAATTACTTCAGATGAGCTGGAAAAGAAGTCTAAACAGATAAAGTCACAGAGAACCGCAAGCTTTTCCGTTTAAGTTTTGGATTGAATTTCTACATCCCAATCATCTTTTATTTCCCAGGCAATCAGTAGGGCGGAAGTCTTGCCTTTCATAACCCCTGCCTTAATTCCAGTACAATATGAGCTTTGTCTTCTTCTTTTTTGTTTTTTTGTTTTTACTGAATTCCAATAAACAATTAGTCAAGTCCAAACACAGGATGGATTCAGGGCATTCATTACTTCCTTAGTACTGGAACCGACTTTAAAGCTTAAATCTTATGTTTAAACTGTTGTCAGCAGAATGAATAAGGTTAATATGTAGAAAGGTTCAATGATGGCACCCCTAACTTAATAGTTTGTTGCACAACCTTTTGAGGCAATCACTGCAATCAAACGATTCCTGTAACTGTCAATGAGACTTCTGCACCTCTCTGCAGGTATTTTGGCCCACTCCTCATGAGCAAGCTGCTCCAGTTGTTTCCGGTTTGAAAGGTGCCTTTTCCAGACAGCATGTTTCAGCTCCTTCCAAAGATGCTCAATAGGATTGAGGTCAGGGCTCATAGAAGGCCACTTTAGAATAGTCCAATGTTTTCCTCTTATTCATTCTTGGGTGTTTTTTGCTGTGTGTTTTGGGTCATTGTCCTGTTGCAAGACCCATGACCTGCGACTGAGACCCAGCTTTCTGACACTGGCCAGCACATTTCTCTCTAGAATCCCTTGATAGTCTTGAGATTTCATTGTACCCTGCACAGATTCAAGACACCCTGTGCCAGATGCAGCAAAGCAGCCCCAGAACATAACAGAGCCTCCTCCATGTCTCACAGTAGGGACAGTGTTCTTTTCTTGATATGCTTCATTTTTCCGTCTGTGAACATAGAGCTGATGTGCCTTGGCAAAATGTTCCATTTTTGTCTCATCTGTCCATAGGACATTCTCCCAGAAGCTTTGTGGCTTGTCAACATGTAGTTTGGCATATTCCAGTCTGGCTTTTTAATGATTTGTTTTCAACAATGGTGTCCTCCTTGGTCGTCTCCCATGTAATTCCCTTTGGTTCAAACAACGACGGATGGTGCGATCTGACACTGATGTTCCTTGAGCATGAAGTTCACCTTGGATCTCTTTAGAAGTCTTTCTGGGCTCTTTTGTTACCATTCGGATTATCCGTCTCTTTGATTTGTCATCAATTTTCCTCCTGCGGCCACGTCCAGGGAGGTTGGCTACAGTCCCATGGATCTTAAATTTCTGAATAATATGTGCAACTGTAGTCACAGGAACATCTAGCTGCTTGGAAATGGTCTTATAGCCTTTACCTTTAACATGCTTGTCTATAATTTTCTTTCGAATCTCCTGAGACAACTCTTTCCTTCGCTTCCTCTGGTCCATGTTGAGTGTGGTACATACCATGTCACCAAACAACACAGTGACTACCTGGAGCCCTATATATAGGCCCACTGACTGATTACAAGATTGTAGACACCTGTGATGCTAATTAGTGGACACACCTTGAATTAACATGTCCCTTTGGTCACATTATTTTCAGTATTTTCTAGGGGTAACATAATTTTTGTCCAGGCCTGTTCCATGAGTTTATTTTTTTAAATAATTCAGTTGAAGCATGGTTGAAAAGCAATGTCTGACTTTCATTGGTTAACATTCATAGATTTTTTTTTTATTATTACTTTTGTCAGATTAAAGTTATTTCTGTGACCATTGTGAGTTTTTCTTTCATTGACCGAAGGGTACCAACAATTTTGTCCACGTGTGTAGATAGATAGATAGATAGATAGATAGATAGATAGATAGATAGATAGATTCATTATTATATTATAAGTATAACCAGTTTAGCAAAAATGTATTAATTATATCTCTCTATAAAGATGCCAAAATAAAGATAGATAGATTTAGTAAACGTCTGTGCTGAAGGGTTAGAAAATATGCTTTCCATTATAATAATAAAATAATAATTTTAAAAAACAATCCTGTCTGATGCATGGTACCTCATCGCCAGCAGAGGGCGGTGCAACGCTACTAAACAACAAGCCTGGGCAGTTAAATCTCTCAGAACTAATTACAGTTTTTCAGGATTACCTACAGGCAGTTCTTACTGGGACAGGGTTCCTAATAACCAAACTCATAGTCACTGGGACAATACTCTAAACACAGTGTACTGGAGCTCATACACATTACATAACAAATGCCTTAATTATGTTTTTTTTTTTATTATTATTATTTTTTTTTTTTATCAAATGCTTTACACAGAAGGAAATAAGAGATTTGCTTAAAAATGTCCACACCAGTGACACCATCTGGTTCACACTGTCATGAGCATAGTTTAGAGGCCAGTTCCACCCTAGTGTGGAGTAATGGCCACCCCTGTGGCCACCCCAGTCTGGGACAGGATTGCCCATGAGTGTGCAAATGCACAGAAACCAGAAAATTAAATTAAATAACACACAAGCTAACTATTCTCATTCACTGATTTTATTATGATGCATACTGTGGGATTTTTTATTTATTTTTTAGGTTTGATAATACTTTTAGAAATTGATAAAGCATTAATAATGTAAATGATTTTTAAAATGTACTTTAAATGGAGCCAATTTTTATTTACCTATGACTTTATTAGGTTAATAAAAGTTGTTTTGTCCAATGGAGATCCTTCTCGGTCATACCCTCAGTTCCTATAGATACAGATTATCAAATGCTTCAAGTACTGAAAACTACTTAGAAGCTTATGTCCACTAGAGGGTGACAAGATACAACTTTGTAAACATGAGTTTTCCCTCTAAAATATTGTAATGATGGGTCGACCGTTGGCTTATTGGTTGCACTGTCGCCTTGCACGGGTTTGATCCCCGTATAGGGTCTGTATGCATCTTTTGAGTGCGTCTGCATTTGCATGTTCTCCCCGTGCTTGGTGGGTTTCCTCCGGGTGCTCCGGTTTCCTCTCACAGTCCAAAGACGTGCAGATTAGGATAATTGACGTTCACAAATTGCCCGTAGTGTGTGAATGAGTGTGTGTGTGAGAGTCTGTGTGTGTGAGAGTCTGTGTGTGTGTGTGTGCCCTGCAATGTGTTATTGGCAACCCTCCAGGGTGTAACCCACTTTGTGCCCTAACTCTCCTGGGATAGGCTCCAGGCCCCCCACGACCCTGCATATAGGATAAATCGGTACAGTATATACGGTGAGTGAGTAAGTGAGTGAGTGAGTAAGTGTTCTCTATGTGTCTCTAAAGTGTTATAGACCATATTTGACAATTAAAGTCAAACCAGACTTTTGATTGTGCAGAGGAACCAAACACAGATATGAGAGTAAAAACTCCATTTATTTCTTTATATAATCCCCTGCTACACTAATCTACTTAACCCAGGGTACCATCAAGGTGGAAAGTTTTCGAAGTACGCCAGAGCCATGATCAGACCGTTTACTTCATGTTTGACATGCTGGTCCCCCAGGAACTCCTTTAAAGACCCAAACATGTGGAAATGGCTTGGAGAGGTCAGGAATGGCAAGAACTCCCAGCCAAGTTCCTGTAATGTGCAAGTGGCGTTGTTGATCGTAGTCTTTGGTAAAAAAAAAAAAATTAAGCCAACTTAATTCACATGATTTTATCACAAGTTCCTATTTGAATTAAGCACTATTTGTAGAAGCTGTATTCAGGGAAATACAAGAAGAACATTTACCACCACAAAAAGCTATTGACAACTGATCAGTTATTACTAAATAATAAACAACCACAAGAGTGTACATGCAACACATTTTAAGAATATGGAGCCATTTTTGATTACAGACGCCGTTCTTCATCCTGTCAGGTTAAGGCTTATAATAACCTCTAAGGATAGTGTGTGTGTGAAACAGGGTCAGTTCCTTTTGGCGTGAAAGACAGGAGCAGCTGAAAATGCTGGTGTTGTCAACAAGGCCACGCTTTTCTAGGTCAACTCGACATGACCTAAAGCAACCTTGAGGCATTATTAATGATGCATGCAGATATGAAGGAATCCTACAACCAGCACAGGGTCAGCTTTAAAGAAATAAATGTCACCACATTTTAACCAAATACATTTTATCAAGGAAACCTTTTATCAAATTTGCAAATTTACCAGCACTGTGGTATACGATACACCAATCAGCCATAACATTACATCCACCTACTGTATGATATACCTTTATTCATCCCACAGTGAGGAAAATTTCTATATAAAGAAGTCTCTCAGAGATGCCAGGGATTGAACCCATGGCTTTATACATACTGTGGTAACTATCAACAGGACATTACCAGCAGCGGGACCTCCATGAATTAAACCGGTTTGTCCAGCACATCCCATGGACAGAATGCTCGGTCAGACGGAGATCTGGGGAATTTGTAATTAGATCAACAACCATGAACTTTTTGCCGGCTAAGCCCCATACACAGCGGGCTGTGATGCATTGAGTGTTTTGATATCTTTCTATCATATATCATATTCTCAATTGATAATCAATGTTTTCCAGTTCATCTGGTGGTAATGTTAATGACAGAAAACAAATACAGCACTTTTTGTAAGTAAATTGATCATTTATTATAATTCACCAAACAATATTCTGTTTAGAAAATAAATAAATACATAAACAAAACAGCCAGCATTAAGAGTGATGACCAGAGAAATCAAAGGCCAAGTACCAAATGAACCAGCCACTTGGTTTGCAGCAGCTAATATCAATTAACATAAAATCTGACAGAAAAAAAAAAAAAAAAAAAACGGCGAGTATCAGCTACTTAATATTTTGGTAAACCAAAGACCGGTCTACGTGGCTAAAGACAAAAGCATTTTATTGTTCAAGTATTACGTTTCCTCACCACGTCAGTTTGACCTGCCTGGATCAGGATATGGTGATGATGAGGTGGTACATTGTCTACGAACACACACAGAGTACATATCGTCTATTCTGACTGATACTACTTACACATGACAGAACCATCTGAAAGCAAAAGCCTACACATTTAGCTTATTGCTCTTTTACATTCACCTCAGAATTTGTAGATCCCTTTAAATGACGTGTAATGTAATTTATAAAGTTTGAATCCACTATAGTAAGCCTACATGTACTGTAACACCTAGTACAATCACGGTGAAGATAGTATACAGTATGTGATTAGTGGCTATTGATTGGTTGTTTTACTTCTTAGATTTCAAGTAAGCCCTGAACTAAGCCATAGTGCTAAGCCCTTCTAATAATAAGAGTTAACATTTTATTCAACCATGAATGTCTACACAAAGTAACAGGACTGGCTAGGTGAGCTACGGTATTTCCTGATACTACAAAAGTAAATGGTGCCACTGGCGCCTCACAACATGAATAACTTCAACGATGTACCTGATGCTTCTTATAAGGGCTGGTGTTAAAAGAAGCTGGCTTTTTTTTTTTCATTGGTTGAGCATTATTACATTTGATGGCCTGTATTCTGTGAATGCAGATTGTAGATTGTGCTTTAAACATTTTGGATGTCTGCTTGACTTACAAGTCTAAATGAAAGGATTTCAGTGCATTTTCAGATACATCATCTGTAGGCTAAGACAGAAAACAGCCAGGAAAGAAAGTGCCGTCTTTCTCTCTCTCCGTCTCGGTCTCACTCAAGCCACTGCAGGAGAAGAGCTCCAGAAACACCAGCGACGACGAGACAGGTGTTTGTTCAGGAGCACATCTTCCTTCTCCCTCTCCTTCTTCACTCGCTGGTAGTGATCTTCTTCCTTCAGGTACCAAACTGGAGGCCAACGATGCTTCTCAAAGTACTCTTGGTTTTCTGCCAAGACAGACACAGACAGAACAATCAAGGGCAAGAAAGGTGGGAGACTAAAATACGCCCTGATATCATAGACAAAGGTCTGTTAAGTTTGAGGACATTGATATAATTATAGACTGTCTTACTAATGTTGTAATAACAGGGCTTTCAAAGGTTTTAATTATAGAAGCATTAAGGCACCACAGGACATGAGCAATTATTACTGAAACAAAATTATTACCGATGGAATAAAATTCTCTTTTTAAAAGAACATAGGGTCATAAAATCATAAAATGGACGTGATTAAAATGTGTTGTTAAGGTTGCTGTTAACTCTGTATGCAAAAATATTTTACACCTCGTTTTGTAAGCTACAACAGACCCAGAAAAAAAAATAGCAAATACTATGGTAGTACTATTGTGTGTACTAAAATATCATGGTAATTATTGCCTTCTTCCTATGTTTTTTCCCCCTCGCCATCATCGCCCTGGGCTTGCTCATCAGAGACAATCTGACCATTTTAATATATACATATTTTTGTTCCACATTTCATGCCCATTCCCCTAATTTTCTTTTGATTCTGTAAAGCTGCTTTCTGAGCATAATAGGGATATATATATATATATATATCTTTGATTCCCTTTGACATTATTTCACCGCATCATTGTTGTTGTAGCTGAGGTGAAGTTACCATAGGAAGGCTACTTCCAGTAGGAAAAAAAAAAGTGTGAAAAAGGGCATATTATGAGGTTTTAGCATCCTTTTTGGGTCAAAATTATGTTAATATTACCAATATCTTATTTATATGCAAGTGAATATACAGTATGTGAAAAGTTTTATATTAAAACATTGCTTAAAATACAATATCAAAAATATTTAAATTAAAAAAATTTTAATGTTCTTTCAGTTTTTAATTTTTCAGGGAGAAGCTTAAAATAAAAAAAAAAGTACAAATTGTCTGTGATAAAACTGATGAATGATTGCAGTTCTTTATGGGAATATAGATGGTCCACATTATGACCCTACTCCAAACACCAGAAATAGTTAACTGGCTGCTGGATCAGACATAATGTATATGATTTCTCCTACGGCATTAATAAGGTATAAATGCATACGTATTGTTTATTATAGCTATATAATTGCATTGTATTGTACTCATATGCCTCAGAATCCAGAAGCCTAATAAACAAATACTGTATATACACCAATCAGCCATAACTTTAAAAACATTTACATTAAAAACCACCTAGATTTTGAGTTTCCCTTGTGTCAATGATGTGGCTCTGGCCCCTTGGGAAGTGTGCTGTGTGTGCTGTGGTTCTGGCACCAGGACATGGCAGCAGATCCTTGCCTTGTGGTTTGGGGTCTCTGTGGATCGGACTTGTTTGTCTGGCACATCTCATGCATGCTCAACTGAATTGAGATCTGAGGAGTTCGGACGCTGGGTCGGCAGCCTAGGGCTCTTTGATGGGCCCTGGGTTTAGCAGGTTGTGGTGCACTGGGTGTTCTACTGCCTTTTTATGGTGGCCAGTATTGAATTTCTCCCTCTTTTTGTGGGATCTTACTGGACATGATGGTCTTTGGTCCCTATGGGCATGATTGAGCCTTAGATGCCCATGTTAATGTCACCAGTTTGCTGGTGCACAGGGTAATTCAAAAAGAATGAACCAATTTCATGACTTATTGCTTCAGTTCTCAAGCATCGTTATGTAATGAGTCAGTGTCACTTGTAAGACAGGAAACAAAAGTTGATTGTGAGTAGAATACTTGGCTGGAGTTTTGTATTACTTTTCCTTAATATAATATTGCATCATGAAATCAGTTCATTCTTTATGAATTACCCTGTACAGTTGCCAATCAGTTTTGTTCAGTTTACCTGTCACTGGTCACAATGTTATGGCTGATTGGTGTGTGTTTGTATCCTTCCCTCTTTTATTATTAGGCTCAGTATCAGGCTCAGTGTTGAATGTTTAATTCTCGTGCTCTTACCTAGCGATTTAGACTTGACCTCTCTGCGATAATTGGCACAGATGTTATTATAATGAGTACATATATGATGCAAGCACCAAGCAGTAAGTTGGTTGGCATTATGGAACTGTGAGGAAAAAGAAAACATGTCAATATACATATTTTTTAATAAACACAACTAGTAATATATATATATATATTTTTTTTACATAGGAATAGGAATATTTTGCTTAAAAATACCTGAGCAAACTCTAGGTAGTTGAGAACCTCTCCATCTATGTCTTGGGCATTCCTAAAGGCTTTCGCCAGCTCATTCACAGCATATTGCTCTGTTGGAGAAAAAAAAAGTCTCTTAAAACAGAGCTCAGCTTGCAAAATCATACTGGCAGAGCAAAAAATAAAAAAAAATAAAAATAAAAACAGTTTGTAAAGTGAGAAAGTCTAAATCTTTTTGCTGACAGCCAAGGCACCATTAAAAAAAAAATCTCTACATGCAAGCCTTAGATCAATGTCTGCCTGTCAGTATTACTTTTTTTACATGGATGTTTGTTGACATTATGTAGACAACCTACAATCCAAAGTCTGTGGAATGACTCTTTTTTTCCAGAGCCTTGACGTTGCTCGTTGCTAAGCAACACTGAACAGAGGAACCAAAATGATAGTTTGATCCAAATTTGTAGTCTGTGGGTGCGTATGTGTGCATGTGTGAGATGGAGGGTGCACCTGTCAGGGCAATGAGGCGGGGAAGGCACAGTCTGTTTGCCAGGGCAATTAATTCCATTGGGTCCAAATCAGCCATGGGTGACAGCTGATTGGTGTAGAGATACTCCAGCACTGCCTGCATACACACCCTGCTGGTGTTAGGAAAAGAGACCTGGCAACAGAGTGCACGCGCACGCACATGCACAGACACACACGCACAGACACACACGCACACACAGTGTCCACAGTTATACTCTGTAAACAGTAGCATGTGGTACCTCCTTTAAAATCTCCCTAAAAATATTTAGTAGCTTAAATACTGGCGATGCCACAGCCATCTGTGCCCAGGAAACCGAAACAGCAAAACTGGCCGTGCTTGCAAGACAGCAGGGATAGCATTACTCTCTAAACAGTTAAATATACACTATCCAGTGAGCTCATGTACGCGGAAGAGGGTAGTTATGTAGTTTGGGCTGCAGTTTGAAAACACGCAGTTAGCTGCCTTCACGTGTCTATTTACATGGTATATTATTTAGCACAGCACAGACCGAGACTGACACCGATAAAGTTTTTAAACATGTCAAGGTCACAAATAGGTTGACATATATATATATACACATACACACAGGAGAAAATAAAAACATTGAGCCACGTGCATTGGTTAGAAACTCACTAAACACAGACAAAGGCAAGCTATACTGTACTATACACCTACACAAGGCAGAATAACAACGCAGGTATGCCTAATAACATGGTAAATAAAAGCAACTGATGCATAACAACAGTGGGCTACTACACAAATAACAGTGTGTTAGCTGCAGTTTTGTGACAACTCCTTACCGAGGGATTGTGGGAGGCTCACAAACTGCACATAGCAATCAGATGGGTTACAATGAGTAATTTTATACCTACAAAGTACACTAATGTGTAGGTGTACTGGATGAGACAAACTAGGCCAAGGGCCTATAAAATATTATAAAATGTGTATTTCATATATGCCATATATTTCATAAACTATGCCACTTTGTGCAAAAATGTCCCATATTATATGAACTGATATATATATATATACACACACAGTAAATACACAGTATATTACAGTGGAACCTTGGATTACGAACATAATTTGTTCCGGAAGCAGGTTCGTATCTCAAAACACTCGTAGACTAAATCTTATTTTCCCATAAGAGTTAATGGAAACTCTAATTATTTGTTCCACAGCCCAAAAAAATAAATAACACAAAATCTAAAGTAAAAGCGCTGTACACACACATACATACAAACACAAAATAAAAGATGTTTTACACGCACACGCATGGTCACAGTGTTATAGTAAACAGTACACACTGATGTTGATTATACCAGTGAGAGACGCACACCAAGACCGAGCAGGGGAGTCGATTACCCACAATTCAGCAGCGCAAGAGAGAGAAAAACCATTGGCTCAGTTGTGATCACGTTACGCTCGGCGTCAAAACAAGAAGCGCATGCGTGATACATGATACTCGGTGCTCGTAAACCAAGACTTGTTCGTTTTCCAAGTTGAAATTTATTTTAAATATTTGCTCGTCTTGCGGTCTCAAACCGCGTTACTTGGAATTGTTAGGAACCTCCACCAGAGGTCACTGTTCATGTCTGTAGTTTTTGTTGGTCGACTCAGTTTCCCAGAAGGCACCTCGGTCAGGTGATATGGCTCACCTGAACCGAGGTGGCTCATTAAACATCTTATAAATAGCAGTTTGTTCTGGGAAACTGGGTCGAGCATTATATTTGTATTACCGTCATGTGGGCATTCCTTTTTGTTTGTTTCTTTGAGTTTATATTTTAGTTATATTGTTTTACCTTTGTTTTTCTAGAGGGCTCTATTGTTTGTTTTCTTGATGTTCCTTGTGTTAGTGGATTCATGGAGCTGTCTTGTTCAGTGTTTAGTTAGGCTGTGTCTCCTCCTGTGTAAGTACTGTTCTGTGTCTCCCCAGTGTTAGCCCTCTTGTGTAGTTCTATGTCTGTTTAGTTTTGTGTAGCCACATGAGGGTCTAGCCGCTAGCAGCGTTAGCCGCTAGTAGGCCTTGGCTGCTAGTAGGGTTAGCCGCTAGTAGGGTTAGCCTCCAGTAGGGTAGCCTCTAGTGGGATTGACTGCTAGTGGTTCTGGTTGCTAGTAGGTTAGCCGCTAGTTTGGAATATCCTCATGTGAGCTTTGCTTCTTGTGTTCTGTTTTCGTATTAGGTCAGTACTAACCCGGTTAGCCACTAACTCCCTTAGATACTAACCCGGTTAGGTCAGCATCCAGTGTCTCCATATTCCATGTAGCTACTAACCTCACTAACCACTAACCCATCTGGTCTCTAGTCTCTGTTGCCCCTGGTTCTGTCTCCTGTCTAGCCCGGTCTCCAGTCCTGTCTCCTGTCTAGCCCTGTCTCTCCAGTCTCCTGTCTAGCCCTGTCTCTCCAGTCTCCTGTCTAGCCCTGTCTCTCCAGTCTCCTGTCTAGCCCTGTCTCTCCAGTCTCCAGTTCCCCTATGTATCTTTAGTTAGCTCCAGCTCCATGTTTCCTCATCCCCAGTCCCCTATTCAGTTCCCCGTGTTTCCTTCTGTCAGTTCCCCTGTATCAGCTCCTAGCTCCTGGTTTCCTTGTCAGCTCCTGGTGTGTGTAGCCCTAAGCCCTAGTTATAGTTTGAGTTTATTGTTTTGGTTCTGCTGTTTGTTTGCGTCTGTTTGAGTTTGTATTATAAATAAAGACTATTTCTGTTTCAACAACCCCTCTGCCTTCATGCCTGCCCTACATGCCCACGGCAACCACACCATCAGCCGGTCTAGCCCGAGTACCACCACCTAGACCCATGACAGTAATCCAAGGTTCCACTGTATATATGCCTGTGATTGTCCCAGTGATGCATCTTTCTAAATACCCGAGCTCAGGCAATGTCCTTTCGTCTGTCCTATTGTGGCAGAATCAATGGCAGGCTGACCTCTTACTAGGTATGAAAAGCTAGTCTAAAAATATCATCGTATCAATCAACCCTTTTGAGTTTACACTCACTGTCCACTTTCATAAGCATATTTAATTGATCAATCATGTGGCATAAAATCAAACAAATACACATCAAAAGATTCAGGTAATATTCATATAAAACATTAGAATGGAGACAAAACCTGCTCTCTTTTATTTTGACTGTGGCATGGTTGCAGGTTCCAAAATGGCTGGTTTGAGTGTAGTGGTGCAAAAAACAAAAAACATAAATCCTGAGATGCTTTTCTGATCACCATGTAACAAGGAGTGTTCATTGAAGTTACTATAGACTTCCTAGCAGCTTGAACCATCCTGACCATTTTCTTCTGACCCACAGAACTGCCAGTGCACTTATATTCTATCGTCTCTGTCTATATTTTCTGTTTTGTGCAACATTCTGTGTAAATGCCAGAGATTGTTGTGTCTGGTGATTCTAAAATACCTAAAAGCACCCATCATGTACCAATAACAATGCCACAAAATCAAGGTCACACAGATCACACTTTTTTTGTGTCCTCATTCTGATGTTTGGTGTGAATAATAACTGAAGCTCTAGGATTGTATCTTCATGTTTTTATGCATCATGCTGCTACCACATGATTGGCTGATTAGATCACTGCATGATTGTTCAAGTGTTACTATTAAAGTGGACACTGATCGCACATAAACACATGCTAGAAAAGGAGAAGAACTCCATAAACCAAAAATGTGAACTATTTACTCAGAATAAGTAGGACAGTGCCATCCTTAAAATAATGCTGTTGACCCAGGACAGCACCAAGCTGAAAAAAAACTAGGCCTGCCTTCAAACACGGGATACTTTGAGTACTTTGAGCGTCTGTGAGCTCACGCAAGCGGAAGGAGCGGATAGCGTTGAGTGCGTTCCTCTGAGTGCGTTACACCACCCCCAACGGTGCGTGAGCGAGCAATTCGAAAAGATGCGGTCAGCTGGCATCACGTGGTTTGGAAGAAACACGTAAAAGTCTTCGGCCCTCCCGACTGAGTGGTAGTAGTAGTAGCCTTAATGTGGGAGCCCCCTAGTGACGAGGAGGAATTGAACACGACTAAATTAGGGAGAAAATCGGGGTAAAATCCCCAAAAAAAGAAACAAATAGATATAGCAAAAAACTACATTTAAGGAGGAACTGCATGAACCATACTTTACACACTCACCTCATTATTTGCGCTCTCTATGAATGAACCTCCAAACAGAGCAGCCATCCAATCACAACTGGAGATTAGCAAAGGCTTATGGGCATTGATGGTGCCATCATCCAACCTAAACACCACATCTTTCAGAATGACAAAATGAGAACATGAGGAAAAGCTACTGCAAAATAATTTAAATGATTAAATATAATATACATTATATAGTATATAGTGTATACTGTATATACAATACTGTTCAAAAGTTTGGGATCACTTAGAAATGTTATGGTTTTATAAGCAAACAATTAGACAATGATTTTGATGGAAATTCATGTGTTCTTCAAACTTGGCCTTCATCAATTTTTGCTGTAATTTTGTAGCAATTACAGCCTTGATGGTGTCTTCCTCCGTAGAATATGATCAAGCTGATCGCACAACAGCTTAAGAGGGTTCAGATTCAGAGACTGTGCTGGCCACTCCATTACAGTCAGAATTTAATTGTTTGTTAAACGGATAACATTTTTGTGAATTGCATGAAAATGTCTTTTGCTTTGGAAAACAGAAATTTGCAAGTGAGCCCAAACTTGTGAGCATTATGTATATATAGTTACTTAATAGACAAGAAGTTCCAGGACAGATATATTAATACAGTGTATATACACACAGTAATATTTCTAATCATTTGTTTTTTCACCTGTGAAGCTGCTCTTGGCAAGACACTCCTTAATTCTGTTGGCTTTTCTCACATGAAATGCTTTTGTGATTTCCTTATTCATAAAGCCTTCCTTGTTCATGATGTTCTCCACCATCATTCGAAGGTCAAAAACTTCTAGGATCTCAGCAATCTGAGCAATCTTCATCAGGTCCATCTCCCTTTCATTCAGTTCTCCTGTGTACAAGAACCGCAGCACTGTACGGAAGGGTCCCAGCTGGAAGGCGCTGTCCATTTTCACCACCGTCATAACAGCTGCTGTTCCTGTTCCCGGGTTAACTACGGTTTCTTTGTGGATGCTTTGGAATGCCTTGCACCAAAGTGCCAAAGACAGCTGGTTGTGGTGGTGCTTAGCATTAACGTTCATTACCTTGAGAGTCCCGTCACTCTTGGAAGCCCGTAGGGAACTAGGTGAGAGGTTAGGCAGCACAGCCATGGCTTCATCTGTGTCCAGGCTGAGGGTTCTCATCAGGTGTTCTCGTCTGTTATACTGGGTCGCAACCATGCACTGGGACTCTGAGAGGTCCATCTGGAAGAGGTCGTAAAACTTTGAGGATGAGGTAGATAGGTAGATCTTGTGGGCAAATACATTGAAGTGTTCCTGAACAATGAACATGACATCAGCACAGAAGGGGTTCTCCAGCAATTTCCTGGGACCATCCAGGTTGTTGCGAGGACAGTCTGGGATCTTGATTAATGGTGGAGGCGCTTTTGGTGGGAGGAATGGCGCTTGCAAGAGGGGCTTCTGAACCTTGCGTAGATGGGACTTCCAAAATTGAAGGTGGCGTCTAGAGATGAGAGCCGCTCGGATAGCATTGTCAAAGATGTCTTTAATGCCAAACTGATCAAAGACACTTGTCTCATAGTACGGAATCCCCAATTCCTTGGCTACTTCCCGTCCTCTCTCTGGGGGCAAAATATCTCCAGGTTTTATAGGCCTGTTTTGAGAAATGAGATACTTTAACGATGTATTGACATTGGTAGGTAAAATATTGTGAGATTCATGATATTACTTACTGATGCCATTTCCTGGAAAAGAAACTTGAATTAGTAAAAAAATAAAAATCAGTAAATACCTTGCTAATGGCCGTCTAGCCCTGTTGACCGCGTCCAAGTCTGCATAACGTAGGTCAAGTTGACATCCGACCAGAATAACTGGAGTACGTGGGCAGAAGTGTTTGATCTCCAGGTACCACATGGTCTTCACATGATAGAGGGAGTTGGGGTTGGCAATGGAAAAGCAGAGAACCACCACATCAGACCTTGGGGTGTGGAAAAAAAAAAAAAAAAACAGGTAGCTCTAGCAACAGGCATCAGGAATCAAACATCGTCATACTAACAAAAGGCAAAACATCACTTGACACAGCATGCGAACAGAATGTGCAGCGAAGTGTGCTGTACATGACAGGAGCCAAGCAGCATCCGTAGCAACACCATTGTCCGGCAGTGTTCGGTTGGCATGCAGAGGAGGGATCTGCCTGCAGGCTCGATGCAGGCTTGACAATGACCTTCTGACAGGATGTGAAAAGATTGCCTTTGGTTGACACCCACGTCCTTGAAGACGTCTGTCTTATGCAGCAATGAACAACTTCGGCAATGCTTTTTTGGCGGCCCGCCTCATTGGGGACCCATTCAAAGATGGGAAACTAAATGACAAACGGAAAAAAGAAAACCTAGGAGGAGGACATGCAGACATACTGACATGTGGCTGGCATACCTTCTCAGAGTGAGGTTAGTACACTGTCTATGCTGACAGGAGGAACACCGGCAACCACACAAGAACAGTGAACAATGTATTGATCACCAGTTCGTCATCGGCCACCAAATGAGTTGCACAGCACTCGCTGACAGGGCAAGACGATGGACGCAGCTACCGCACCACACAGTCAAACTGGAAATGCAGAAAGTTATTAAGAAGCGAGTGGACTCACAGTGTCTTGAAAATGATCAGACTCGCAGTAAGGTCCTAGGTGCCATATGAACAAAAATATTGCCACCTAGTAGGAGTTGGCTCTTACAAAATAGATACTGTGATGATTTTTATTAAACTTATTAACAGTCTTTCCTCATTATCATAAAATTCATAAATCCTGAACAAATCTACAGCTCTTAAATACATGGTACCATGGAACAGATTTATTGAAGTAAGAAACTTTTTACCTTGCTAAACCTTAGTATACATTAGACAGGACGTAATCGGGAATGAGCTATATACATGGATGTGCTTGATGCATAGGATATTTCATAGCTCAGATATAACAGCTGCTGATCTAAAACCTTTCCAGGAAGTCAAAGGCCTACAGACATCAAGGCCTGTCTGGCCAAAGACGAGCTGATAACATTCCTTGTTCAGAATCAATGCACTGCTCCAGAACAATTTGGGATATCAGAGGTGAGTAGCACAAGGGTCAGGGACCACTCAAGCACATATCAGCTTGATTAGGTCAATACATATATCTGGTGATGCTAACCTGCAAACCAGTCCAAACACTGACTAAAGTCAATTTACCACTATATTAAAAATAAATTAATTTTAAAAAAGGTTAATTTTTACAATAAATACAGCTTGCTGTATTATAAATTAATGCACTGAACAGCCATAACTTAAAAAAACCTAGATTTTAGGTTCTTATGTTGCTGGGGTAGTTCTGTCCCCTCGGGGCATGACTCCACATGACCTTTGCGATGTGCTCTGGTGTCTCGTTGGGATGTTATGCAATGACAGGGTGGGCCCCTCTGTGGAACAGACCTAGTTGTGTTGCACATTCCATGGATGCTCAGTCATACTGGAATATGGGAAATTCATCAACCATAACCTTTTTGCCTGCTACTTCTTTGAGTGCATCGGGTTGTGCTGCACCATGTGTTTTCTGTCGTGGACAGTTTTTTGGAGGTTTGTTGACAGTCTCCAAGTCTGCAAAATACCAGCCGTACTAAGTACAAGTGTTTGTACTATGTACGAAGTATGAGTGTTTACGCTCCAGGTACAACCTGGTTTGCAGCTCTAGCAACTGCTCAGCCATAAAAAAAATTGTCATACTAGATACAGCACACTGCTTTCACAGAAAAGTGATCAACTAAATCCATGGCAACTCCATTATGTCAGCAACGAAATGCTGTATTCTCATGCATCTTCATGAGATGGCTCCAAATTCTAGTTTCCCATACAATCAGATAAACAAAGATAAAGGAGGTTGAGGTCCAGTGGTCACCCAGAGACTGCTCTCCTATATTCATGCATCCATGTCCGACATCATGGTTTACAGCTTCAGCAGTATTGTTTTATTTTTAGGATACAGTAAAGCACGGAGAGGAGATATAATGCCACATAAAGGAAATGTAACTCTATTGGGAGGACAGCTTGCCCAAGGACAGAAAGCGCGGCACTGCGTGGCCAGGCCGCTGCCTTCATGTGCGTGCTTAGGTGTGAATTTGCTGACAATGCACAAAATCAAGGAGAACACATTCTCTAATTTGGTCTCAGGGAACAGACATGGACTTCAAGCAGCGTGAATGCTGTTGTCCTGTTTTCGTACGAACCTGCTTTGCGACTGTCAAAAGCAAGAACGGGTAAAAGACTCTGCAGTCGGCACGCTCTCTATCCGTCAGGCGCCATCTGCCACATGCTGGCAAAGAATACAAAAGCTTTGCTGGAATGTACAAGAAGAACTTGCATCCCTGAAACAGGATACGTATTTCTTATAGTTTTGTAATTTGGAATGCCCTTTTGTCCTCACAGAAAGAAACTAACATGATGCATTGGATTCCATATTCATACGCCATCAACTGTATCAAGCTTAGACCTTAACAATTTTTATTCATATTTGTTTATACAAGACCTTTTGAATGGTTGGCAAATAAGTAGATTATTTATAATAAGCTGTTACCAGTGTCCAGCTTCACTTTACTTGAAGTAGAAGTGGGGTAAATAAGAGGATGCGAGGATGCAGAAATGAGCATTACCGTGCAGGTAATGCAGATTCAGTAATAAGGTGATAGATTATCTCCTTACATTGGTTTGAAAATGCGAAACCATAAATGACACGATAACTGTGGAGGTGATAAAAAAAAAGAAACCATAAAGCCATATGAGTTAACAAAGTTCTGTAAATGATTGTGATGGATGAATTATTCAAATTCATATCTCTTTACATGACAAGATTCAGATTTCTGTCTGATATTTGTATAAACATCGAAGATGGATGCTGCTACGATTTACCCAAAGCTCTATATATTTACGGAAAGAAAAGATCGATAATTTGCGGCTATGTTTTCGGAGTAAATCTGATTCATCTTCTGCTTTCGTCTGTTCTTTTTTTAGTACCCTGCGGATACAGTTACAGTACATCTTGGTAAAATGAGCTTGCCTTACCTGCCGTAGGCAAAGCGCCTGTCCTTGTGGTGGTCTCCGAAGGTGTCCCACAGCCTTAGGGACACGCTGACGTCATCCACCACATCTCTGGAGCGCTCTAATACCTGCACGCAAACATGTGCATCATCACAGCCTGATTTCATCCAGGTGTCAGAAAATCACTTCATCAAGGACTTAAAGTCAAGTCCTTTAATCCTGCTTTACTTTTGGTTAATATGTCTAATGATCACGTGCGGTGGGAAAAAAACCAAACAGACTTACCTCTTGACAGACCCGGTACTGATCGATAGCCCAGACTGTAGGGACATGTGTGGCCAGCAGCTGGTATTGGGTCAAAGTGGTGTTACAGGCTCGGGCACAAATAAGGCGAGTCTTTCCCACAGCATTGTCTCCCACCACGACACACTTTATTGTTTCTACATTAGGTCTTTCGTAGTCCATTCTGCACCCCCCGTTTCCTGTAAGTGGAAAGGAATTGATATTCAGGATTTGAGAAGGTTATGTGTTAAGGCGCGGGGAACAAATAATGTATCGAACTGATCAGGTTTCGGTATAGATGAGACACAGAGATCACTGACCTTGGCGCAGAGGCAGTGAAAATGTAATACAGGACTTTATATTTTCACATACCCAAAATAGTCGCCCTGTATCTTGTTCCTGCTGAGCCGGACATTCCAAAATGTCCCCTTTTAGTCTTTCTGGAGTGCAAAGCTATTAACATTGAAAATCTGCCAAACTATGAGAAATAGTTTAAATGAGGATTTTCCCACCTAAAATCCTAATCACTGACAATCACTCCTTAGATTAGTTAGCTCCTTAGGTTCCATAGCGAATTTATAAAACAGTATATTAAATTACACAGCCAACTGGGTTTTAAATATGTAATCATTAGAACAACTAATTTTCCTTCCAGGTCTTTAAGTGTATTACACATACTAGTTTATGCATTAAGATTTCCATAAGAATAAATAGAGTAAGTCTCTGTGCTGTGCTTGTCTAATCAAATAGGATAGATCATCATATAGCAACATTATAACTTTGTATAAAAGGTGCATCAACATAACCTTATTATGAGATTATCATTTTCCAGTCATTTATCATGGCATCACTGTTAACAAGCCAGATTTTTGTTTTATCTGATTATACAGCATGACACAGCATTATTGATGCTAATCACTTTAGTCGTTACACAAAGCAGAGTAAAGTGCATTATGGGTATTATGCTGAAGATAAGATAATGTTGCTTGGACACTTAACTATTGGTGTGTGTGTGTGTGCGCGTGCGTGCGTGCGTGCGTATATACACACTATATTTTTAATACTGCCAAACACTTCCTCCATTGGTTCTAGGCCCAAAGATTAGTTCCCCAGAGGGACAGATGATGAACTTTTAGTTCTTAGACTGTATAATAAACACCCAGATGCTGGTGAACACCAAACTCCATACAAAACACCAAAAATGCTGGTGAAAATCCCTTTTTTTCTATTCTTTTCTAAATTTTCGTTACAACTTTGACAACAACTTTAAGAAGTAGAATTTATGAATGATTTACATGAAAATTAGAGCTTCTTACATCTTGTTTTTTCTCATTTTTCTCATGGACTCCACAGATTTGTGCAAAACCTTAGGATTTCTATTTCTATTAGTGTCCTCTAAACACAAGCTTCATGAAAAGAGATTAGGCAGAAGTATATCTCAGAGGGTAAATATCACACATCTGCTTGCATAAAAATACTGCAAAACCATGAATATTAAAACTTTGTCAAAAAAAAAATCCCTGATTTTCAACATGGTGTCAATATACAGGTTGGACTTCAGAAATATCTGATCTTCTGGGATTTCCCTGCATGCCAGTATCTAGAGTTTACAGGGTAAAAAAAAAAAAGAAGAAGAAAAAAGAATCCACTGAGCATAAACACTCACCATCTATACTTATGTCATTTTTTGAACAAGATAGCCACAATGTGACTTCTTGTCAGAAAATACTTACCTCTTTTTTATCCTGTATTCAGGGTCACAACTGAGCATCAACAACAATGCCATTAAGTGCAGGTAAGTGCACAGGTAAGTGCAAAGACCTGAATTTTAACCAAAGGTCTTGTCCTGTATCTGTAAGATTGTTTTGCATTGTGTTGCATTACATTGCTCTGATTAGAAAATCACATGAGTGACCAGTCATACATGTAATCCTACCAAATCGTCTAATAAGTGTATATACAACTGCTTTCCTTATAACAACATGGCCTTCCTAATCAATGCAAGGGTGAAATCTATTGACCAGCACAAACAAACCTGCTGGCAATAATTACCACTGATGCTACAAAATCCCAGTGCTGTTTGGTTGCATGGCAATGTTTCCTCATGTTTAATATGCATGGTCACCTTGAAATGAAGGCATCTATACCTATATAAACGCTATGCATCTATATGTATAATTATTGTTTTAATAACATGCAAAAAGTTTTAAAAGAATGACCATCAAAAGTTTTAAAAGAATGACCATCAAAATCAATTAGACCTGTAAGTAGACCAAAAAAAATACTCTTGTTCCTACAGTATTTAGATATGTGCGTGCTTGCATGCATGAGGTAGCTCTTGCTGATGTTACTGTATGTATAACAGTACATTTAAATTATGGCATTTGGAAGATGCCCTTATCCAGAGTTACATTTTTATCTCTTTTTACAGTAGTTGAGGGTTAAGAACCTTGCTCAAGGGCCCAAAAGTGGCAACTTGGTGGTGCTTGTTTTTGAACCTAGGACCTTCTGATCAGTAGCCGAACACCTTAACCATTGAGCTACCCCTGTCTCACGTACCGTATGTATGTATATCTTTCAATTAGCAATATAAAGATCAACATTAAACGTGCAGAATAATTAAACAAAAATAATGAAAATGACTATGTGGTTTATTTCTGCACAACCGAAACACAATCACTCCAGGTAAGGTACTAGTGAAAACAAAGAACAGGTAAGTGCAAATGCTGGATGGCTTATGGACACACATTGACATGCAAGCACGCACAAACACACGCGCGCACCTACCGTGTCTTTGGGTTTGTGCGTTTTTGTTGTTGCTGGACTTGAAGAAGTGCACTAAGGCGACCCGCGCCTCTCTCCTTTACCTCCCCTGCAAAATGAGCTCACCGAGCGCTAGCTGTGCAGTTGAAGCCCGATCATTTCCCGGGTGCATTAGCTGACATCAGCCCCAATTAAAATAAAACCTGCCCTGTGCGCTCGAGCGCGAATGATGCACGGTGTCTCGCGCTTTGCTGGTTCGGCTGCAGCCTTCACGCGCTCCGGCTCTCCATTCAGACAGAATCAGCCGCAGCCTCGGTACCGCCCTCCCACCATGACGTCATCAAGCCGCGTGCTATTTATAGCAGGCGTTACGGTTTCATTGAGGAGGGGGGGAACACAACACAAAACAAACAGCGCCTGTGCTTCATTCAGGCAGAGTGAGAGGGGCTGGCTCATGACTGTGTTATTCAATCCTTAGTGTAGACACCTAGGTGCGTTTGAAAACAATAGGTTGAACTGGATTACTTCATGGTTACCATGGTTATCAAAATGTCTTACCATTGTTTTACTTTTGGTCATTATGGTATCTATGGCCAGTTTATGCTGCCTAACTACCTAAGAAAGTTTCAACTTAGCAGAAGAAATGCAATTGAAACGAACAAACATGACTGACTGATCACTTATATTAAAAAAATTCACAGAAGAAACCGGTCAGTAAAATTCACTATTGACGCCCCTGGGGACGAATTCTCGTTGCACAATTCTGTGAATGTCAAAAAAGACATTCTTGGTCATGCACTTGGTCGAGCTGCGGACCTGCTTCGCCTTATTCGGCCGTGGAGATGATGGGCTCTTCAATTCTGAAGAGCTGTTTCCTCATCTCATGGTCATTCCCTGCTACAAAGTTTTGTCATACATGATCCTCAACATGAAGGACGGGTCATCCATGGCACGCTGACGGAGTTCTTAGCAGACTCTGACTCGATGTTCTTTCTATTCCTGAGTCATCAGCCTGAGGGACGAACTTGCAGCAACTTGGCGCATGTCCAAATCACACGTCAGGATTGCCTGGACTGTTCCGTATTACACATCAACCATGGCAGCAATGATGTGGATTGTTCTCCGAGCATCATTGTGCACAAGTTACTGAATGGTTTCAAAATTTTGAGCTTGTAGAAGATCTTCCAGATACCTTCCTCTTCTGGTGATGGTTTTCCGCTCTTGAAGTGCACATGCCACTCAAAACACCTCAAACAACTCTTTGCAGCATCGCCATAAACTTGTCGAATCATTTCAAACATCTGTGTGGCAGATTTGCCCAGTTTCTCGCAGAATTTCACATTGCTCTTTAGTCTAACTCACCGTCCGTGATGAACTAGATGATGTGGCAACGCACTTGGTCAGAATAGCACCAGTTGCACAGCTCCTGATATACACAGGATGAGGTCTTTTGGCACACTGACTTATAGAGGTCGGTGCTCCCCATGACTGTGCTGGTAGCTTTGTGCTGCCATCTGTTGGCGTGTTACAAAACTAGTCTTGAAATTTTGCTCGATACATTTTAATATTTTTTCATACCAATGATAATGTTTTTTTCACATTTGGAACACCAGCCTGCCAAATTAATATTTTAGTCTAAACAAAGTAGGCAAATCCACTAAAAAGCTAGGTCTCTCTCTTTTGCCTGGATGAGGTGCATTGCCCCACTATTGTTGTAGATTGTATAAAATAAATCTTTAAACAAAAACAAAGAAATTTGCACATGATCCCAAACTTAGTGTGTATATAAGTAGTGTACATATAGCGGTAGTGTACAGTCGTGGCCAAAAGTTTTGAGAATTACATAAATATTGGAAATTGGAAAAGTTGCTGCTTAAGTTTTTATAATAGCAATTTGCATAAACTCCAGAATGTTATGAAGAGTGATCAGATGAATTTGCCATTAAAATTAACTTTAAATTAATCCCGAAAAAACTTTCCACTGCATTTCATTTATGTCATTAAAGGACCTGCTGAGATCATTTCAGTAATCGTCTTGTTAACTCAGGTGAGAATGTTGACGAGCACAAGGCTGGAGATCATTATGTCATGCTGATTGGGTTAGAATGGCAGACTTGACATGTTAAAAGGAGGGTGAAGCTTGAAATCATTGTTCTTTCATTGTTAACCATGGTGACCTGCAAAGAAACGTGTGCAGCCATCATTGCGTTGCATAAAAATGGCTTCACAGGCAAGGATATTGTGGCTACTAAGATTGCACCTAAATCAACAATTTATAGGATCATCAAGAACTTCAAGGAAAGAGGTTCAATTCTTGTTAAGAAGGCTTCAGGGCGTCCAAGAAAGTCCAGCAAGCGCCAGGATCGTCTCCTAAAGAGGATTCAGCTGCGCGATCGGAGTGCCACCAGTGCAGAGCTTGCTCTGGAATGGCAGCAGGCAGGTGTGAGCGCATCTGAACGCACAGTGAGGCCTTTTGGAAGATGGCCTGGTGTCAAGAAGGGCAGCAAAGAAGCCACTTCTCTCCGAAAAAAACATCAGGGACAGATTGATCTTCTGCAAAAAGTATGGCGAATGGACTGCTGAGGACTGGGGCAAAGTCATATTCTCGGATGAAGCCTCTTTCCGATTGTTTGGGGCATCTGGAAAAAGGCTTGTCCGGAGAAGAAAAGGTGAGAGCTACCATCAGTCCTGTGTCATGCCAACAGTAAAGCATCCTGAGACCATTCATGTGTGGGGTTGCTTCTCATCCAAGGGAGTGGGCTCACTTGCAATTTTGCCCAAAACACAGCCATGAATAAAGAATGGTACCAAAACACCCTCCAACAGCAACTTCTTCCAACAATCCAACAACAGTTTGGTGAAGAACAATGCATTTTCCAGCACGATGGAGCACCGTGCCATAAGGCAAAAGTGATAACTAAGTGGCTCGGGGACCAAAACGTTGAAATTTTGGGTCCATGGCCTGGAAACTCCCCAGATCTTAATCCGATTGAGAACTTGTGGTCAATCCTCAAGAGGCGGGTGGACAAACAAAAACTCACTAATTCTGACAAACTCCAAGAAGTGATTATGAAAGAATGGGTTGCTATCAGTCAGGATTTGGCCCAGAAGTTGATTGACAGCAGCCCAGTCGAATTGCAGAGGTCCTGAAAAAGAAGGGCCAACACTGCAAATACTGACTCTTTGCATAAATGTCATGTAATTGTCGATAAAAGCCTTTGAAACGCATGAAGTGCTTGTAATTATATTTCAGTACATCACAGAAACAACTGAAACAAAGATCTAAAAGAAGTTTAGCAGCAAACTTTGAAAACTAATATTTGTGTCATTCTCAAAACTTTTGGCCACGACTGTATATATAGTACAGACCAAAAGTTTGGACACACCTTCTCATTCAAAGAGTTTTCTTTATTGTGTTCTTTAACCCAAACAAGTCTCTTCTGCTTGTTGCCTGTCCTTAGCAGTGGTTTCCTAGCAGATATTCTACCATGAAGGTCTGATTCACACAGTCTCCTCTTAACAGTTGTTCTAGAGATGTGTCTGCTGCTAGAACTCTGTGTGGCATTGACCTGCTCTCTGATCTGAGCTGCTGTTAACCTGCGATTTCTGAGGCTGGTGACTCGGATGAACTTATCCTCCGCAGCAGAGGTGACTCTTGGTCTTCCTTTCCTGGGGCGGGCGGTTCGCATGTGAGCCAGTTTCTTTGTAGCGCTTGATGGTTTTTGTGACTGCACTTGGGTACGCTTTCAAAGTTTTCCCAATTTTTCGGACTGACTGACATTTCTTAAAGTAATGATGGCCACTCGTTTTTTCTTCACTTAGCTGCTTTTTTCTTGCCATAATACAAATTCAACCTCTTTGAATGAGAAGGTGTGTCCAAACGTTTGGTCTGTACTGTATATTGTGTGTGCATTTTGCCCTTCACAGATTTGTAATTGTCTACCACAGACTCAATTCAGGGCATGCACAATATAGTAGTAAGGTTCTCAGGACACAATTACTTGCCACGTCTCTTGTCTGCTACAGCTTTGGTCAAAAACACATATCACTTTTAACATCAGTATTGTACATGCTCAGAATGTAAACATAATACATTTCTTTTCCTTGTTCCTTGTACCTTTCTTTCTGACTAGAATGAAAGCATAGCTGTAGTAATTATCATGAATAATAATTGGAGGTTGAGGGCTAGCCTTGTACATTTAATAAGCTTCTCAACTAACAGTTTCAGGTAAGAAGGTGAGAAAGAAAGGTACAGCACAATTAGTTATGACTTATGCGATAGTATAAGGAGTGAATGCTTTTTAGTGTGGTGCTTAATTTTTAGGACTTAAGCCAATAAGAGGGACAAAAATATTATAACTCTTTTTTTTTTTTTTAATTGACAGCTATACCATTTAAAGAAAGGCGACTCTGTTTCAGCCGGACAAAGTATATGAAAATGTTTAAGGGGTGTTTAAGTTGAACCAGGACTCGTGATTAATAATGTGCAGAAATTATGAGAGTTACAGTAATACTACCTTTATTTCTCTATATAATCCCCTGCTACACTAATGCACTTATCGTTGTGAATTAGTGTTTGGATACCATCAATGTCGAAAATTTTCTCATTATTCCAGATCCATGATCGGACTGCTTGCTTCACATTTGAAACGCTGGCCTGCCAGGAACTTTTTTATTAGCCCAAACATGTGGAAATATCTTGGAGGGAGGTCATGACTATACAGGAAATGTGTCAGTAACTCCCAGGTGAGTCCCTTTAATGTGCAAGTGGTGCTTGTTTGTACATTTCCCACAGTCATATGTGTCTCTTTCACGAGTTAGTGATGCGTTATCTGTAGCTTTTCAAGGATCAGGTGTTCCACTTGCAGAAGGTACACTGGAACGACTGCAGTGGGCTGGGATCATCATTCACGGATGTACAACCTTCTTTAAAAAGTTTGCACCATTCAAATTTTTTAATACAGCTTAACACTGTACTTTGCTTGAAGTCTTCTGTAAATGTCAATGAGTTTTACTCCTTCATTCATGAGAAATTTCATCACAAGTCTCGTTTTGACTTGAACACCCCTAGTATCTTTCAGCATTTTATTTTTTCACCAAGGGATGAATGGAATAATCTAGGCTTTCATGGCTTCAGTACAAACTGCAAATAATTTTGCAGTTGAGTGCAATGCAGATATGAGTTTAATAATTTTTTTTTCTTCATTGTTATTACAAGTTTTACATGATTCTACTAAGTAGCAAAGCCCATCGTCTCATAGTCTATACCACTTAATCCTGAATACAGGGTGCCCTGGAGCTTATCCCAGGAAACTTAGGGCACAAGCCAAGGTACACCCTGGACAGGGTGCCAATCCATTGCAGGGCACACACATACACACACACACACACACACTCATTAACACACTATGGACAATTTGCGAAGGCCAGTTAATCTAATCTTCATGTCTTTGGACTGTGGGAGGAGACCGGAGTACCTGGAGGAAACACACCAAGCACAGGGAGAACATGCACCAGAACCGAACACTCGGGAATCGACCGCAGACCCTGGAGGTGCAAGGAGACAGTGCTTCCCACTAAGCAAACATGCTGCCTAGTAGCAAAGCCATTAGTCTAAAATATCACTGTAAACTTTGAAAGCTACTTTAAGCAATAAATTGTTTATGTTTTATGATTTTGGGTTATGATTAATATATTGCTAAATGAAGAATGTCTAACCTTTTACTTTCGCAAAGAACACAGACAGTTTTAAATAAGTGTACAGTATATGTCAGGTTGGACAAATTTGGTCTACGTGTCTGATTTCAGACATTTGTTCACCAAAATCATGGAATTATTAGAGTAATCCAAATTCAGTTCAGCTGTTGTCTTGCATTTACTGAAATTGCTGTACAGAGTTAGCATCTACGTGGCTGAAAGTAACTTAGAATTACAACAGTTGTTAACAGAAGAGATATCAGTGATGAATGTAGCCTTAAAATAGCTGAAAAACTTGCTATGTGACTTCCTGCGCAGTTACTATCTACATTTCTTATCTACATGTGACTGAGCTTATTTTGTACAGTAAGTTGCATCTTAGATTTTCTTTTACATTATCTAGCCTAATAACAGATTTTATACTTCATGGAGTATAAAGCAAAACTGAACATAACTAAACAAAGATGCATGTTTAAAGGATAAGATTGATTACATTTTAAATCAAACAAGCTGTTCAAAGTTTCTGAACAAAGAAATGAGTTCTGAAACCTTCCCATATTAAAATCATCTAAATAAATCAATTCAGACACAAGGATTTGAGACAGATCTATGTTTGCAGTTAACTGGGATTCTCAATGTTATGAACAGCGTGCCTGGAAATATGAAAGAAGTCGAGTCTGTGCAGCTGGTAAACCACTTCAAAGCCCTTTTAATGCCCGGAAGCCATGCGAACTCTATGAATCATAAATGAAATACGTAGTATAGTCATATTTATAACTTCAATCCAATCTCTTTGTTTTTCTCAGGCCAAACCATAGCTGTGTAGAGTGGTTGTAGTCTCTAAACAGGATTACTGAGCCACTTGACCTGCCAGGCATAAATCTCCGCCTGTCTTCCTGCGAAAAATGTGACAGTTGTGTATGCATTGTTTCTCTAGCTCAGTAGATGGAAACTATATTTGTGTTGTTCTTTTTTTAAGACTTACTATAACAATTCAGCATCGCAATTGTATTACAAATGCACCCTATTCAAATCTAAAACCAAAGGATTTGAGTAAATGAAAATAGGAAAAGTTCCTGCTCAGATGTAAACCAAGTGCAGTTAATGCAAGATGTCTTTGGGGTTCTTTCAGGTTCTCTGATTTCATCCTACATCCTAAAAATATAAGAAGTTGCATCAATGACTCTCAATTGGCCTTTGGTGTTAGTGAGCGTGGCCTCATTCCCGGTGTTCCTGGGATTGGCACTAGATTTAATGCATCCTGGTCCAGGATAAAGAAGATTTTGAAAATGAATAAACAAATCAGACTTAACCTTCAGCTAAATGCATGTGTTACTTGACAGATACTTTAGGTCCTTCTCCTTTCTTTCTTGAGCGTTGATTCAGAAGTCTTTTAAGATAACTAGGTCTGGGGATGTTAGGAATCCTGATAAGCCTTTAAAGCTCTTGATGGGCTGACAGGCCTAGCGGGTGAGTGTGCTAATCACTCATTAGCCTTTGCCATAATTACTGTTGGATGTTCAAATCTAGTTTGCACAGCACACAATAAAGCCAATACACACGCCGCTCTCATGCTGCATTCATACATATTCACTATTATGGTAAAATGATTGCACTTTGGAGCATGGAAAAAAAAAGAAGTATTTTAATTATAATAAATGATTCCAAGTTCTGCACAAATACTGCTCAAGGAAACAAATACATAAGCCTGGTCTTAAGATGTCTAGGGTGGTTTACGTTACAGCAAACCTGTCTGAATCCCAGGCTCAGAGGTAAGCATTACCTAACCATCCATCACGCACGGTCAAGCAGATGCAGCCTGTCTTTATCGTTGACAGCATTGGCTGACCTTTGGTTAATGCAGTTTAGAAGATGCATCATGACTAATTTGTTACGAGACTCATAGCAGGGTTATTAAACCATGTTCCTATGCTAAGAACACTCCCCTTCCCCTACACTGCTTTATCCACCTTTTACAAGGCATTCACAGTGTAAACACAACATTTTCAGGAATTTGATTATTTATAATAATTAGGAAAGATAATTTGGAGACATGGTGTCTCAATGGTTAGCACTGTTGTATCATACTGTTTGTGGGGTCAAATCTCATCTCCAGACTTTGCATGTTCTCTTTGCGCTTCATGGGTTTCCTCCAGGTGTCCAAAGACATGTAGTGTAGACTGATTGGCATTTCCAAATTACCTTTAATGTTAATATCTGAGTGTATTAAGGTGTGTGTTTGCTCTATGCACAATGATGTGTTCCTGATGATAGGTTCAAGGTCCCCATGTGAGGAAGTGAGGCAGAATGCAATCTAAGCAATAATGCTATTATAACAGACATAACAGAGTGGCAGAGAACCTTCTAGCATTTGACCAGAAAAAAAGATAGAAAGAGAAACAAGAGCCAAATATTTAAATGATAATTAACCATATCAGGATCAGACATCTTTGACTGACCTAAAAATTAAAGCATGGGAAAAAAGGAGAAAACATAGAAGGACATAATAAAAAGCTCAGCTCAGCAGCTTCTTTAGCTAACATCATAGGGTAGCGTCCAGGAGCAACTACAATAAGATGAAATGAAAATTGTTATAGTATATTGATTGAGACAAGATTGGATTTTAAAACGAAGAAAGTTAATTTTCAGTACAAGTCTCAGGCTTTGAAAGTATCCTACAGTATCTAAGCAATATGGTGACATCAAACTCAGCTTGTGTCTGTCACAACAACAGCTCAGTCAAGGGCATGACATGATAACGGATGTAGATCATGTCCAGAACAGACACGATAGCATCTTCACTTCAAACAACACAAACATCTAAAGTGCTGAATCTGAGGAGTAAACAGATGGAAAACATTCAGAATGGCCATGTTGCATAATCCTGATGTGCTAGTGGGAATGTTTGAAGGATAATGGCATAATATCCAAGGATTTATCCTCTCTGTGCACTAATTATTGTTCCGGGTTGTTCACGTGTGTCATGAAAGACTTTTTGACAGCATGATGCAGGAAGTATTGAGTTCTGTATAAGTCATTGTATTTGACTAAACTCATACGTCAGGCTTATCCGAATGTTTTAAACCATGATTAAAGTCTACTGTATTTCAGTGTTATGATTAAGATATGAATTATTAATGCATCAAGACACTTGTCATTCTGAATGCTAACATTATAATATTCAATCAATCATATCCTCTTAATCATTCACTCCATAAAATGACTATTTAGTTAAAATAACCACAGTTTATTCCACCTAACCACAAAGTGCCTGTTGGAAACTTTAATGAGGTCTAGGTCAGACTTAAACACCACAACACATTTCAATTGTCATTATCGACCCACCTTGAATAACCTACTAGTTATAAATAGGATGGATTCCTTTCCACTGGTTATGATGGATGATGCTGACAGATTTTATTATTTCATGGCCTGCACCAAGGCCTCAGCATGAAATAAATGAATAGTGTGATTAAATAATTAAATACAAGGATAATTCAACATCTGTTCAAATGAACAATAAGTATATTTAATTAACAATTTATTCTTTAAAATAAGTATTTGATGTTGTAATTATATGATTTATTTATGATTTATTTGATATCAGCATCAGCAACAGAGTAGAAAGAATAATACATATACTGTACTGTATTTAAAAAAAAAAAAACTTTAGTTACTTATACAACAATGTCGCCCTCTAGTGGTTATCACGGGGTCGAGCTGGTTTGATGATTTGTTAGTGTACAGTATTTCCACATGGCATAAAACACAACAGTAAAATAATTTGCCGTATTAATGTTTTACTCAAATAACATACAATAACATTACATTATAAGCCTCAAGCCTCACATTTGTGTACTTCTTTTTTCTGTCAAATTGTTACAATATTTAACTTGCTTTCATGTTGGTTGTATAGTATTGAAGAAGTAGAAACATATATTTATATTTATATTTACAGCATTTGCCAGATGTCCACATCCAGAGTGACTTACTATTTTATCTCGTTATATATATATATATATATATATATATATATATATATATACATATATACATACATATATATATATATATGTACGTGTAGAAATACATATATATATATGGGTTGAAATACTGAAACTGAAATACTGACCATTTTAGTATTGGAGGTTTCATGGCTAAATTGGCCCAGTCTGGTGGCCAATCTTCATTGATTGCACTTTTCATCAGTAAGAGCAGAGTGTGAAGGTTTAATTAGCAAGGTAATAGCACAGTTTTGCTTCAAATACTGCAATGCACACAACCTTATGGGTGACATGTCAGAGTTCAAAAGAAGACAAATCGTTGGTGGTTGTCTCGCAGGCGCATCTGTGACCAAGACAGCAAGTCTTTGTGATGGATCAAGAGCCACGGTATCCAGGGTAATGTCAGCATACCACCAAGAAGGATGAACCACATCCAACAGGAGTAACTGTGGACGCAAGAGGAAGCTGTCTGAAAGGGATATCCACGTGCTAACCAGGATTGTATCCAAAAAACATAAAACCACAGCTGCCCAACTCACTGCAGAATTAAATGTGAACCTCAACTCTCCTGTTTCCACCAAAACTGTTCGTCTGGAGCTCCACAGTGTCGATGTACATGGCCAGGTAGCTATAGTCAAACCTTTGGTCACTCGTGCCAATGCCAAACGTCGGTTTCAATGGTACCAGCAGCGAAAATCTTGGGCTGTGGACAATGTGAAACATGTATTGTTCTCTGATGCACCTTCACTGCCTTGCCCACATCTGGGAGAGTTACGGTGTGGAGAAGCCCCAAAGAAGCGCACCACCCAGACTGTTACATACCCAGAGTGAAGCATGGGGGTGGATCAGTGATGGTTTCAGCTGCAATATCATGGCATTCCCTAGGCCCAATACTTGTGCTAGATGGGCAATTCTGTATTGACCGCAAAAGGAGGCCCTACACCATAATAATGAATTACTGTGGTCTGAAACCATGTTTCAGTTTCATTGTATGCATGTATACACACACACACACACAGTAAATGGACGACGACAACAACATATTTCATGAATAAAATTAAGTTGATAATTTTAAGTCAAAGTCTTGATAATCCTTCTGATTATAACAATCTATTATAATTTGTCTTCAACAGGACTTTCATTTTGTAGAACCTGATTTCTCTGGTTGCACACCATCTCCGTAAAGCAACTGCTTTACTGTATATTCTCGACTTGTTAAGGAAATCAGCTTTTCATCTGAGTCACCCTCAGATTGTGTGTCATTTTATTCTGAGCTGCTTTTAAGTTTAAATCCTAAACTATACTTACACCATCCATAATTAGCCCATACAACAGCTCAATTAAGGGCTAGACATAGGGCAAGACATGATGTTGGATGTTGGCAGGACATGGTGTCGACCATGTCTATAACTGGTGCGATAGTATCTCCACTTCAAACAGAGAAACACAACCGACTCTGAAGAGTAAACCGATGGAAAAAAAATCAAAGTGAGTTGAAAAATCTGTTCATGTACAGTAAGTACTGCATATGTTAATTTAGTACTGCAGTTATACATTCAGCACTCTGGTTTAACATGGAACACTATAGCTACTCCGGTACTGCAGGAGAACATTCAGCCCTCCAGATACACATTCCTTAATGCAGGTCAACATTCAGCGTTGCAGATGCACATTCAGGAATGCAGGTGTAAAGTCAGCACTGTAGATGCACATTCCGATCTGCAGACACATTCAGTACTATACTGTAGGTGTACATACAGCATTCCATATCTATATTCAGTACTATAAGTATACATTTAGCTTTGTACATATACATTCATTGTTACATGTATAGATGTACATTAAGCACCAAAGGCACACATTCAGGATTTTAGGTGTAAATTCAGCACATAGGGTAAACATTTAGATATGTAGAGAAATGTTCATCACTGCAGGTGTATGTTCAGTATTTTATATGTACATTCAGTACTCAAGGTGTACATTTAGGTTTGCATATGTATATACTGCACTGTACAGGTACATTTAGTATTGCAGGTGAAAATTAAGCACTGTAGATATACAGTGCATTCTGTAATGCAGGTATATATTCAGCATTAGGGATGCATGTTTAAGACTGCAGGTATAAATTCAGTACATAGGGTAAACAGTCAGATCTGTAGAGAAATATTCAGTACTTCAGGTGTACATCGAGGACTGCAGATGTACATTTAGTACTTCAGGTGTACTGTACATTCAGTATTGAGCTGTAGATATACATTTAGTACTCAAGGTGTACATTTGGGTTCTTATATGTATATACTGTACTGTTTATGTATTCAGTATTGCAGATGTAAATTAAATACTGGAAATAGTATATATAGAACACTTTGTAATGCAGGTAAACATTCAGTCCTGCTGGTGTACAGTTGTGGTCAAAAGTTTTGAAAATGACACAAATATTAGTTTTCAAAAAGTTTGCTGCTAAACTGCTTTTAGATCTTTGTTTCAGTTGTTTCTGTGATGTACTGAAATATAATTACAAGCACTTCATACGTTTCAAAGGCTTTTATCGACAATTACATGACATTTATGCAAAGAGTCAGTATTTGCAGTGTTGGCCCTTCTTTTTCTGGACCTCTGCAATTCGACTGGGCTGCTCTCAATCAACTTCTGGGTCAAATCCTGACTGATAGCAACCCATTCTTTCATAATCACTTCTTGGAGTTTGTCAGAATTAGTAGGTTTTTGTTTGTCCACCCACCTCTTGAGGATTGACCACAAGTTCTCAATGCGATTAAGATCTGGGGAGTTTCCAGGCCATGGACCCAAAATTTCAACATTTTGGTCCCCAAGCTACTTAGTTATCACTTTTGCCTTATGGCACGGTGCTCCATCGTGCTGGAAAATGCATTGTTCTTCACCAAACTGTTGTTGGATGTTGGAAGAAGTTGCTGTCGGAGGGTGTTTTGGTACCATTCTTTATTCATGGCTGTGTTTTGGGCAAAATTGCGAGTAAGCCCACTCCCTTGGATGAGAAGCAACCCCACACATGAATGGTCTCAGGATGCTTTACTGTTGGGATGACACAGGACTGATGGTAGCGCTCACCTTTTCTTCTCCGGACAAGCCTTTTTCCAGATGCCCCAAACAATCGGAAAGAGGCTTCATCCGAGAATATGACTTTGCCCCAGTCCTCAGCAGTCCATTCGCCATACTTTTTGTGGAAGATCAATCTGTCCCTGATGTTTTTTTCGGAGAGAAGTGGCTTCTTTGCTGCCCTTCTTGACACCAGGCCATCTTCCAAAAGTCTTGGCCTCACTGTGCGTGCAGATGCGCTCACACCTGCCTGCTGCCATTCCTGAGCAAGCTCTGCACTGGTGGCACTCCGATCCCGCTGCTGAATCCTCTTCAGGAGACGATCCTGGCACTTGCTGGACTTTCAAGGACGCCCTGAAGCCTTCTTAATAAGAATTGAACCTCTTTCCTTGAAGTTCTTGATGATCCTATGAATTGTTGATTTAGGTGCAATCTTAGTAGCCACAATATCCTTGCCTGTGAAGCCATTTTTATGCAACGCAATGATGGCTGCACGCGTTTCTTTGCAGGTCACCATGGTTAACAATGAAAGAACAATGATTTCAAGCATCACCCTCCTTTTAACATGTCAAGTCTGCCATTCTAACCCAATCAGCATGACATAATGATCTCCAGCCTTGTTCTCGTCAACATTCTCACCTGAGTTAACAAGACGATTACTGAAATGATCTCAGCAGGTACTTTAATGACAGCAATGAAATGCAGTGGAAAGTTTTTTTCGGGATTAAGTTAATTTTCACGGCAAAGAAGGATTATGCAATTCATCTGATCACTCTTCATAACATTCTGGAGTATATGCAAATTGCTATTATAAAAACTTAAGCAGCAACTTTTCCAATTTCCAATATTTATGTAATTCTCAAAACTTTTGGCCACGACTGTACATTCAGCACTGTACTCCTGGTATACATTTACGGTAGTATACGGTAAGTATATATTCTGTACTGTACTGTACATGTAAATTCAGTACTGCAGGTGTAAATTATGCACTTAAGATATATTTTCTGTAATCCAGATGTACATTCAGCATTAAATATTTCATTCAGTACTCCAGGTATACATTTGTACATCTATATTTAGTTCTGTACATGTAAAGTCAGTAGTGCAGGTGTAAATTAAATTAATTTGTTACTTAATGTCTGTAACTGTAGATTCAGTACTGCAGGTGTCAATTAAGCACTGTAGATATACAGTACATTCCATTATGCAGGTACATTGAGCACTGTAGATGCACATTCAGTACTGCATATATAAATTCTGTACTGTACATGTAAATTTAGTACTGCAGGTATAATTTTGTAATGTAGGTATACGTTGAGCACTGTAGGTGCACATTCAGTACTGCAGGGGTACAATCAGCGTTACAGATGTATATTCAGGACTGCAGGTATTCTGTACATTTATAATTGTGCATATATATTCTATACTGTACATATAAATTCAGCACTGCAGGTGTAAATTAAATTCATTTCTTACTAAATGTCTGTAACAAACATTTAGTAACATACAGTAAACACTCTGAAATGCAGGTGTACATTCAGCAGTAAGTACTGCTAGTACAGCAGTAAATTTAGTACTGTAGGTATAAATTCAGCACTGTTGATATACATTCCGTAATGCAGGTATACATTGAGCACTGTAGACGTACGTTCAGTACTGCCGGTGTACATTCAGCATTGTAGATGTAAATACTGTACTATACATGTAAATTCAGTACTGCAGGTGTGAATGAAGCACTGCAGACATACTGTACATTCAGTAATGCAGTTATACTGTAGATTGAGCATTGTAGACACGCATTTGGTACTGCAGGTGTACATTCTGCATTGTAGATATACATTCAGTACTGCAGGTATACATTAAAATTTTTACATGTAAATTCTGTACTGTACATACTGTACATGTAAATTCAGTCCTGCACATGTAAATTAAGCACTGTAGATATATAGTATATTCAGCACTGCAGGTGTACATTCAGCATTGTAGATGTGCATTCAATACTCCAGGTATACATTTACATTTGTACATGTATATTCTACTGCAGGCATAAATTCAGCATTGTAGATGTACCCTACATTCAGTACTCCAGGTTTACATTTACGTTTGTACATGTACACTACCGCTCTCAAAAGTTTGGGATCACTTTCTAATTCCAGGGTCGTTCCTGATTTTTATTTCTTTCTACATTGTAAAGCAATGCTGAAGGCGTCCGAAATATGAAATAATCTCCTTTGAACAGTTAGCAGCTGAGATGTATCTGCTACTCATGATCTGTAAAGCCATCATAACGACTCTAATCAGAGGTGCTGTTTGTTAATTGATGATTTCTAAGGCTGGTAACTCTAAATGAACTTCCCCTCTGCAGCAGAGGTAAGTTTTGGTCTTGCCTTCCTGGGAAGGTGTTCATGCGAGCCAGTTTCATCATGGTGCTTGATGGGTTTTGCAAATGCACTTGACAATACTATTCTTGCACAAACTGTTCTAGAAAGCCTCACCCTGTGTCTTAAAACAACAACTGACTATTGTTGTTGTTGTTACATAATTACATAACTCCATAAATGTTATTTCATAGTTGCTGTAGAATGTAGAACATAAATTACTAAACTAAAAATAATATTAATAATAATAAATAAATACATTTGCAAGTGATCCAAAACTTTTGAAGATGCTCATTGGTAGATGTACATTTAGCATACATTGCATTCTATATGTACTGTATAGTTATATGTGGTAATATAGATTTATATCGCTGGGTGTATTATACACTGTAAACCTGAATAAGTTGACAAAATCAGTTACATCAAATTTTTAAGTAATGATGTTTCCAATTAGTAAACAGAACTATCAGTTTTTGAGTTTGTTGTACTCATTCATATTAATCGTTCTTTACTTGCATTATTGAGTAGCCTAACTCATACTATTTAAGAGCAATTATAATTTTGTTGTTGTTGTTGCAAATCAAATAAATTGTCGCTGGTTTTTCGGCTGCTCCCGGCAATGGGTCACCACAGCAGACAACCCGGTCCGCACACAAGCTTGGCACAGGTTTTACACCAGATGCCCTTCCTGACGCAACCCTCTTATTTGATCTGGGCTTGGGACGGGCACTTCATCCAGTTGTTGGGAATCGAACCCAGGTCTTTCTCATGGCAGGCGAAACACCTCCCACTGAGCCACCAGTGCTCTATTGGCCTGATGACGTCAGACACAAAATCGCTAGTCTGAAAGATATTAAGTTGGTAGAACTTTAAGGAGACAGTTACTGCTACTTAAGTACTTAAAATATTAAATTTGTTCAGATAACTTGAAAAGTGTCATTTGTACAAACTTATAAATACCAGAAAGTTCTAAATACTCATCAAGGTCTATTAATTTGAACTAATTGTAGTTATTTAAGTTAACAGTACTCAGTATGTTGAATTACTTTGAGCATCAGGGTTTACAGTGTATGTAAAGTACAGTACATATAGTACAGTATGTTTAGGTGTATAAAGAATAAAATACGTCTATTCAGCAGTGGTGTGTGTGTGTGTGTCCATTCAGCACTCTCCACCTCTCTGTGAGTGTGTACTTTTCCTCATGGACGTGTGGCTGTTGGTTTTGAGCAGAGGCGGCAGCGCCGCGCCCACCGTCGCGCTCTGCACACTTCCCCTTCCACTGTCTCACACACACACACATACACACTCCCAGCCTACCTGTCTTTTACTCACACTCGGCTCTCTGCTAACTTCTGACTTCTTCAATCAGCCGCTGTTGTGACCGGCCCTCCGCCCTCCCCCTTGGCTCGTTATCACACGCTGTCGAAAGTCTTCGTTTCTCTTTTGAAAGTCGATGGATTAACGAGAAGTTTCCAGAGCAGCGTCAGACCCGCGCGAGCCTGTCCTGAGTCACTGCAGAGTCCAACATGGCTTCCGGCAGCGCAGGTGAACTCAACGGCGTACAGGTGAGCGCGCGAGGGCTTCCACTCCTTCTGTCCACCTGCTTCTGCTTCTTTATTAAATAATTAATTAATTGGTTGATTAATCCATTGTATGCAATGGATATAAAGTGAGATGTAAATGTGAGCTTATTAAAAAAAATGTAAATAATTATTAAGTCAGTCTTGTAAGTTACAGCAGAGCTTGAATTTCCTTGTAGTTTTTTTCAACGTATGTGTGTGTGTGTGTGTGTGTGTGTTTTGCTTTTCATAACAAATAATTACACTTCTACACACTCCTCGATCAATATTTATACTTCATGCAATCAGTCTTTGTTTTGCATTCTTATTTTGCTTTCATTCCTGCACGTTTGTATTTCCCTGCCCTGTACTGTACTTTCAATTATGTGACATAGTCAAACATGGGTATGTTATTTTTATACGTAAGAAACACACACATGACATCCTCAGTCTTATTACTCAGTCGTTTATTTTCTTATATTATTCAGTAACGACCAGCCTGTTAATTATTACCCGGCTGCAATAAAGAAGTTTAAAGTGCAGTAATTCCGTACATGTTTAATGTGATAAATCCTTTCACCTCTATTGCAGTTTCATTAAGTTTCACATTCATTCAATGGGTGTTTGTCGAATCAGATTACACTGAATGCATATTCATAATTAACGATCCATAAGGTACGCTTTAGTTTAGCATGATGCATGAATGGAATCGCTCGGCTATGTAAACTGGGGGGAAAAAAACCTAACAAAAATGACAAATTACAGTGTAAACCTCTGGTGATTGATTTCACAGGAATTCTTCTAAATGACAGGCAGATGTTTGGTGTAACTAAAGCTTGCCCTTGTAGCATTAACACCAGTTGTTCTCACGTCATTAATAGTTAATGGTTGATTTATTGTGTACGCAAACTGCTAAAGGGAACATGCAGATTTTATAAAGAAGAGCCGCTCTTGGAAATGCCCCGTCTCCTGAGCTGGGGATTTTTTTGTGTGTATCTGGGTACAGTGTATTGGTCTGACACTTTGGAGGCTGGAGCTCGCCTGGCTGTGTTTCCAGCCCATCTATGGCAAGCCACTTAAAAGGAAAGAGTAAGTGCGCGCGTGTGTGCGTGCGTGTATGTGTATGTGTGTGAGTGTGTATATGTCTCTCTGACATTGCTGATAAATGCCTACTTACCTCTCCCACCTACTTTACCTCGTTCCCAGAAACTTTTTTTTTTTTTTTTGTTCATGTGCAGTTATGGCTCTCATAACCTTTGCCTCTCCTAACCTCATACTGTACAAAGCCAAAGATTTCCCGCTTGGAAGTTCTAAATGGATTGCAGTTATGATTGTCAGATGTGTGCCAAGTTACCTCTGGAGACACACAAATGAATCATTTACGAGTTGATATGCACACTGTGTGTGTTTGTGTAGTAACTGAGAGAGCTTCTATGGTTTGACAGCCTCAGCTGGTGACTCCCTTTGTGGTGAATAGAAATGGCTTCCCCCATCTTGGGCCAAGCTCGTTCGCGATGCCACTAGATGTGCCGTGGTGGGAATTAACTCACCACAATGGGCCTTTTCTGTCCATGAAGAATGGTTTGTGCTGGAGTACTGTAAAACACACAGCAGCTGAGTGATACGTCTTTCCCAACAATGTCTGTCATTTCAGATGTCAGTGTGATGTCACAGTTAAACAGCATTAGGGTTAGGGTTAAAATATAGCATGGCTTTATTTAGGGTTTCTAACTTTTTTCTAACTTTTTTTTTTATTACCTGTCCTTGTCTCAGTCATTACTTTGAAATATCTTTTTTTTTTTAATTATTTGAGGGATTTTGTGTGTCTGGTTCATGTCATTATCATTGCTGATACGCTTACCTCCCAGGAATTCCTTTAGTGGGCCTTTCCTCACCTCATCACCAAGGGCATTTAATTTTTTTTTTTACCCAGGAAAATATCATCTCAATCTCAATGCACAAACTCATAATTCCCATCCCAGTATGAAGTAATGCATTTTGTTAAAGGGGTTCTTGGGGCCAGGGTTTCAAACATAAAGCAGGTAGTTCGATCATGGCTCCGGTGTATTGAGAAAACCTTTTACCTTGATGGTATCCAAGCACTAGTGGAACACTGGGATAAGAGCATTAGTGTAGCAGGAGATTCTATAGAGAAATACGGGGATATTTAACTCTAATAACTGTGTTCTATTATTCTGCATAATCCGAAGTCCCGGTTTGACTTGAACGGACGGCCCTTTGACAGTAAGGTTAAAAATACCTTCAATAATATTATAGTTATTCCTTTTTCTTTTTTATTTATTTGGCAAGTTGTCATATTTTAGGTAAATCTGTAAAATGATTATTTGCCATGCTGCTACTTTAGTAGTGGTGTCAAACTACTGCAAGAAGTGATAGTTTATGTGGAGATCGTAAAGCTGTGTGGAGTGATACACAGAGTGAAACGTCCCAGAGCGGTTATACTAAACATGAAAACTCTCGGAATGTTGCGTGGCCAATCGAATTAGTGGACCGTAGCTAATGTTGTAAAACACCTATTATAAATAATTCAGTAATTACAGTGTAACTAAGTAAGAAAGATTGTAGTTTATGAGTTTCATATACCCACTACAGCTAAGCTCCAGTTTTAATAAATGTGTAGTAGCAGTGTGCAGAGGTAAGTCTTGGTCTTGCTTTCCCGGAATGGTCTTCATGAGAGCCAGTTTCATCATGGTGCTTGAACGGTTTTGGAAATACACTTGACAATGCTATTCTTACAGGAAATATTCCAGAACAGCCGACCTTCATGTCTTAAAGTAACAACTGACTTGTTAACAACTGATGTGTTATTTCATAGATTAAATCCAAACTTGTGCACAAACTTTTGACTAGTACTGTACTTGGTTAAAGTAGCCTTATTGTAACCTTATTACTACCAGAAGTGAAAACATACAGTAAAAATGACAGTGTGCACCTGGACGGACGCAAACCTACATGTAGCTAGGAACTTAAAATCCTTTAAAACATGCATCTCACACCCGGTGCAAAATCGAGGTATGAATATAAAGCCCAGGAAGATATGATTTCTCTGTATTAGTAACAGAAATAATAATATGCAGCAGGCAGATAATTTTTAAATGTAATGAACATACTGGTTATGTAACCAAGCATCATAGTTACTGTTATTAAACTGTCCTGAGGTGGTACCATCAATCATGTACCATTTGCGACTTTTTTTGCACCTAGTATGTAAGCTATGTTGTGCATGGAGCTTTATTTTAAAAAGTTAATGATACCTTATTTTATAAGTAAATAAATATTAGGAACTGTGCAGTTTATTACCATTTTCCTTTGATATTTACAGAACATAATAATTTTTTTCGGGCATCAAATCTTTTACATCACAAACGGCACTAATTCTAGCATGTTGTTTACTTGAACTCACTCTTTAGACAGGCAGATCAATTATTCCTTATTTAGCATGAACATGCAGATGAAGATGTCCTGATTAGTCAATGCTGCTTTTTAATAATTATAAAAAAAATTGTAAAAAATCTGAAATAATATTCAGAGTATTGCAATGTCGATTCCTACTTCTTATTTTCGGGAACTGTGCGAATTTATTTTATCTATCTTAAAAGAAAAAGATAAGATTAATTTATTTGTCACATATACAGTACCTTACAGCCCAGTGAAGTGATTATTTATTGATTGATTGATTGATTGATTTTGTGCATATTCCATGCTTTTTTAGATTTAAATGTTGAGCTTGTTATGTAAAATCTGAAACAGTTACAGGGGGTTTATACAGGATGGTATGGTGGCACAGTGGGTAGTCTCATACAGTAGCTCCAGGGGCTGCGGTTTGATCCTGTGTATTGTGTTGCCATATATAAGCTTCATAAATATGGCCTAGTCCTCTCAGTAATGCTCTTATCAGCTTTAGTAGTAGGGGTTTAGGTTGTGTGCGAAAGTGACTGGAAAGTTGTGTGGAAAGTTTAAATCCCGGCACTGCTGAACAGTAACTGTTTTGTTTAAAAGACTATATAGAACAAGAACATGGGGAATGTATTCCAGCAGGAGAAGATGTTTCGTGACGTTTTCTGACATACAGTAAACAATAGGGGTGACTCAGTGGTTAAGGCAGTGGACTACGGTTCGGAAGGTCCCAGGTTCAAATCCCACGACCATCAAGTTGTCCCTGTTGGGCCCTTGAGCAAGGCCCTTAACTCTCAAAGGTTCTGAGGTATAATGAGATAAAAATAAGAATATGAGTCGCTCTGGATGAGGGTGTCTGTCAAATGCTGTAAATGTAAACACAATTCCTCCGTAGTAGTCGGATGACATTCTTTACACCGCAGGTCTGGGTTACTTCAAGATGATGCTCAGCAGGGTCATGGTGCGATAGATGAAGACTTTATGTTTTGACTGGGACTTTATGTTGTGGCCTGTATTTGGACATTAATCTGAACGAACCTATTGCATGCTTTAGTGTGTCTGCCTCAGTAATGCTGGAATATTTACAATCTGGATGTTCTGAATGAGACTCCACAACTGATGACTCTATTTGTTTTAAATGGCTCTCAACAAACCTGCTATCATTGCTCTAATGGAAATGGACAATCTTTTAAACCTGAAGATCTTCCTCTTATTGGCAATTCTTCCATCTAAACGAATCAGTTTTTCATCTTAAAGTATGCTATTCTATAGCTCTTATACTATAGAAATGTACTTTGGTTTTTTGTATTTTAATTTACTTGGGTGCCACTGGGTTGCTAATAAAGCACTTTACTGTTAAATTTGCAATAGAAAAATGATACAATAAACATTTTCAAAAAGAACAGTAATATTTCAAATAGTATTAAATAATGCATATGCCATTACTTTTGCTCATGTGGTTGGTGCAAGGCACAACCAAGCTGAAGGCTGTTGCCATAAAACCCAAGTCAATGCCAACTGATAGTACTGGGATTTAAACACACAACCTTCTTATCCTTGACCTGAACCTATTAAACCATAAATATTGGAATACTCCAGTGATTATGGCTTTGAAGGTTGTGAGTTCAAATCCCAGCATTGTCAAGCACATGGCTGGTCAAGACCCTTAAACTTGAGCTCAGTATGCTGCGTCAACCAACCAAAGATGCCGGTACATTACTGTAAAATTGACAGCAGTTTAGATTTTTATAGCGTATAAAATATTTAGTAACTGCAGTGATCCTAATAGGACAGGCGAAGCTATGTGAAAAATTGAAAGGGAAAGCTGATGACTCCTGAGTTATTAATTTATTTTGGCTAAGATCCAGCCTCTTCCAAGATAACCCCGCGTCCGTCCCCAGGGTACAAGGGCTCACTGAATGCTTTGATGAGTATGAAAATGATTACAACATATTTCAACCAAGTTCAACCCCTGTGTGTTGCGTTAGACGGCGTTCTCCATCCATCACCATCATCAATACACCAGTTGAGGGAAAATCTTTCAGAAGAACTGCATGCACTTCTCCAGTTCAGTTCGAGACACTTGTAGAAATGGTGACAGGATGGATGCATTGAAGCTGTTTGAGCAGCTTTTAATGAGATAATACTGTAATAGTCCATTATACCCTTTTGTCCTTTAATTTGCCACCTGTCTTTTTATAGTTCGCAGAGTGAGTAGTGTATTTCAGCAATGAAAACTACCAAATAATTTACTTTACATTCATGTTTTACACATGATTCAGACCTTACCTAGATTTGACATATTTAGTATACTTAATTCTATTTAATTGTGTGTTTAGCACCACTTTTGCACCTTCAGGTTCCAGGTTCGATTCCGGTCTCTGTTTGCATGGAGATGATAGTTTAACCTAATAAACAAACTTTTGCCGTTATTTAAAGATATTTTCATCTTCTCAACCTACATTGTTTTACTTCAGTGGACGTTCTGTTCTTAGTTTAAATATTTCAATGCCGCGTATTTTAAATATTTATGTCTAGTAAGGAGCAAAAATGGAATTGGATGATTCCAAAATAAATTTTTTATCAATTTTTTTTTCTTTTTTTTTTTTTCCTGAACGGCATTCAAATCAAACTGGGACTTGATGATGATATATATTTTCTTCAGAATGAATCCGTAAAACCGCTTGGCATTTACAGAAGACTTCAAGCACAGTACATTGATCAGTCTAGCAGCTGTAAAACATGTGAATGGTGCAAACGTTTTAAAGAAGGCCGTACGTCTGTGAATGACGTACACGGGCGATGTGACTCGGAGCTCGTGATGTGTAGTCGTTCCCGTTAACATTCAGCAAATGAAATGCTCTCAGGAAAAACAGCCTGTCTTGATCACCAAAGACATTCTGTATTGCAGGACAACGCACAACCTCGTACTGCCCAACACACCACTTGCACATTACAAGAACTTGGCTGGAAGTTATTGCCACATCCCCTGTATAATCCTGACCTTGCTTCAAGCAAATTCCACGTTTTTGGGCCATTAAAGGAATACCTGGGATGCCAATGCTTCGGACGTGTAGCAGGCAGTCCGATTGTAGCTGCAGCGTATTGAGAATGTTTTTTACCATAATGGTATCCGAGCAGTAGTGAAACACTGGTATGTATAAGTGCATCAGTGTAGCAGGGGATTATATACTGTAGAGAAATAAATTTTTTTTTTTTTTTTACTCTCATAGCTGTGTTCTGTTATTCTGTGCAATCAAAAGTCCTGGTTTGACTTGAACACCCCTCAATTGTTTGTTTGGTTAACACGATTAAACCATTAGCTTTCTCATAAAGAGCTCATAAGTGAAAAAAGTAATTCATTCATCAATAATATAATTACTGTATTACTATTAGACTGTATTTGATCGTGTGAAACGTTTTCTCTCTGTGAGGCCTGCTAAGATTAGAAATAAGTATGTGTCTTGTGTTTTCGGTATATATACAAGCACTCAGCACTTTGCAGGTGCGCACAGCTCCTGTTAGTGTCTCAACCAGTGCAGTCAGCTCATGGAATGTATGGAATGTACCGTAGGTAATGGGGTGTGGAGACAATAACAGTTATAAAGAGAACACCTTAACTAAGCACCGTTCATTCATACTACACTGACTGTTTTCAACTTGCTTAATTTATAATGTATTAATTGATGTATCGTACATTAATATTGATGAGCGAAATGAATACTATTTTTTAGTTTCTTCGAATGATATTTTAGCATTATTTTAGGTTTAGTACTTGACAACAGATACCAGTGACAGGACACACTGAGGGTTTCTAAGGAGCCACTCTGACTTCAGGGCCACTGTCTGTTTGTAAGCAAACAAGAAGATTAATCAGAGTGGGGCTTAAAAGCGTAACATGGCTTATATATCTGCCTTAGGGGGCATTCTTGATTATATAAGAACAACAAAGGCTTACTGTGTGAAAAAGCCTGATGAACAGACCCTGAATAAGCTGTGAGAAGTTTCACGGTTGCTTCTTGTGCCGTTTTGCTATGCAACCCTTGCACAAGCTAAAACATCCCTTTTGAACAAGGTGCAAGGACAAAGTCAAGGCCACAAAGCTTAAATTGTAAAAAAAATGTTGTTTAAATGTTGTTTGGATCTGGAGTTCCTCAGCTGTAAAACGTAGCGTCTGTGTGTATTTATGTGACGGTGGGTGGAGATTTGGAGATGTTTATACCACAGGATTGTTAAAATCTGAAATCTGATTGGGCAGAAGGTGCTGTTTAATTGATCTCGGAACGAACTGTAAGTTAAATAACGTTTTGTATTAATGAGGTTGTACTGTATCTAAAATAACAAATTATTCCCTGGAACTTATATGGAAGATGCTATACATCTTTTTGTTTTTGCAACAGTTTAGGTTTTCCACCAGAGAACAGTCTTTAAACCAAAGGACATAACAGGAAAATCTGCATTTTTGTCTTTTTAGGTTTTAGTACCAATATGACACCCAGGCTTGATACCTGGTGAACTTTGATCCAATCCTGTTAAAAAAGACGAACAGATTGCAATTGGATTCGAGAAATACTCTCGGAACTCCTGTAATAGAAATCCGCTAACGCTTCAGTTAAAATACCTCTCGGATAATGCCGTTTTTAATATCTCAAAGCGCCTCCTCCTCCGAATGCACCGTTTCAGTGTCTACAGCTATGTCACAATTTTGGGACTGCATTCTTTAAAGGAAGCGGTCTAGGTGATCTGCGTAGAATTGTGGCCTTTCCTGACTGCATAGACTGTAAAGGCCGAACCGAAATGTAATGGTCTGAACTACAAAGGATTTCCTATTTGCGTCACCAACTCACAAAGGACCAACTCGCATTTCTTGGCATATGTTGCCCCTCAAAGAAGCCAATAAGTAGTTGGATCCTTTGTTGGGGAAAGAATGCAACATTTGAAGGAGCCTTTGAAATGGGACAGTATGGTGGCCGAGAAAAGCAAAACACAATAACAAAACCGAAAACAAAATGACAAAAACGAAAACAAAATAGCAAAACCCGAAAACAAAATGACGAAAACAAAAACAAAATAACAAATCCAAAAAACAATAACAAATCTGGTAACAAAATTACAAAACCCGAAAACAAAATAACAATGACAAATCTCACAAATCCGGAATTTTTTTTATACGGAATTACACTTACCTTTTCCCGATTTGTTGATTCTTACCGCTGATTGGATGAGACACCTGTCACTTAAGATATACAGGAAGTACTGCAGCCTCATGGACATTCATATGTATATCTTGAGTGACAGATGTCTCGTCCAATCGGCAGTAAAAATTGAATTCGCAATCTATACCTACCTTTTCCGGTTTGTCTGAATTGTCGTGTTTTCTGGCTTGGTATTTTGTTTCCCTGATTTGTCACTGTGTTTTCTGATTTGTTATTTTGTTACCGGATTTGTTATTTTGTTTCCGATTTGTTATTTTGTTTCCCATTTTTTTATTTTGTTTTGGGGTTTTTATTTTGTTTCCCGTTTTGTTATTTTGTTTTGCACTTCTTGGCCAGTAACGACACTGTGACATAATCAGTCTTCAAAGGCAACTTTTCAAGCAGGCGGCCCCAGATTTAATACCCCAGATTTAGACACAGCTAAAATAAATGAGCTACAGCCAAGCCACACCATGTGAGAGAACAGTAGAGGTGATCAACGAGTTAAGGGAGTGTACCTTCTTATATGAGGTCATAATAGAGGGAAAAGCTAATTGACTTATTTAAGCCTTGGGCAATAAAAAAAATGGAAAGGACAAAAAGCATGGAACTGGCAACCCATGTGTCTAAAATTACTCAAGAGACATTTGTTTTATATTTTTGTCATGAGCTTTTCTTTTATACTAATGATTATAATACTTATCCTTTCTACTGTACATTAAATGTGAACGCTACAGTTTTGTGGAAATCACGTTGTTAGCCAAGTGTTTTTTTTTTCCTCCTGGATTTTTAAGTGCTTGAGTTATCACTTATTAATGCTGAGTGGTTTTCATTATCAGAGAAACAGTAATGTAACATCTTTGAACTTATCAGGAGATATCTTATCTCAGAATTTGCATAACGTTCCATAAATTTGACTTTTAACAGTACGCATGTGGCATTTGTTCATACATTAATGGTTTTTATTATATTTATATAAAAGCACAGCATGTTGTATTTCTTTAAGCACAGTTTAAATTCGTGTCATAATGTTAAAATGTTAGGAAGGAGGGACTAACAAGAGTGTGGAGGCAGGGAAGACAACACCACCATGTTCTCCCACATTCCACATAGTCAGTAAGAAGGACATTAACATGAAGAGAAGCATGAACTGTCTAAACCGTAGCCAAAAGGAGGCACATTAAAAGAACTGAGCTGTAATTTTCCTCATTAAGCAGTGTTCAATGTCTGAAGTTAACTCATCTGGCATCCCACGCTGCACAACCTCCATGCCTTAGACACCTACCGTCAGAAATCAGAAAACTTTATCCTGAATAGTTTTCTGAGTGCTTACACACCTAGAATGCCATGTTGAGCTTCACACTGAATGAATTAAAGCACTTCAGCTCATGTTATGCACCTGAGCAGCCTTCCCTGTGATATGCAGAAAAGAATTTAAATGAAAGAGCACCTTCCTGGTTGGGGTTCTATTCCCGCATCGAGTCTGTGTGCATGGAGTACACTGGTTTCCTCCAGCAGTCCAAAGACATGCAGGTTGCTTTCCCAAATTGCATGTAATGTGAGAATGACAATCGGGCATCGACCTGGCAACCCGACCACTTAAATAACTCCCACAGAAAAAATACAACAGTTATATCCCTAGGAGAGTATTCGTCGCCCTATCTACAGTATGGGACATAAAACGGACCACTCACTCACTCATCATCTATACCGTTTTATCCCGTATTCAGGGTGCATGGGGGGGGCCTGGAGCCTATCCCAATCCTTCGCAGGGCACACACATACACACACTCACACACTCATTCATACACTACGGCCAATTTGGGAACGCCAGTTATCCTAATCTGCAGGTCTTTGGATTGTGGGAGGAAACCGGAGTCTCCGGAGGACACCCACTAAGCACGGGGGAACCATGCAAACCCCATGCACACAGAGACGGGAATCGAACCCAGACCCTGGAGGTGCAAGGCGACAGTGCTAACCACTACACTAGCATGCCGCCTAAAACAGACCAGAAAGCTAAAATGAAATAAGAGAAAGATCTAGACTACTGTATTAAAATTTGGTGCAAGTAGTACACATGAAATTAGTGAAGATTTTTTTTTTACGTCCTTGGGCAACATTATGTTTCCTTGTTGACTTAGAAAGATACCTTATGTAGCGAGTGAAATGCAGACTTTAACCCCCAGTAGAAAAATGGAAAGGACAAAAAGCATGGAACTGGCAACCAATATAAAGTGCAGATTTTATTTCCCACCCATTGTAAGAAAAAGATAAAAACCCAAAATTACAGATGTAATTAATACTTAATACTTAATAATACTGAACCAGATTTATGCACAGTAATACAGTAATCCTGTCAATTCAGGTGCTCATGAAGCCCTAACACACACTACAACATACTGTAGGCTGTGAGAGCGTACTTGGATGAGACCCTTGCAAGATATCAGTGGATAAAAAACATGGGCGATCTCTATAACACTGAGGAGTAATTGCAGCGTAGACAAGAATAAAGTCCAGGTCTTAGGAGGTTACCTTTCGGATTCCGGTCTAAACCAGATCAGCATATCGAACCACAACACACTCATAACACACAGAGTGCCTTCATTACTGATATACTTGAGAATTTGCCTTGCACCTGAGATCCTTTCAAGACCGTGGGATTGCAGCAAGTGGTGTCACTGTCTTGGCTGATGTCCCAGATATGTGCACATACTTGGCAAATTACAAGAAACCAGAATAAACAAATCTGTGTCCCAAAGTCCAAAACAAGTACTTTTAACTCCTGCTTTCTTGGCATTTGGTTTCGAGCTAACGCATGCCATTTTTATTAGAGCGACACACCTACTGCATGTCTCATTTGGATCCTAAAGCACTTTCTCTTGAGAATCCACCTTATCTTTTGATCTCATCCTGTTTAGACCTGTACTGGAGAAAAGAAAGATAGGCGTCAATTGCACAGCCCTGCCGAACAGACGCTTAACAACCTTCTTTTAACCACCGTTTCTTTTAACACATGCATATGGACGCCTTCAAATAATACACATGTAGTACGTGATAAGATCTGAAATCGTCCTCCAACTCTGTCAGCCAGGAGTGGACATGTCAGTGATAGGGGTGTCTGGGACAATTAGATCTTAGGTTTGGATGTCCTACAATGGCGGGGGGGGGGGGGGGATTTTGAAGCCTTATGATGCCACAGCTGGCTGTGTCTGGGAGGAAAGAGAGCAAAATTGGACTTTGAGTAGAAGGATCCTGCCAATCAGACTGACATTAGCAAATTTCATGGGCTTTTATGAGGTCATGTATGCAGACGAGGGCGGATAGTGCTTTCTTCTAAGAGGCTGCCCAGTGAAAAGAAACAGAGGTTGTGTTATTTTTCTGGAAAGAAAACGTAGGTCTGCCCCACAGTGTTAGCTGTCATATGATGGAGATGGGTTACGCTGTAGTTGGAAATTTGCAATGCATATTCTTTAGTGACTTTCACAAAAACAAACATTTGCATGCAGTATGTACAGTATTGTGCAAATGTCTTGAGCCACCCCTCATTTCTTCATATTCTGCTTTAGAAGAGCCAGACTTCCTTTTTGTAGCAATTTTTCTGTCTCTCATATTCAGTCCAGTCCAGAGTTTTTTTTTTTTTTTTTTGCTTGTTAAGCCACAAATTTGAATCATTCAAGCATCGAAAGTATCAAAAATAAGGCATGAACCAGTGAGAAACAGGTGGAGATGATGACCGATGATCGGTATACTGCTGATGCTGAATGCTCAGTGGCTGGAACAGATGAGAGGGGAAATGAGGTCGCTGCTGAGGTGGTCACATAAAACAACACATTTTTAAATGATATCTTTATTAACTTTGCAGCCTGTCACAGTAAGACGTATGTCTTAGTGTATGTTGGCGTTTATTTCATTTAGTGTACATGATATAATTTAATTTAACATGAAGAAATGAGGGTTGACTCAAGACTTTTTTCATGATACTGTATGTTTAAATGTAAAGAACTTCATGTTGGTGCAGCACACCTTCACTAGGCCTTCTGCTGAGATACAACTTTGTTAGTACTGTAGATAGTGATCACAGTAATAATGATCGATTGAATTTGGGCAAGGGGCGGCACGGTGGTGTAGTGGTTAGCACTGTCAACCCGCACCTCCAGGGTCCGGGTTCGATTCCTGTCTCTGTGTGCATGGAGTTGCATGTTCTCCGCGTGCTTGGTGGGGTTCCTCCCAAAGACATGTTGGTTACGTTAATTGGCGTATCCAAATTGGCTGGCGTGTGCGAACCAGGGTGTACCCCATCTTGCGCCCTAAGTCTCCTGGGATAGGCTCCAGGCCCACCGCGACCCTGAATACAGGATAAAGCAGTATAGAAGGTGAGTGTGAGTGAATTTGGGCAGTTTTTTCGCAGTGCTTTGACTAAAGTACGCCGTTAAATCCATTGAAATGACACCAGAGGAATAATTTTCCCCACAACGCCAAACTCACACTTCTTCCTTTGACCTGTCCAGTTCCAAGCCATGGATTTTAAATGACCTCATTAGTGGTGGTTATCATTCCTGTCAGTTGGACTGATTCCTCCCCCATTGCCCGAGGAGAGATGTGATAAGAGATGGTGTAAGATGGAGGTGAGGTGTAAGAAGATGCTGATTGAGGTGTTGTGTTTGGATTGGACTCAAGTCTCTGAGAGGTGACGTGGTGCATTTGGTAGAGCCATGAATCATATGACGATTGATTTAAAGCCTTGTTAAAATAACATATTGACGTTTTTGTGGTATCAGTCTAATCAAGGCCCATTATTGTGATGACATTAAACTAACAATATATTGTATAGTGCTAGTTTGTATAGGATTGAGTCTTTGAGTTTGGATTCTGGGGATTGTCATAACTCCTCGATGATGGCGAACAGCATAAACCACATGCAGTACATTTCCAGAATCCCCCCCTTTGTGCCTGCAGATTGCACAGAGCTTCAAATTGCCAGCGATTTATCATTCTCCTCCTGAACGGTGCATGCTGCTGAATGGCTGTATCCATGGAGATGGGGAGGAGAATCATGTCATCGGCGTGTGTGAATTGCCCGTAGGCTGTGGGTACCCGTGCTCTGCCATCAGGGAGTTCAGATCCAACGAGCTTCAGATCAGATATAAGTGCGATGCATCATTTCCTCGGCAGCTCAAGCACTTTATTTACACCATCCCATGAAATAAACAGATTCTATTATTGTCATGTCCTTCGGGAGAGTGCGGAAATAGTTTCACTGTAGCTTGATAAAATGTCTAGAAAAAAAAAACATGTCTGTAAATCATGTTTTTTTTTGTTTTGTTTTTTTGTAAGCCTGGGCATTTACGTTTACAAAATTTGGCAGATGACCTTATCCAGAGTAACAACTCACAGAACAGATTTGAAGTCTCCATCAGAGCTTTCCTCATGCTAGTACAAAATAGGTCAGAGTCCCGTCCACACATACAGTACATGCACTGTTTTGAAAATGCGTAGGTTGATTTTTTTTGGCCACATATTCAAGCTGTGGAAATTTGTAAACTTAAAAACAGGTTTCCCTAGTTTTTGCGGAGACGGGAAAAAAATTACACTGATGCCAACCACCATGCAAACCCGTGCATTCCCATCGTATTTTTGCAAGTTTTGCATTATGGCTTAGCACACTTTGTACCTTGTGCACAAAGCGGGCTTCATGGCTTGCCAAGATTGTAGCGAAAGAACTTGAATATCCTGCACCGAGCCCTAATCTCAAACCTACTCAACACATTTGGGATTGTCAGGGATAACCCCTAGAGGGCTTCAAAGCTCCCTGTGACTTTGTGTTGTAGTTTTGTTTCGTTTTACTTCATTTCCCAGTTTGCACCTCGGTCAGGTGACGTGGGCGCTCACCTGAACCGAGTTGATCATTACTTTCATTATAAACAGAGTGTTTTGAGTTTAGTTATTTGTCTTGCATCTGTTAATTTAACCTCGTTAAAGTCTGTACGTTTAGTTCGTGTTTCCTGGTGTCTTTATACGTGTTTTGGTTTGTTTTTACTTATAGTATTCTGTTTTGTTGGTTTTCCCCTGACTTTCCGTTATAATAAAACATCATTCTTTGAACCTGGACCTCTGCGTTTATGCCTCGCACCCCGGATACATGACAGGGATGAGTTGTAATGCCACCTTGTATTAGAACTTGACCTCGCCAATACTTTTGTTGCTGAATGGACAAATCTCTACATTCTCAGAATTATTAAATAACAGTTATTATTATAAAAGATATTATAACAGCAAAACAGAATCAAATTGGAAATGGAATATTTCAGAAGCACAAAATTTCGAACAGAGCAACATACATTTATCTCATTGCACGTACAGTACTATATAAGCAGTTCTGGGCTAAGGGTGTGACTCAAGACCCCAACAGTAGGCACCACCACTAAGGAGTTGCTGTATGTTGTGCAGATCCGGGGGTTCAGTTTTGCATGGTCTACAAAATAAACACCTTTTTTGATGTTATAATACTGCAAACAGATTTAAAATGACATTCAGCCAAAACATTTGACCAATCTTTGCTTCCCTAAAGATGTTTAAGGTGCTAACGTCAGCCGTTTTGGAGAGATGATTTTATATGCTCCCCAAAAGATGGGCATTTTTCAGCGTTCTACTGTCTTACTTACTTACAAATTATTTATATTTCTATGAGTATTGATGCTAAAAGTGATGTAAGGTTCTAGAAGCATATGACCTGTTCAAATTGTTGCTTAAATTAAAACATTCGTGCAAGATGATGGATTTTTCCCCAGAAAATCCGTAGTGTCCGTAACCACGTCAAATTCATGCTGCAATATCTTAATCATTTTAGATTTTAGAATAATACACTTTTTCAGATTTATGTCTTTCCCATGTGAAATCTACTGCAAATCGGCCAAGTTTCATCTGAATGACAATTAAGATCATTGATCATTGATTTGAATTTTAAAAAAGTTTTTTGAAAACTTTTAACAAATTGTATTGAATTGAAATTGTATTTAACAAATGTGATTCTTTTTATCTGACACAAATATAAATGTGTATGCATATTTACAAAAAAAAAATTAAGCATGGTTCATAGAGATAAGAATCGTTAAGTATTATGAAAAACGGCGCCATATGATTCTATCTGAAAATTCACTTTTGCAATGATTATGCATTTGTTGATCTGTTTGTGACCCTCACAGAGCGAAACCTTGACTTATATACCCCTAACCTTACAGTATATATAGACCCCAAACAAATATTTTCGCAACAGGCTCTTTAATTTGACCAATATTGTTCATGTAAACCATAAACACTGATGTTTCCATTGCTGCCAGTTAATAGGATTGATCCCTGCTGGTTGAGCTTTGCTTTCTTTGGCTGCATTCCTGGGTAGCGCTGGGAATGTGGGAAAGATGGCTGCAGGCATGTTATTGGTATTTAACACATGGAATTAAGCCTAGACCTTTCACTACCTGAGCTATGCTTTTATCTCATGGCGCTTTGGGTGGAATGTCTAATGGTAGACTGTATGGTCAAACAAATATGAATGTATTCAGACTACAGTACAAGTAACCTGGCGCATGAGGTCACTTTGTATTCTACTCGAGACCTGAACCTTCAGCAAAGGTCCATGATCCGGTCATACCGCATCATCGAATGGCCATGTGCTTAGCAGGTTACATTCAGATACCTTCAAACCAAAGACGTACATTATGAAGTGAATTATACTAACATTCTCTTAATATTTTATTTTGGAGCTATTCATGGCGTGTGACATTGTTGTCCTTGACTTGGGCCAATTATAAGACTGATTTCCCAGTAGGAGGGGCTCTAATAGCAGGACTTGACGCTGTAGGCATGATCAGACAGAGCTAATGGTGTTGGTGTAACCCGATGGGGCCAGCGTGTCTGGGACTGGGCCAGCGTGTACATGCAGGGCCAATGCGCTCATCACAGAAAGTGAGAATGAGGACTGAGAGTTGAACTAAAAACCTCCTTCCCATTTTTGTATTTTATTTGCCGTAGATTTTCAGATGGCAAACATTATTGCTGTTTATCGCCGCCATAGTGCGACTCAGTATTTAAAGGGACACACTTTGTGCTCTCTTTTCATTTAAGTTCTTGCAGCTCAAGCAAAATGTCATGTCTCCTTGGGTTAGAGTGTGGCTCACAACAGAATGATGCATGATGTCCTAGTGGATTTTTTGTTATACTGTAGGCTAGCGGTTTCTCATAGTCATGCACACACACTCAAACCTTCCCTAAAGCTGGTATTAGTGCCGGGGTTTTATATTGCACTTATTTATGTTGAAGACAGAGCAGCTTCAGCCTTTTATGAAACTCCATTACAGGCACAAGAGGCTACACCAGGATAGGAGGCTGGTGCTTAATGAACTTCCTTTCTGCAAAGAAATCTCGTGCCTGCCAGATACTCCAGAGACGACCTTCTTCATCTAACACACCACTCTGATTCTTTGACTACAGTTCTCTATTAAGAGCATTAGAGAAGGGGTTGCTTCTGAGTGGGAAACACCAGCACATCTTATTATTGGTATATTATGAGCAGTGCATGCTAAGGTTCTAGTCAGTACCATCATTTTCAAGTCCAAGATTGTGTCAGGGTCTTGGGGTTGAGGACAAGTCAAGGTTGATTCTAAATGAAAGTGAAACTAATCCAACTTTTGTACTTCTCTACAACGCTTAGGTGACATTTTCTGGAAGAAGAATTCATTTATTCGTGCGAGAAAGTAAAGAACAGCACAAACATCTTGAGATCATCTCATGTCCAATATTGGAAAGACACTTGTAGCTATACTCCATATTAACTATCATATGAAAATAGACAAAATCAAGATAATAAATATACTGTAGTTGCAAGTAACAATGTGCGGGCCCAAGCACTCTGCACCATTCTGCACGCCAGAAAAACAGCGGGCACATTGGGCACATACATGCATTTAAAGGGGATATCCCAATACCATTATGACATCATTTTAGAAAAGGGGGGAATTTTATGTTTAGACCTCCATGCCACGCCCGGGGCCCAGACTCTCAGGCATCCTAATGGCAGCAGATTCCAACCTGTCTGCCAAGTTTTTGAGCATGTTAAGACCCCCAAAACTTCACAAAAATTTGGAAAACAATAGGACCCTTCACACACTATGACGACACAAGGCCGATGTCATTAGGGCCCATGCACCTGTGACATCACCGACCCGGGTGCCACAAAAATATGTGCTTTTTGAGCATGTAAAGACCTCTGAAAAAACGCTGAGGCTGGAAAAAAGCATCACATATGATGTCACTCAGTGTGACGTCACTTACTGTAAGATGGCCTGGTTTAGTGGCGATCGTATAGATCCCCAAGAAGGAGTATATCAACCTCCATTTTGCAAACAACCTAAATAACCGACTTCCTGTTGAGTAGAGCCCATGACATGCATATTGAAAGTTGTTCAACAGAATACAACCTCCATGTGTGCTGGGTTTCACATATACACAGTACGTGCACATAATACTATACATATGAGCCATGCAGCAAAATCTTGCATGAAGACCCAGCAAATTCCAAACTGTGAGCTGATTCTCATGACTTTTTGAACATGTTAAGACTCCTAAAAATACCCCCCAAATATCTTTAGAAGAACAAGAGGGCCCTTCGCACACTATGATGTTATAAGGCTGCTGTCATAGTGCTTGGGCCCTAATAAGTTACAATTTACAATAAAAATTTTTTGGAGGAGGGTTGGGGGGGGGTCAGTGTCATTCTTTACTTGTTTAATTTGACCAAGTATTAGTCGGAGAATTCCCCGCTCGGAATTTCAGGGGATTTTACAACCAGCTTGTTTAAACAGGTTTTGTTCCGAGTTTAGTTTCGGTTTCATTTCATGACCCACACACAACTGGGAGAAATTTCAAAACATATATTTTAGCAGCCATACAGTATAAGCCCATACAAAATATATGAAATATCTGTTAAGCGTTATGACTTCATGAATGACCAGAATATTATAAGCGTTCACTCTTTTGCATGTGGTTACTAGGTGACAAAGCTCAAGGGCTTGGCAATGTAAAATATCTTGTATTTGTTTGCAACTTTTTTTTATGTTGGCATAGGAAATGGAATCCTTAATAGCCAGGCTGGTTGAAACCATGCTGCTTACAATTTACTTCCTCTTCCTGCATCTTTACAGCCATCTCCGACCGTTTCACGAGTCCGTTTCATAAGCACAGCTCATGTGTGTGTGCAGATTGGTGGGGCTACACACAGATGGGCCTGTCGGTGTGTGTGTGTGTGTGTGTGTGTGTGTGTGTGTGTGAGAGAGAGAGAGAGAGAGTGAATCAGGAACTGCATGCAATTGAATATAGCTTTTAAATGTAAAATAAAATAATGAAATATTAATATGTGGAGATCAGTGTATCAGTGTAGAGGAAACACCGGATTGTGCCATTAGTACTGTTTCAATAAAACTAATCTATTCTTGATGGTTAATGTTCGAATATCAGTTAAAAAATACCTGAAATTTGCAACCTGGGTATCGACACCTTATATAAAAGGAAAAGATCTTTTACATTTTGATCCGTGAAAACTAAGATCAAGCAAGTCCTCCGGCACCCACACACGGGTTCCGACCAGATGTCCTCCGGTTAAGCTTTTCTGGTGACTCAGCTCGCCATCCTGAGGAACTGAAAGCTTGCGTGGTGTATTTTCTCAGATTGTTTTGTTTGCTTGATGTGGACTCATTTCAACATGCCGTGAAAAAAATCAGGTCAATTTAAATGTGTGAAGAGTGCAGAATGTTCCCACACAGTCTGACCCGAGCGCCGCAACTGAATTTATTATCACCGAGTTGCCTAATTACCAGTTTAGTGAAACATACTGCTATTTTTCCCACACATACAGTAGCTAGAACCTCGGCGCTAATGGGTTCGCACCGACTCGGGTGCTTGATCGTCATGGAAATAATGAGTTGATCTTATTTTTCAATAAGCCACTGGATTAAAAAAGGAGAAATAAGCGCTAGTTTTTTTTAATGCCGCAGTGGTAAAGTGCTCGCCCTATCATTCGGAGACCGCGAGTTCGATTCCCGGGTGATGCTGTAACCTCTCGCAGCCGGAGGTCTAGAGAGAGCTGATTGGCTGAGCTCTCTCAGAGGGGAAGGATGATGTTGGATGAGAGGTGATCATACATTAATCACGGCTCTACAGCCAATCAGGCGCGTCTGTGTGCTCACGCGAGCGGAAGGAGCGGATAGCGCTGTCCTCCGAGTGTGTTACGCCGCCTCAAACGGTGCGTGAGCGAGCAGTTGCGGTCCGCACATACAAGCTTGGCACAGGTTTTACGCCGGATGCCCTTCCTGACGCAACCCTCCCATTTTATTCGGGCGTGGGACTTGGGCTTGGGGTGGGAAATAACTGATTGTTTAAAAGTTATTAAAGTTTTCGACGCCAGCAGTGAAATTGAAGCAAAACACAATAATGCCTTGCGTTTAGTTTGAAAAAAAAAGGTAAAATTAACAGTACTAGTTAGACTAGGTTGGTCTTATAGCGCTGCTTATTGACAAAAGTAACCAGACTCTCTAGCAAATCCTAGACATCTGGCTTGCAAAACCAATCAATTTCTGCACTCGATTATTTCAACTGCTCTTGATTAAATATTGCCATAGCTACTTAAACAGACAATCTGCCTCGACCAGCCAGACGTTTAGATGTTCACTTTTTCAACACTGGTAAGCAAATATAGAAATGAAACCGGTAGATCCATAAAAACCTGAACGACCAGTCAGTAAGGCAACAGGAAGAAAATAATAAAACAAAAGGAAAAAAAAAAAAAAAAACACCGGGCAGTAATTTAACCCATGAAGGCGTTGGCCAGAGGAGAGCTGTAATAAACAAGTACGGACAGGAGCCTGCTACTGATGGAGATCCTAATCATGCTCTCAGCTTAAGCTCGACTGAGTTAACATGCTTGACCTCGTCGCAAAGAATGCCGTGCATGCTCGGGCACAGGGTGCTCGCTCATTCCGAGCTTCCATCCAGGCGCTAATGATTTCCGATGAACCCATCAGCCAGTCTCACCGGCGGGGAGGTCTGTTCTGTCATCCTGTAACACTAGTTAGCATGAGCAATCAAATGAAAAGTTATTTACAGTATAATTAGAAATAATTGCAGCCTATCATATTCCCATTAATATGCAGACAGGCGACAAAGTCAAATACAAAGCGAAGGCATGCTGGCTATGTGTTTTGCTGGCATGCTTTAGGAACGGAGTGGGAAGAAAACAGTTTATTGAATTCTTATAAAGAAATGAACATAATATAGACATATTCATTCCAAAGATAAACAATCCCTGTAAACTGAAATGGAACTGTGTTAATGTACAGGATGTATCTTAACTAAGATGGAAAAAATGCAATTTGTGATGTTACTGAGAAACAGTCTGACCCGATATGACCTGATTAGAATGAATTAGATGAGTGAGATGGGGGTCATAATGCATTCAACAGATAAATATTAGCCATGTCAACACATGACCTGAGCATTTCTCTATGTGCAAGATTCCGGGAAGGGAATCCCTGATCAGTAACCTCCATGAGAACAACTCTCTCCCGCCAGTCTTTACTTCCGACTTTTATCCACTGGGTCTTTTTGGCGAAGAATATTTCTTAGCTTTTCTTGGTAAAGCATCTTCACCAATCATACAGTAGATGAGACAGAATTCTTGTAACCAATAATAATAATAATCTCTCCTGTGATCTATGGGTAAGGGTTGTTTTAAAAACAATCTGTGATCATGATCTCAGCTCCTCAAATATAAGACTTCTTATCACCTATTGTATGCCACTGAATTAGAAACGACAGGTTCAGGCCAGATTCATTCACCTTCAACTGAGTGTGAAAATGCCGGATGCATGTACTGGCAAAACTAATCAAGGCCGACAAAATCACAGAGCCAACGGGGTGTCGGAAGCAGCATGGAGCATGGTGTTTTTTTTTTTAAAGACTTGAGACTGGAACAAACTTTCTCGTGAATAGAAGGGATAAAATCGATTTACATTTACATAGAGAATGATGATGAGACTTTCAGCCACGGTAAAACATTTGAATGATGCAAACAATTGAATGAAAGGCGTACGTCTGTGAATGATGATTTCAGACGATCTGCAGTCAAAAATTCATACTTGATCGGGTTTTTTCCTCTCATAACTGCGTTGTTATTTTGCACAATCAAAAGTCCAGGTTTGACTTGAACAGCCCTCGTAGGTTATAACGTAGATATGTCAAACTATGCTATGCAGTTGTACACAAGAACAAGATCTTAAGCAAATACGTTTAGTGCTTACTGTATGTGGATAGAAATGCTGTTGGTAGGTTTTAATACTTTAAAGCTCAGACTATGTCAGGAAGTCAGAATTCCTCGGAACTGACATTAGAAGACCTTTTTTGCTTCTTCTTTATTGTTGGCAGTTCTTTACAACATTGATACAATTATGCGGTATCCTGTAATATTCACTGATGGCATTAAACCTTAGCGAAATGTGTAGCTCTTGGGAATGTTTTATTATATATCATATCATATGCTGTATGTTAGATCCTATATGTTAGATAGCGGTGTAGATATAGTGCATTAAATAAGGAGCATGGTGAAGAAGTGTCAACTTGTTTATGTCATTGCACTCAATGTCCAGCAGAGGGCAGAATGGAGTGGCTTCTTTAACATGGAAAAAAAAAATCTACCTTCAAAAAAAACATTATTGTTGTCATTATAGTAGCAATAAATCTTTTTTTTTTTTTACCTCAGCGTAACCTGTTTTTGTCAGAGCTGTGTGAACATGAACGTTCAATCCTTTAGAATTAGATTCAATCCTAGTTTGGATCCAGACACTTTTAGGAGTGGCACACCGTCAGTGGAGATGTACTGTACAGTATGATGGGGCAAGACGTACTGTATCAAAATATGTGCAGTGTTAAATGGTTTAGCATGGCGAGTGGTATCAAATCTGATTGAGCCATCAATGATGATATTCCATATGCAATATAAAATCTGTCGAAATTTATTATGTTCATGGATATTGTTTCAGTAAGCTGCTGGTTTTTATCAGACAAATTAAAACTCCATTTTTATAGTCCATCTATTTTTATCTTGACTATCCCTCACCTAGTGTTTGCCTCAGAGGGTTTAGCCTCTCTGTCTCTCTCTCTCCTCCTCTCTCTTTATGATGTTTCTACTATCACAAGCAGACCGACATTTAGATGTACAGTACATGTTTAAATAAAGACTTTAAAGGTTCCAGAATCACAGAATGATCTATTTTATGTTAGATTTGTGTATGTGGTTAAGCTTCTTGCTATTGAATCATGAAGACTACAATTAAATTATTTAAGGTTATCAAATTAACGATTTATTTTTGTTTTTTACTTTTGAGAAGACCCATCCAGATGTTTGGTTACTTGCGAGGGACATACATGACACCATTTCTGTTGTTCAGAGCTGCACTATCAGTTCTGGGTGTGTTCAGCATTATGAAGCAGGAAAATAAAAAAAAACAAATGCAATAAAAATGTTTAATTTGCAATGACTGACGTAAATGTGTCCTATAAACATCTAGGAGCTGAGATATGGTGCAGTCGAATGATAGAATTGAATAGACTTATAGGATGATTGACGGTCCTGGAAGACGGTTAGGGTTGGACCGAGGTGTTTCAGTAAAAGGGACTCAAGGAGAAAATCATCTAACGGAATGACCGCTTTGTTGTAAACGATGTGTAATTACAGGAAAGAAATAAGGATTATCCATCCAGCGTATATGAAGCGTAGTGTTATGATATTGTGAATTCAGCTTTTTGCCCGAATTTTTCTCTGCCACCCTGTTTTTTCGAGGTCAGCAGTGGAATTAAATTTTAATGACGAGAGCTAGACAGCTGTGAGTTGCTCCACTTTTAGATATCGAAGATGGATGGTGGTAGTATAGATCTTTTTTGTCCCCTTTTTTTAAAAAATGAATTAAATAAATTAAATAAAAAAACACCCTGGAAAACCCTTGTTGTGAGAACGACGTGCCCTCGCATGCGTCTCCTCTGGGAATTAGCAGGAGCGTTCAGGAGCTTCCCAGGAAACCCAGGGTCGGGATCTATAAGGCAGATCCCAGTGTTTACTGTCCTGTGGTGAAGATGACATTACGCAGATACACTTAGAGCGTCGGTTATCCATATTTGAAATTGTTGAGAGTTTAGGCGTGGCCGTGTTGGAGCAGGAACAACATCTTCTCCGGTAACTTGATCCCGGCCGGGCTTGAGCAGAGAGCTCGTTGCTTTTTCTAAAAGGACCTGATGCGTCTCGCTAATGCCTTCGCAACCAGAGCCGGCACGCAATGGAATCTTGGCAATAAGCTCTAATTAACCATTAATTAACCGCCAATTTCTCCCTCTGTGTTTCACCCCACTATTTGTCTAAGGGTATTTTTTCCCATTTTCTCTCTCTCTCTCTCTCTCTCTCTTTATCTCTTCAGCCTCTTGCTCTCCTTCTCCCACCATATCCCCTCCCCTCACCCAATCGCCCTTCCTCCCTCCCTCCCTCCCTCCCTCCCTCGACCGTGTTCGGCTGCTAGGGAGAGCGTGTGTCTCCATCAGCACCATTTACACCGAGTGGAGCGACCATTGGAGCTGTCAAGCTAGTGGTCGCTGGTCAGAAAGTGCCGTGCAGCCACCCGAGAGCCATTGTGGATTTATCAGTCCTCATTATTCCACTTCCTATTACTCCACACCCTTCTTAGTCTGAGTGTTTCTCCTGACCTGTGGAGGGTGTAGAAGCTAGGGAGAGCAGTCGAAGTGCTGCTGGAGAGCGCGCGCTCACGCACAAGTGCATGGAGAGGAGCGCCTCTGAAAACCAGAGCAGGGTAGCCTTCATCTCATGGACGTCTGGCTTTGAGTACATGTGGGACTAAGTGTTTGAGAGATCCATCCTTCCCAAGATGAGTGAGGAAGCCAAGGATAAGGGCAACAGCAAGGCAGCTCACCGGAAGAAGAAAGGCAAAAAGGTAACACCTGCTAAATATTCCGGACGGTTTAATCAGAATTGCTGGGGAAAATTCTAAACTAGTTAGTTTGTTATTGGTTTTTCTTTTTTTTTTTTTTTTTTTTTTTCCTTTGATAGGTGTTTTGATCCCAAATTGTCTGATTTTATTCCATGTCTTTAAAACCCAAATCTTCTTGACAAGTCCAAAGCTGTGTCTCTTTTGTTCTGGGAATGGAGTAAGGGGTGTGTTCTTCGTGACATGGTTTTGTTTTCAGGAGGCTGCCCTCGTTCAAGGGGGACAACCAAGGTCTTAAATCAGCGAAGAACGCTCATCGCTCTTTGTTCAAGTTTTATCCGAGGTCATCTTTTATTGCTCTGCCGAATAAAGCCCGCTTCGGAGACTCCCAAGTTGTGGAGTATTCACGGGGCCGGCGTTTAAATCTGCACCTGCCCTACTTAATGTTTTTAACACGTCATAAAAATGACAGCTAGAGCTTTACCTCGCACCAGGGGACGGTGACGAAGGGAAGAAAAGAATGAGACAATAGGACCTTTTTTTGTCTTGTTCCTTTGTAAATATATCCACTGTGGAGCCTGCCTCCCACTCCCTCTCTCTTTCTCTTTCTTTCTTGTGCTCTCTCTCTCTCTCTCTCTCTCTCTCTCTCGCTCTCGCTCGCTCACTCACTCTCGCTGGCTTCTCTGTGCACAGGCAGTATAATCAGCTTAATTGCAGCCATTCAAGAGTATTAGCAATACTGCTTCATGTGACTCAGCTCCGGGAGTCAGCACCGCCTGGTACTCGGAGCCGCTCGCTCCAGAAAGCTTCACGGGATCCCCTCTTTTGTGTCATTTCTGTGTTTGCCTTTTCACGTGCATAAAAGGATCACGGCAAATAAAGTCATTGTCTCATCTGATCCGCTCTTTATATGTGACATTGGAGAGGTTTCGGGTGTGTTTGCGAAGGTGCGCACGTCTGTCCGCTCCGCTCTCCTCTCGTCCCTTTCAGTGCAACCTCCCTCAGTTTGCTCGGCGAAACTCCAACCTGTTGCCAAACACTCTGCAAAATCTAAAATCACCAATTCACACATACTCACCGGCAGATTATTACTGTGACATACTTGTTTTTTTTTTGTTTTTTTCTTTTGCTCCTACTGAAATGAATGAAAGACTTTTTATATTTATTGATGCGGATGCGATACGCTGCTGCTTTTCGTGTACATCGTAAAGGTTGAACATCCAAAAATGACGCACAAGCTCCACCAATTAAGACTCATTAAGGCCTATGAAATGACGTGACTGTCCCACTTTGACACATGCCCTGTTTTATAATGTGTGCATTGTTAGAGCACAATAGCTATGCGAATGGTACAGCAAGTCCTTATTTTCATAGCTCAGTCACTGACCCGGTGAGTCATTGTCCAGAGAGCATCGTTTCCACCGATGGTACTGATTAAGACGAACAAAAGACCCCTGAAACACCTTAAGGTCTTTTGTCGCTCAAGTGAGAATTAAGCGCTTGTATTTTTCCTCAAAATTTCCCTCTTTTTATTCCTAACTGATTTCGATTTTTTGGATTATTAAAATTTCTCATTTTGTCTTCGCTGATGTAATTTCCATTTGCAGCTCTGATTTTGATTGCAGACAGTCAACATGGCTGGCTGCCCCTCCCACATGTTGATGGAAGAAAATGGCTGCATCGTGATGATCCAAGCCATCATTTCAGAGAGAGCGAGAGAAAAGGAGAGAGATGGAGACCCCAGAGCTAGAGACAGAGAGAGAGAGAGAGAGAGAGAGAGAGAGAGACGCAGGCTTCCTTAACACCCCGTGGTATGATGACAGTGTGTCGGGTACAAGTGACTAAGGCTAGACGATCCTGGTGGCAATCAGTGCACACTTTTTGTGCGAAACACAGCAAACTGATCTCGGGTCAGCGAAATCCCGGACGAAAAAAGGGTCCCGAGACTCCTATAGACGCGCTGAGCTCCGTCCAGAGCCCTTTGTCTGGATGGGCGATGTTAAACGAGCGCACGTCTTCCGTCAGAGAAACGGGAACCTGAATCACTAGCAGGTGTGTAATGGCTGTAACCATGGCGACCAGGGGCCTCCTGGGGAGAGAGAGAGAGAGAGAGAGAGAGAGAAAGCGAGAACGAGAAAGGGAGAGCGGGTGGAAAAGAGAGATGACGACGTCGACGACAACGACGAGCGTTCCTGGGAAGCCCGGTTGACAACAGCGTTCTATTTTTATTTATAGGCGCATTTAGCCGAATTAACGAGAACATTTCGGGAAATATCCGTTCCATTATCGAGTCTGTTTATTTCTCCATGGTCAGACTTTTTAAAACGGTTGAGACTTGATAATATCAGAGGATTCCTCAAACAGGAAGTTCATAAATATTTACACTGGAGGAAAATGCTTATTAGTGGTGTTTATTCGTAAAGCAGCGTTGTGTCCGATAACGTGGCCGACGTGCCGCTCTGTTGCGTCTCCCGTGCGCACACAGACCCGTGCCTCAGACTACAACCAGCTCCTGATTGGAGTGATGAACACCCATCTGCCCCTTTCAAATTTTCCAATCATTTCCATTTAAAAACTAATGGCTTGATTCGTTCCTTTGTGTCCTTCAATTATCATTGGACGGATACCACCTTCATGGTTGAATATCCAGACAGAGACAGCCAAAAAAAATTTCTCTATACACACTTCAGGAGAATAGTACAGTTTGATGTATATTATATGACTATTATAATATTATCATCATATACATAGACCAATATATAACGTTTAGCAATCATTTTAGTATAAAAAAATATTTGTACCAGTTTTTCTTTTCCTGAAGTATGTATACATTTTTTTTACCTGACTCTATATAAGGGAACACGCTTAATTCATATGCACATTACAGTACATGTAATCTGACCCGAACTTACTTCGAGGAGCGAGGATTAGTGTCAAGGTTACCATAACAACAAGAAGCCAGTGAGTCTGTTCCTCATGTTGAATTTTTTTTTTTTTTTTTTTTTGAATCATGCTGCTGGGGTTTTTACATTTACTTTCACATTATGGCCTTTGGGAGACATCGTTATCCAGAGCGACACTTGTCCCATGTTCATCCCTTTTACACTGTACATTAGAACAAGTTACTCAGTACTTCATCATTTTCAACATGCACGAACTAGGGCTCAGTTAAACAGATGTACTGAATTATGCCATCACTGATTGTACATCATTAAACACAGAAAAGATGTTGGCACGGTGGCTTAGTGGTTAGCACCGTCACCTCGCACCTCCAGGGTCCGGGTTCGAATCCCACCCAGTGCCAGAGACATGCAGATTAGGCTAATTGGTGTTTCCAATTGGACTGGAACCCCGTTCAGGGTGTACCCCACCTTGTGCCCTACGTCTCCTGGGATAGGCTCCACGCCCCCCCTGAAACCCTGTATACAGGATAAAGCGGTACAGACGATGAGCGAGTAAACACATACAAAGTGTAGGATTTGTTAACATTTTTTGCCCCATGATTTGATTTCTTGACAATATTTTAAACATTGAACTTTAACGAGGTCCATCCCCATTCTAGGGTTTCACAGTTTCATCAAAATAATCACACTGCGATTGCGATTGTGATTTTAACTTCGATATTTAAGTATTGAAGTTTTAAGAATTTTGTATTAAACGTATTTAGGGCTTACAGCATTAACGGGACAGGTGATCTCATTAAGAGGATGTTTACTAATATACTAATATCATCATCATCATCATCATCTATACCGCTTAATCCTGTATTCAGAGCCTATCCCAGGAGACTTAGGGCACATGGCCGGGTACACCCTGGACAGGGTGCCAATCCATCGCAGGGCACAGACACACACACACATACACTCACTCACACACTACAGCCAATTTGCGAACGCCTAACCTACATGTCTTTGGACTGTGGGAGGAAACCGGAGTACCCGGAGGAAACCATGCAAACTCCATGCACACAGAGACGGGAATCGAGCCTGGCCGGGGATCGAACCCGGACCCTGTGACGGTGCAAGGCGACAGTGCTAACCACTACACCACCGCGCCGCCTAATATACTAATATATCAACTCAAAATAATTAAAAAAACAATTGAGTACTTAATTATTGACAAACTTGACATAAATTCTCAACTATGCCTATATAACCTATTGCAGACTTTTGAAATGAAGTAATTGTACAGGTGCATATCACAATTCTTATTTTTATGTGATTAATTGTGCAGGATTACAATATCCATCACCTGACATAAGCATCTACGGTTGCGTTCACATTATCGCATCTGCATCAATAATATGTACACTCCGTATTATTCCAGGGCGTTGGTGTCTCTTTTTCTCTTTGTGTCTATGGGCGGTTCACATACTGCCACCTGCTTTACTGGAGAATGTCAATACGCCAGCCGTCCGGGGGTACGGAATAATGTGAACCTTGCCAGTAAGGGAGTGCGAACAAAGGCTCAAACGTTACGATGCAGTCGTGCCTAGTGTGAAAGCAGCGTTAGGTGCTTTCACATTACGATCTCTCTCTTTAGGGTCTCTCTTGATCTTAAAGTCTGGTACGTTTGCTTGGTATTTGAATCACATATGAACCAACCATAGATGATAAAGTTGGAAGGCACACAAGTGGGTCGCTCAACATTTCCCCCCCAAAAATATCAATAATATTAGGCATAGTATGAAGGTTGACTTTCTTGTACTTTTCTTCCCATTGTGTAAACCACTGATGTGACACTGCCACCTCCTGTATAGGAGAGTGTACGCTTGCGAGTGTGCTCAGGTCCGGATCAATATTAGTAATGGGGCGGGCCAGTAGGGGGAGGGGGAGGGATAGGCAGTCATAATGTCAAATGCATTTAAATTGATTAAAGTTTGCAAAATGAAAAATAAAACCATTTTCTGCACCATTAAAGCAACCTGATCAAAGCAGTAAAACAACCAGCCAAACTATTTAGTTCATACTATCTTGTTCAACTGGAATTTCTGTGAGATTGGTTTCAATGATCAGTTTCTATTTCTTAGATTAAGCTATCAGTTGGATTATTAACAGGTTAGTAGGCTGCATGTAAGCGAACTCAATAAGAACCGTCTTGTACAGTATAAACGGGATAGCATGTGCCTCTAAAGATCATAGCTCTTAACTGGAATGTTGAGGTGCTTTACTCAGAGGCTCAAATGATCTCAACATCCTGTGAACCTCATCCTGACCCCATCCCCGACATGACATCTAATAATGTAACTGAAAGCCAATCCCGACTAGCTTGTTCTAATTGGAGAGCCATACAGGAAGTGAACTTTGGCAGCTCGCAGTGAGCCGGAGCTGGGGTTCGAGCTACACCGACATGCATGCCGTAACGCATGACATATTGCATTTTTTTTTAGATACTCCTCTTCCTGTGAGGATTAAAGATACCCACCTGTAAAAAAAAAAAAAAAGAAATTGCATGAAGGAGTTCATTGAAAAGGTGCAGTGTTGTGTCAACAGTGACTCTGGAATTTCAGGACGTTCGTGGCACTGCTAGGTGCTCTGGTCACTGTTGAGCGACTTTAATGTCTCAGGAATTTCATGCTTGAAGACTCGTGCCTGAGGCTTCGTACTGGAACCACAAACTAGCATGGCTCCAGCATAAACAGACTGCACGTCTATGCTGGCCGCACCAGTCCTAGCTTTAAGTGCACTTTGATCATATTCTCCTTATTAACAATCATGAGTCTTTTATTTTTTTGGGAAATCAGAGATCCTACCATCCAGTTCTACAGCGTGTTTTCATGCTTTGATGAACCTGCAGCGTCTCTGGTGCTGCAAGGATGATCATGCTTCACTGCCTCATTGTGTGAGAATGTTCTCCTTTTTAAAAAAAAAGCAGATATATAATGCAGAGGGCTTAGTGCAGGGACGGAGAGCCGACCCAGAGCGAAACATCAAAGCCACTCGAAAAACGAGTGTCTCCTCATCTGCCGAGGATCCTCAAAATGTTTTTTCAGAAATGTCATTAAGTTATTTAGGGACAGGAAGCAATTAAAGACTGGAGGGAGCACAATTGCTGCACAATGTTGTCATGTTTGGTACATCTTGCAGTCAGTGCGTTCACACTGTATCACCGGCAGACGTGATCTTTTTCGGCAGATGGTTCTCTTTTTTTTTTGGTAACATCAACATCTACTCCTTGGGGCACCATACATCACTGACGCAAAAAAAGCACGAGATCAATACTGATTAGAGTCTAATGGGAAATGACCCCTAGAGGCCAGTGGCCTAATGATGAGAAGATGACGAAGGGTGACGCTAATGAGGATGGGACATCAGGAGAATGATGGGCTTTTCTCGAGTAAGGCTTTGAAATCCGTAAAATGGCATTATCATGCCATTTCAGCGTACACTCAGCAGGGCAGGAGTGCACCCTTTCTACGAGCACAGTAAGCTGAGTTTTGGAAAGCCAGATTGCTATGGATTTTCATTTTGTTCTGTATTAGCAGCGTCCTCGATCGATGCTCTGCCCTCAGCGTTTCGTATTGTTTAACATTGTTTAGTGATCATTTTTATTTCCCAATTATGTTAGTACATGAAGATACAAGCGAAACATCAGGAATAAACAATTATGAGATGAATTAGGACAGGATACCTGGTACATTGTAAACCAAACGATTTTTCATCAGAAGTGGACCGTTTGACTGTGTCCAACAGCTTGGCACAGACCAGGTGCCCCGAGACATCTTTATAAACCCGAACTCTTTCCATACTCCCGGTTACTCCCTCAACTCTGACAGACTGTGCTTCTCCAGATTTATAATCCTATCCGGAATGTCCAGCAGCAGGGCAAACAGGAACTGATCTGTCTTTCCCAGGTTCTCTGGTGTCCATGGAACCTGATAGTACTCTCGGTCTGGAGAAACACTCACGTCTAAACTGGCAACAAAGTTCCCAGGCTTTCTGATTGCACTCTCTGACAGCAGGGGTAATAAGAGTTCAGATGGAGACCACCTGGTAGGAAAAATAAGATGTTCAGTCCACCAAACATACCCCATTTATCATCTTCTAACCAGGAAGGTTTACTCCCTAACATGGAAGTTCAGCAGGGGGGGGAAAAAAAAAATCCCATCGTATTTGTTTCGTTCTGAATTTATTTTCCACACTATGCTCATTCAATCATCACATTTATATTCAGTGAGCGCTCTATCCTGATCAGGGTCACGGTGGATCCGAAGCCTATTTAGGGAGCAATATATACACTCAATGAAGTTCTTTTTTATTATTTTATTTATTGTATTTATTCATGGCCTGTTCAAGGCTATTTGTTCTAGGCAATCCACATGATAGAATGTTTTCTGGTGGTGGGACAAACCTGGAGAACCTGGAAGAAACCCATATTGGTGCAGGTAGTGCAGGTGAAATTCCACACAGATGGTTCCAAGCGATTCACTTCAATCAAGTGAGTTCTGATTTCAATTTAGGGTAAAAGATGCAATTACAAAAATTCTTTAGGCATCCTGAGGATTTTTAGTTGGAAAAAGTCTAGCTAGTTATTACATTCTTCTATAACAAGAAAAAAAAAAACCCCACTTTGGTTGCAGTTATTTGTTTAGCTGCTAATATAATGTGATTGTATATTGTATTTCATAAAAGTAATAATGAGGCTTTCAAATCCTTGAAAGTTTTAACTCAATATTTTTTTTTTGCCTGGAACTACAGTCTTTGGGGTAATTAAACCAAAAGTAATTGTGCTAAAAATCTTTCAGATATGGAGCAAATTTGGGTAAAGTGCTTCAGAAAGCAAAAATCCTAAAAATCATTATTTATGTTTTTTTGTACAGAAGCTCATGGAAAAAAACACTATATCCAAAAACATAAAATGGGCTTTAAGTAAAACCAAGACATCAGATTGTGTATAACAACAGAACACAGTCTACCCTTATTTCTCCATATAATCCCCTACTACACTAATGCACTTATCACAGTGTTTCACTAGTGCTTGGATCCCACAAAGGTGAAAAGATTTCTCAGTACACCGGAGCCATAACTGGACTGCCTGTTTCACATCTGAAACCCTGGCCTCCCAGGAACTCCTTTAATGGCGCAAACATGTGGAAATTGCTTGGAGCAAGGTCAGGACTGTATGAGGGGGTAATAATGGTAATGTGCAAGTGGTGCTGGTGAATGTTTGACAGACGCATAGCCTTCTTTAAAACATCAGTTAGTTTTACTCATTCTTTCACAGGAAGTTTAATCACAGGTCCTGGATTGACTTGGGATATGACACCCCTCATATTAAATACTTTTTCTTTGGAAATCGGGATCAAAATTGTCATTATATCTGCACATATTTTGCTTCTTTTAATAAACATATTTGAAATAAGGCTGAAAAGAATTATACTGTACATGCATCAACACATTTGAATAATGGCAAAATTTCCACTCAAGACAACAAAAATATCGATAAATAATGGTAAAAATGGGTTCGTTGAGGTTCAACTAATGGGAAACAATAAAGTATCCTGCACGCTTCATTTATTTGAGTGAAACAGACACATGCTGTAAGCTACAGTACATTCTTTCAAACAAGGCCAGAATCTTTTGTGAATCACGAGTTCCCGTTTCCCCATTTAACTTTGAACACCCTCGTATTATAAAGAAGCTTTCACTGTGACTATAATGTCACTGTTTATTGGATTTCCAATAGGTTTACAGAACATTAAAATCAATTACTACCATTAATCAATTGCATCAAAGAGACATCATCAGCGCGTGCGCGTGTACTAAGAATGCGAGGTAAACAGTACAGTATAAGAGTGAACTTAGATTCTTTATTTTTTATTCCAGAAACCTACTGTATCCTTGCGCATGAGATGATCTCCTGATGTTTGGGAATCAATACAGAATCTTAACAAAACAGAATCTCAACTCATTAACGAATCGATTCGTTTTCAGATTTCTTGCTGAATCGGAATCATCCCTGCCAGAGCAACGAAGTTGTATCTTTTGTCATATTTTTGCAAGATTGCTAATTTAAATAGGTCCCGAAAAAAAAAAAAAAAAAAAAAAACGTCTGCTTTCTGAACTTATTGCACCGCTCACTGCCAACCTGCACATTTTGTACCAACATATTGGGTTCTGCTGAGGCAAACGCTGCGCATAATGCAGAATTTGGCGCCGGTTCACAGGAACAGTACTTCACCGCAGTATATCTCTGGCCTGGTTAATGTTAAACACTGTGTCCAAATTCCAAGCTACAGTACATTGATGCTCGAGCAGCAGTTCCTAAGTTTTTTTTTTATGGAGCTGCTTTGATTGTGAACAAAATATGACACGATGATTTGAAATTACAAGGTCCAGAAGACAGTCGTTACTCTTTCAGTCAGTAATGACACGATGGCTAATGACCGAGCAGTGAGATTATACTGTAGGTTAGTACATGTATTGTATATGGGGTAATCATTTATCTAGTGCTACTGAGATAAGACGTATAATGCTAAACCGTCCCATAAGATTTTATACAGTACATCCACGGGCATATCCATATTTTTGTAACGATCTTTGTCAAATCTTGAATTAAACCGAGTTGGCATATTCTATCATATTTAGGAGTAAATTTCAAGAGCTTCTTCCTACTCCCTATGTCTCTACTTTTTCCTTTACACTTCGTAGTAGGAGATGAGACAAAGCAAAAAAAAAAAAAAAAAAAAGTGTTATTTTGGAGAAGCTCCAGGCAGCACAAACAGTCCCTCAGGGTGGTCCATTCTGTAATGTTCAAGGCTACGTACATCCTAATCCCTGCAAAACTATGCTCTCAACAGACCCAGGACTCAAAACGAGCCCTTTTCTCCAGGGGGAAAATGTTCTTGCGTCATTTGCCAAAGCCAGTGTTCTGCTTTCGCAAAATAGTTTAACAAGAAATGGCAGAAAGGAATGAACTGAACATTTATCATCAGCTCTAAACCTCGCTGTTTACGTCTAATTCTGTAAAACTGTCTAGTTTACAAATGTAACTGTACAAAAGATGTATAATATACACTGCCTGGACCAAAAGAAGTCCCCGTTTCAGCAGGACCACATTATTGGCCTGTATCAAGCAAATGGAAAAAAAACAAACAAAGGAGATTTGAAATGAGTGGAATCGGTGTAAGAACTGTACAACGCTTTATTAAAAACCTGGAAAGATGGTGCTGAATCGGCAACTTCGTGAAAGAAATATGGTCGGTGAATGGAGATCACTTTAACGCTTGGTAAAGTGGCATCAGTAAAACAAACTAAAATAAAATACAGTAGTAATCACAGTTTTACCTAATAGTAAAAGTAAGACCATTTCCACGCACATTAGCGAAGAATTTCGTTCTTTTGATCAGAAATAAAATTAAAAAAGTTACATTTTCAGTAAACAGACCCCCTACACATTTACAAACACAATTTTGGCTTTTAGTTCCAGTAATGAAAATATTACAATGCAGCTAAGGACCATCATTGAAATGAACAGAATGAGCAGCCTCACGTCTCATATTTTCCGATATCATGTGACAAAAGGATTAACTGTATCCGAATCGTTCGTTCTTTTGTCACGTGACTCCCATAGACGCTATATATGCAGTGCAATACACAGGAAACAGAAGTGAGCGGGTCTTCTCATGAGTGTTCTAGTCGGAGTCGTTTGTCCTTTTGAATCTATTGCACTGCATAGCGTGCATAGGGAGTCACGTGACAGAAGAACGAACGATTCAGACCGAAAGACTTGACAGGTAACTACTCGTTTCTGTTTCCCGTACATAACCTATGGAGGTATTTGCGATGCTTTGCGCATCAGCGCCCAGTAGAACATGAACGAATCACTCTCTGAGACTACTCGATCTTCTGAGTCACGGTAGAGACTCGTTTAAAAGGAACGAATCATTCATGAATGACCCATCACTAAGGCACATAATGTGACTAAAACTCACAGGTACCAAACAGATGTGTGGCCGTAAGAAAACCAATTGTTAAGGAGACTAATCAGAAACAAGGCTTCAGTTTGCTAGGGGGCATAAAGATTGGACTTTGGATCAACAGAAAAAGGTCACATGGTTTGACGAGTCCAGACTCACCCTGTTCCAGTGAGATCTGTGATTAAGATGTATAGTGGACGCCTCTGGAGGCAGTGTTATGATCTGGGGTTGCTACAGTTGGTGAGGTCTAAGCTCAGAGATCAAAGGTAAAGGTGAAACTTTTTGCCCATAAACGGGACACACAGTTGTTGTATCGTGTTGTACTTAGCAAGAAAGAGATATTGTAGCTAACATACTGTTATATTAGTCTACATCATATGTATGTATGCGAGTATTTAAAATGTACTAATGGTAGGTAGCACGTTGGCATAGTGGTTAGCGCTGTCGCATTGCACCTCTAGTGTAGGGGTTCGATTCCCGCCTCGAGTCTGTGTGGATTGCATGGAGTTTACATGTTCTCCCCATGCCAAATCGATTGGTTTAATTTGCGTTCCCAAATTGTCTGTTGAATGTGTGTGTATACAGTATGTGTGCGCCCTGGCGCCCCGTCCATCGTGTACCCAGCCTAAATCTCTTGGGATAGGCTTCAGGTCCCCCTGCAACCCTATGTTCAGGATAAAGCGATATAGATGATGAGTGGTACCTAATAACCAACTGAATTGCCTGGGGCCACGGCATGTTATGCCATGTTACCTAGCTAAACATGCATATACTGTAGAAATAATCCTGACTAAGATTTACAAGTTGTTCATTGTTGTGTCACACAATCTTAACTTTTATGTTATTTTCAGATGTTATGCATTCATACTATATTGCCAATATTACAGTATTGTTACAAAACCGGTAAATTCAGTTTCTCCATTCAGTAACAATTGTTTAGATGGATATTTAAAAAAAAATTGATTTTCAATAATTCATTTTGGAATGCCATTACGTATTACCTCTACCGTTCTCATTCCCAGCTTAAGTTATTTCATTGGGACCGTCATGCCTGAGTGCTTTTTTGTGTGTGTGTGTGTGTGTGTGTGTGTGTGTGTGTGTGTGTGTGTGTGTGTGTGTGTGTGATGGGTAAAAATTCGCTCCCTTGACCATCACCACATCTGAGAGTGCTGTAATCCCTAGTCTGTGCTGGAAATGGATTGGAGGGGTGGGGGGACTTCACACTCAGCAGCCTATATAGCGGGTCTCGTCGAACTCCCTCCACTACACCTCACACCATTGATTTCTTCAGCAGGAGCCGTGAAAAACAACTCTATCTCCCGCCCTTGAGCTTCAAGTAGACAGTGATAAGGGTTTAATTCCCTGAGCAAACTTGCACGGGAACAATACAAGAAAAATTGCACTTTTTGTGCAAAAGGTTATTGGAGGTTTTTTTTTTTTTTTTGTTGTTGCTAAAATATAAATGGCACAGTTAAATAACATGGAGTAAGTAAATGCTTGCCCACGGTATTCTCTGGTGGTAGAATAAAGCGAAAGTGCTGACTTCATCAGGAACCCGTGCTGCTACAGCTACAGTAGATTGTGTGTGTCAACACTTTTTCCTCATATACGTATACTGTACACTCACAGATAATTAGCTCACAGGCATAAATTAAAATGTGAAAGTTATGTGAAGAGATGTTTTTTCTTTTTTCTTTTTTGAAGAATAAAAATCTATATTTTTTGGCGATACAATGAATATTTTACCATGCATTTACATAATCCTTGTATCATTTATTATTTAATTGTTGAAAGAATAAATATAGACAGTTTCATAATGCATGACACAGTATTAAGGTTTACTAGTAAAGTGCAAAAAATAATGGAAAAGTGTAATTTTGTACTTTTTTTTATACAGTTAACTATTTAACATGAAAAAGGCTAGAAAAAAGAAAAAGAAATGCCGTAATTGTTAATCTAGCTGCTTGTTACACCGTGTATCAATATAATATTAAAAGTATGTCCAAAGGAAACGTGTTGTGATGAAATGTACCATTATTTTGTGAAACTCATCAGCGTTAATTGTAATTATCGAGGCAAAGGCAAATTGCTTGCTCCAACTTGGTGAATCAGCGTTGAGGTTATTAAGACTGAAGAGGTGTTTGGGGATGTGAAAACCACCCAGGGACACACACACACACACACACACTCACAGTTACATACACATACACTCACAGTCACATACACACACTCACATATTATTTCTGGTTGATTCCTGGCAGTACAAGTCTGTACTGTATGTAAGTGTGTATATCTCCAGACACTGTAATGGTGTGTGTATGTGTGTGTGTGTGTGCTGTCTTGGGTGCTGTCTCTGCTTTCAAATCTAAACTAAATGGTAACTGACTAAGCATTCGGAGTGCACTCGGTGAACAAAACCACTGAGCAATCCTGCCTTATAAATTTTTCCACAGTGTGAGTGGACAGAGCGCTGAAAGTAGACTGGCTTTCAGTGTTGGGTCTTGAAATGATTAGCGCTGGAAAAAACACATTCGTCTAAATGACTGCTCTTTGTTTTAGCGCATTTATCTCGACATTTTAAAGTGTCTTTCTCGGTTCACGTGGACGCCCGGTCACTGTCCATGTGACGTTCTGCCATATCCGTCTTGCTTTGTCCTAGTCCTAGTTCTGGTAGGTGCTGATGGTGAGTCTAAGGTGCCCCTTGAACAAATGTGCGAATGTGTATGAGCACGGTACCTTGTGAAAGACTCATATCCCATCCAGTGGTGTTTTCCTCCCTCGCACATAGGCTTCCAGGAGACTTGACTGAGACATCTATTATCAGCATTATTACTTTTATCCATCCATCCATCCATCCATCCATCCATCCATCAAGGAACCTCTGGAATCCAAACAGGGACCATAGAGGCCAATGGTGATTTCCGTTGTATTTATTTAGTGACCGTGTTAGGGCCTACTGGGAACATTCAAACGCCCTTTCACACACTTTGGGTGATTTGGGACGCCAATTAACATAATCTGCATGTCTTTGGAGTGTGGAAGGGAACCCTCCAAGCACGGAGAGAACATGCACACAGAGCCCCGAGGCGGGAATCAAACCTGGACCCATGAGGTGCAAGGCAACAGTGCTTACCCCTATGCCGCCTTATATGACATGAACTATTTTTATGATTAAAAGTAGCGCCACTCTTAAGGATGATATTTAGTATGCTGATTACATCTTTCTATGGTCACTGGCTGTTTGACCCCTGTGATTGATCCATTTCTTACCTCTAGGCATGCTGTGACAAAATAAAAACTAATATCTGATAATACAGACTCAAATAAAAAAAAAAAAGTTTTAATTAGAACCTGATAGTGACGCATTTCCCAATTAAACACATCTAGTCATGTTTTTTTTCTTTTCTTTTGGGAACATTGATGCCATTTCTGCAATATTTCAAAACAAATATTTTGATTTTTGTGTGCGTGTGTTAATGCTCATATACAACCGTCTTCAATGGGAGACATACCCGACAGCCGCTGAATGAAAGCTGAGACTCATGTACCCCATTTTGGATGAGACAGGTCTGGCAAGGTGCACAGCTCGCAGTTCCCAAGAGCCCATATGTAGGTGTTCAGGGTCCTGCTTACTGATTCTCAGTGCTTAGTGCTGGTGCAGTGCCAGCTAGAGATGCCCAGTGTATCCTCAGAATGGCACTCCAGCTGGACATCTCTGTCACATGAATGCAGGGGGCAGCAGCAGGGCTGACCGACTCACAGCTACAGCTCAATCGTGAATGTTATACATAATGATGTGGATATTGCTAATTCTGTAAATGAATAGCTCCAAAGCCATAAATCAAATTGAGCAGCTGTCTACATGTTGTACTTACTTATTAGTTGCTGAATGTTATTTAAGAACTGCCTCTGTAGTGACCTGGAGAGAGAATGCAAATGCAAAAGAATACCTTTGAGTAGAATAGGAAGAAATCATATATCCTGTATTATATACTGTATATATGAGTAGTTATGCATACATAATACACTATATACAGTATATAAACTGTATATATTACTTTAATACAAAAAAAGTGAAACTAATATTAGAATAATTATTGTAATAACATGACTGCTATTAAATTAATATTAAACAGAGCATTTGTAATAAGCATATAAGGGTCTCATATAAAAATTTTTATAATTTATTGGAAAAATAAATTTCAATAAATATTTTTATTTAGATTTCATTTTTATCTTTATATGGTATGTGCACGTTTATATTACCCATTAATACAGATTTTTTCACCTTTTTCTATCTTTTATGTAATTATGTGTTGCTGTTTTTTTTTTTCCCCCCCCTAACTGATCTGGTTAAGGTTATTTGTGTGTGTGTGGGTTTTATCATTTCTTTCTGCCTGTGCTGCATTTGAGTGAAGCCAGATGCTTTCATGTTACTCTCTCTGGACGAGCTGGTGTGTGATGTGAACCTGCCAAGTCACTTCAGAGTGTGAGCTCAGATGGTGTAGTGTGTGGGCAGGGCTGGAGCATCAACTGCACAGAGTCAATCCAAAACCATGGGACATCAAAGCCCAGGCCTGGTCTGACTGTGACTAAGGATGTTTCTAGTCCATTCCGTTTGGTTGAGAAAAGACTTTTGGTACATTTGACAACAAAAAGTGCAAATGAATGGGAGCGAAATTGGGAAGTAAAAGAAAAAAATTGAACCCATCAAATTGTAACTGATGCTGAGTTCTGAAGTATAAACTGTTATATTGTAACTGTACAGGGTTACGAATTCTCACTTATTACAATGCAACCCTCGAGGGCTCTGCATTTTTGATTTTCGACATTTTAAAACAAAACAGTGCAAACGAATGGGAGTAAAATTTCAGTTTTTTTAATTAAACAATTAAATTATATCTGTGCAACGTTCCGAATTCTAAACTATAACAATATAACATTACTGATTCTACACTGAATTCTACACTATTATAATGCAAAAGAATGGAGATCTAAACTATTACTATGTAACAAATTTCTAAATTACTACAATGAAATAGTGCAAAGATCTAAACTATTACAATCTAACAGTCGAGGGTTTAACATTCTAAATTATTACAATGTAATTGTACAGAGCTCTATGCTTTAAATTAGGACAGTGTTGTGTATCAGTGCAAAAGGTTCTAAACTATTACAATGTAACAATGTGTACAGTGGAACCTTGGATTACGAGCATAATTCGTTCCGGAAGTGGGCTCGTATTCCAAAACACTCTTAAACCAAATCATTTCCCATAAGAATTAATGAAAACTCAAATTATTCGTTCCACAGCCCCCAAAAATAAATACATAAAAAATTTAATACAATCTATAAAATGAAAATAAAACAAATTAATCTGCACTTTACCTTTAAAAAAAAGTACAAATAAATCCTGACAGATAAGTGTTTCCGTTGGTGCGCGCAGGCGCCGTGTGTGTGTGTGTCTGTGTGGAATTAGCCCCTTCCCTCGCCTCGTTTTACACAGTAACACTCCTCCTCCCTCTCCCCACCTCGCTTTTTAAGATTCACAACAAACACACACACACCCAATGGAAACACTGTGTTAACAGGAAAAAAAAATCTTTCTGAGACTGACATGAGCGTATATTAACAGACTCACTTTTTAAGTTTCACAACAAGCGCATAAACACAGCGGAAACACAGTTTTAACGGAAAAAAGCGAGACTGGCACGAGCGCATACTAAAGGAATCACTTAAGTTTCACAACAAACGGACACACACACAAACACGGAAACACCGTTTTAACAGGAAAAAAAAGAAATCTCTCTGACCAGGCGTGAGCGCATACTAAGGGAAAAAAAAACAAATGAACCAGCACCTTACCTTTGAAAAGAATCGCGACAGAGCAGAGTTTCTGTGTGTTTGTGAAGCCGGGAGGGGTGAAAAGGCGAGAGAGCGTCTGTGCGTGTGTGTTTCAGTGTCAAATTGCGCGCGCACGAGCAGAGTTCCTGTGTGTTTGCGAAGCCGTGGGGGGAGGGGGGAGGGTGAGAGAGTGACGCTCGGTGTCAAAATAAGAGTCGCATGTGTGAAGCATGATACTCGGCGCTCGTAAACTAATGCTTGCTTGGTTTTCGAATAAAAGATTATTAAAAATCTTTGCTCGGTTTGCGGAACACTCGTAAACCACGTTACTCACAATCCGAGGTTCCACTGTACTTCTAATTTCTCCATCTATTTTATTATACCAGTGCTTAGTTCTAAATTCAAAAATATTAAATTACAATAGTACATGGTTCTAAATTCTACACCATTACAATTACAACTTTATAAACTTTATTCTACACCATTAAATTACAAATTTATATTAGATAAATGATATAGAGCTCTAAATTAGGAAATTTCAATTACTGAACTTGTTACAATGTAACTATATAGAGCTATAAATTCTAAATTAACACAATGTAACAATGCAAAGTTCTAAACTATTATAATGAAAAAGTTCAGTTCTAAACTTTCTATCTATTACAATGTAAAACTACAGTGTTCCAAATTCCAAACTGTTACACTATAACAGCACAAAGGTCTAAAGTCTATACTGTTATGTTACAAGAAAACAGTGCATAGTTCTAAATGCTAAACTGTTACAATGTGAGTTCTAAACCTCAAACGAATTACACTGTGACAGTATAAAATTCAAAATTCGAAACTATTACATTAAAAATGCTTTCAGACATTTTATTGCCATACTGTGTGAATTGGATCGGGCTGTAAAACATAATGATCAGTGCACATGCTTAAAATTCATGAGAATAGCGTTTTACTAGATAAAGCCATTATGTTATCCTCTCTGTAGTGAGCACTTAAAGTGAACAGGAAGCCAATGGCAGGTTGCCCAGTGTGTTATTAGTGCTTTAAAACTGATTTCTGTAGATTATTGTGCGGATCTTTGTAAGAATATAAGACAATCCAGAGAAATGTCAGACGCAAGAAAAACTACTGTTGGTTCAATTTAAATATGTAAAAGTGTAGTACTTGTACTTTGTTATATAATGATATAAGGCTATGATATATGTACTGTATGGTGCTGCCACCACCATGCTTCACCATGGCTATTACTGATGGGAATCACCAGGGATCACCTAATACAATATTATCACAATACCCAGGTACCGATTCGATTTGTATTATATGAGTATCGTGATTTTAATAAATATTTTATTTCATACATATCCCATTCAATATTACTTTTTTGTTCAAAATTTTGAACAATTTCCTGAATAAAATTCTAAACAAACATGGCAAATTTTGTAATGTGCTCTAACCACACAATTTTAAGCTTCGCATGATATCCAGATAGGCTTTTGCTATATTTGTAAGCCTCAAATCGTGAATTTTTTTTGTCAATCTAATTATGGCAGTGAGGGTGTAGCCGAGCTTCATCTGCAGTTAACATGGGATGCTTTGCACCTGCAGCTTGAATGAAGGTTGTTATTAGTGTTTGTTGGCAGAGAGCGAGAGACAACCAGGGAGAGAGTTGTACACTTTGTGTATTACATATTGAGAGTGCTGGAAATAATTACCATATTGTAAATCTGCCAGTAGATTTTCATATACACTCCCCTGCCAAAAAAAAAAGCCAATCCTGGATTTAACTAATAGGAAGAGCCTTCCATTGGATAATTACTGCAGTGATTAATGTAATTCAGCTGGCAACAAGTTATAGAACCCTAAGCGATGCAATGAGTAGCTCTTCTCTTCTGAAACATCCATATGCCAGAAGACATATCCTGTACTACTGTACTTTATGCACAGACGTTACTCTGTTTCAAAAGAGACCAAGAAAACTAAGCATATTGTTGAAACTACTAAAATTGGGGTAAGAACTGAAAAACACTTTCTTTCAGGTTTTAATAATGCTTTTAACATATTTGCCAAGACCACAGGATATGTGAAATCAGATTAAAAAAAAGAAAAAAAGAAAGCTATGTTTTATATTAAATGTAAGAGCATTTCCTGACACACAACGCGAAAAGAATAAGGGATTGAGACTAAACAGCTGTGTAGCCTTAAAAAATCTGAATAATCCCCTAATAGAGGCTAATAGGGAAGAAGGAAAGAATACTGTAAATATACTGTAGAATAGACAGTGGAGCTTTGGAAAAAAAGTCATTTGATCTGATGAGTCCAGATTTACCCTGTTTCAGAGTGATGGGTGGATCAGGGCAAGATGAAAGGTGGATGAAGTGATGTGTTTACTGTGCAAGCCTGCGCGGGCAGTGTTACAGTATGATCTGGAGCAGCTTCTGTTGGTCAGGTTTTGGTTCAGCTGACTTCCTGAATATACCATCAATGGATTTTTTTCCATCCCTGATGATATGGGCATATTCTAAGATGACGATGCCATGAATCGTAAGACTCAGGTAGCATGAGACGTCATTTTCACACATGGATCGGCCACCACAGAGTCCAGACCTTCATCCCATCGAGAATCTTTGGGATATGCTTTAGAAGGTTTTACGCAGTGATCCGACTCTTCCTTCATCGGTTTTTCCTTCAATGGTACCTGCTGTACCATTTAGTTCAAGTGACCTGTCAGAATCTCCAGACTCAGGAGACCTGGGGTTCCCTGTATGCCACTCTGAGAGGTTCTGATCTAGGGTGTTGGCATGTTCCGATGAGCGTTGATAAATTCCGTGCATCCTTAATATCAGCGAGGCTAAATTGAAGCAGGCAGGTGTTCGGAAGCAAGCTGGCACCGATTTATCGTCTTCTATGTAAAAAGCCATGAGACCTATCCCTCACAAGTATGTTAGGGGTTTCATATTTTGCTCGAACGTCTGACTGAACATCTCTGTAGCCGTCTGGTGCTTTTCGAAATAAAATAGTTTTGACTGAAATATGACAAAGAAACTATTTTGTTTCATGTCTGGTCTTATAAAAGAAGTGGCACATACTGTATAAGGACACTATCATAGTGGTGCGATAATTCAAGGAACTGATAGATGTCTGTGTGTGTGTGTGTGTGTGTGTGTGTGTACATGGCTCGGGCTGCTTCCTTCTTGTAGTATGTGTGATCCGGGAGCTATTTCCTCTCTTGGCAAAGTGGGACACTGGTGTACTTGTGCGCGCGCACACACACACACACACACACACACACACACACACACACACACACACACACACACACACACACACACACACACCAAAAGAAAACATCTTGGGTGTTGTACTTTATTATTATTTTTTTTAATAAAAGCTGTAACGTTGTTAAAATTATAGTTTTCCTCCAGGATAAAGTCAAAGAAAGAGACGAGGTGTGGAAGGGTGTGTGTCGGGTCATATGATGTGCAGTATGCCTGTAGTCTCTCTCTCGCTCTCTCTCTCCTTCTTAGCACATAGTCAAGGCTCTCCTTCTTGTCTGCCATGTGTCACCCTGGCTAGGACTCATACTTAAAGAGTAAATTATTAAAAGTGCATAAATTATTCAGCAACTGTCTTCTGGTGAGATGTCGCTGAACATTGGTGGAAGTTTAATCTTTTTTTTTTTTTCAATCTGTAACTGGGGCATTATGTTCTCAGTGTTAGGAGGAAAACGATGATAATGCGCTTGCATGTGTGACGAATCTAAAATCACAGAGCGATTGGAAATAATTGAAGATGTTTGTTAAGAGTGGAAGGAATATTATTTCCTTTTGAAGATTTTTCATGAGGCATGAACGCTACTGAGAGCAGAAATCATGCGAGTGGACTCTGAGTGTGTGTGTGTGTGTGTGTGTCTGTGTACGTGCATGTGTGTGTCGTTCTATTTGTAGCCGCTGTATGCTCATGTCAGTTGCCTAGGAGATCCTTGGCTGAGTCCCAGTAGGGGGACTGGAGCTGACCTCGCCCATGAAGCAAAGAAAAGCAGCCAGCACTGAGGCGCATCCGTCTACCGTGTGTGTGTGTTTGCGCGTGTGTTTGTGTGCTTGCGCGTGTTCGACTGCTTGTGTCTTCCGGAACATCCTTCCCCTTCCCGGGAGTTCCCTTCCTGTGACACACAGCCATGCACCTGCTCTCCGCTGAGAGATAGCCCCTTGTGTGTGTTAATGTATCACGATCGCTTCCACTTTCCTTTCCATGCCGTCACAACACACACACACACACACACACACACACATGCATTTTGTACCTTCGGTCTGTGTGTAATGCCTAATGTCATGCCAGGCTTATGAATATTATATAACGCATAGCTTATTCACGTCTCTTTTTTTGTCTTCTCTCTCTCTAGGTAAGTCGTCATGTGTCTGTTCTAAGCACACACACGTACACAAGACACACTGTGGACCAATGCAGTGAGAACTCTGGTATGCTGTACCTGCACACCTCGCCTACTTCACAGCCAGCTCAGTCATCTAAGCGGTAGTCATGACTCATGAGCAATGGTAAGTGGCTCTGCCTGGGTGAACCATTTGGCTTCATCTGTTGCTGGGGAACCATTGTACGCTGTAACGCATGATGACACAGCGTCGAAGCTCTAAAGGTTGTGTGTTTGGGGTATAAACACAGTTGGAACAAATCAGGCTTTTGCTCTAGCTTTTTTTAAGGATCATTTAATGTTCTTGCTGCATAGGATGCAAAATGAGATCCTTAAGGTCCGCTCTTGGGGAATCCCTGTAATATATTTGATCTTTTTTGATGAGATATTATCTCGTTACCACACCTTAGTGAGTCGTGGAGACGAGATAGTTTTTCGTTCCCACGCTACAATCACACGTATTCACAACATACCATCTTGTTCCCACACCTTAGTAAGTCATGGTCATAAAAAAAATATCTCACTCCCAAGCTATACTGTAGTAATTCATGTCGACCACATTCTATCTCCTTAGTAATTTGTGTCCAAAACATAATATCTCATTCCCGCACTAAAGTAATTTTTGTCCACAACATGGTATCTCGTTCCCACACCTTAGTAAGTTCTGTCCACAATATAGTATCTTGTTTCCACAATTTAGTAAGTCGTGGCCATGACATGGTATCTCATTCCCACAACCTAGTGTCTCGTTCACACTCCTTAATACGCCATGGCCATAAAAAAATATCTCATTCCCACGCTATAGTAATTAATGTCCACCACATACTATCTCATGCGTACACCTTAGTAAGTCGCGTCCACAACATAGTATCTCATTCCTACAGCATAGTAATGTATGTCCACAACATACAGTAGTATCTCGTTCCCACATCTTAGTAAGTCATGGCTTTAACATAGTATCTCATTCCCGCTCCTTAATAAGTTCTGTCCACAATATAGGATCTCGTTCCCACACTTTAGTAAGTCGTGGCCATAACATGGTATCTCATTCCCACAACATAGTATCTCATTCCCAACCTTAATAAATCATGGCCATAAAAAAAATATCTCATTCAGATGCTATAGTAAATAATGTCCACAACATACTCATTCCTACACCTTAGTAAGTTGTGGTCACAACTTAATATCTCATTCCTGCATACTGTAGTCTCTCGTTTTCACACATTAGTATGTCGTGGCCATAACATAATTATTTCTCCTTCAAACGCTATAGTAAATTTGTGTCCATAATATAATATCTCAATCCCACGCCTTAGTAAATCGTACCCCCCCCCCCCCCCCCCCCCGTCCACCCGTCCACCCCCCCCAGTATTCCAGTTTCCTCCCACAGTCCAGAGACATGCAGATTAGGTTGACTGGTGTCCCCAAATTTTCCATAGTGTGTGAATGAGTGTGTGAGTTTGTGTATGTGTGTGTGTGTGCCCTGCGATGGATTGGCACCCTGTCCAGGGTGTACCCCCGCCTTGTGTCCTAAGTCTCCTGAGATAGGCTCCAGGCTACCCCGCAACCCTGAATACAGGATTGAGCGGTATAGATGATGAATGAATTTATATATTGCCACACTGACTAAAACTGAAACATTTTTTTTTATATACTGTATATTTGCATTTGAGGAGGTAAAATGATCACCTGATGTGCACTAAATTATTCACACACTAGCATCCTACATGGTACAAACTTTTTCAAGTTTGGGTTGATTTGCAAAAAAAACAAAAACAAAAAAAAAGATAAATTCGGAATATTTATTCAATTGTGACTTTTACAGGAACACATTACAAATGGAATCTGCACCTACTGTATGTATGATGATCAGGTCAGCCCTGGTAATTCCCATACATAGTATTTAGTGTGTGTGTGTGTGTGGTGTATTAGGGCAATCACAGTTATGTGTAGAACAAAACAATCAGCACATGAGCTCCTGTGAGAGAAGGTCTCCGGTCACTTCCATGTAGACCTTGGTATGTTTCTTTGATTGCAGTGAGACTTCAGTTCAGCTGCAGGATCTTATTGATTTGACCTACAAGATGTATGACCAAATATGGATGAGGAATTGACCCGCTCTTGTGTTACTAAGGGCAACATCTGAAATTACTGTATACAGTGGGCCCAAATGCAGGAATCCCCTCAGACAGAGTGTGTCACTGAGGGCTTAGATTAATCGCTGCATTCACAGTTTTTTCACATCATTTTTCACAGCTATCACCTACAGTATACTGTAAAGATGAAATATAGTGAAGTTTGGTCTGAAATCTCTTAGCACAGAAAAAATGTTAAAAAAAACTCTGATCTAATCAGCATGCGAAGGTAAAAGTGAGGATACTTGTCCAGTCTTGCCAAGACGATATTCAATTTAATTTACCTTCAGACCTGATGCTCAGAAAGGAATCAGTGCAATTTCAGTGTTCCAGTAAGTGTGAGTTTAGTGTTAGCAGTGTGGATCTAATATTACATCTCTATAAAGAAATCGTGAGCACCTGTCTATCCAGTACCGGACTTAAATGCTTATTAAAGCTTCCCTGTTTGTTCAGTATTGGGCTGACGTGGGGTAAGAACCTTGGATTCTGCCGGCTGAATGCGTTCGTGAATTCCTCTTCCCACCAGAGTCGAGGCGGCAAAAGGTCCGGAAAAAGAACAGAAACTACTGTGTAATGGTGGCTTCTGGAAACGCTTATGGGGTCGCTGAGGTGGAAACCAAGGTCGACGAGCCGCACCAGCGGTGGAGTAAGCGGGGGATTAGAAATAAGCAGCTGATGTGTTATTATCCTGCATGGAGCTTGTCTAAGATCAAATGCAGAATGAGTCACGGTGTTGTGTACCAGCTGGGAGAACAAGACACCGAAATACACTGGAACAAGAGACTAAAGTGTGTGTGTGTGTGTGTGTGTGTGTGTCTTTTTGTTAGGAATTACAGGATACTGGGTGAGAGCCTGGTATGACAGAGTCCTTTCACATTCATTTACAGCCCAGCAGCGTGCAAATGAAGATTCACTAAAGATTGATTAATGATTGTTGTTTGTATTCCAAACACATACACCATATACCATCAAAGTTCAGATCATATGGAAAAAAACATATTTTTCCATATGTTTTATGTAGGTATTGAAAATTAAAAATAATTATTATTGAAGTGCTTTGGAAATTATTTATGAAATTAATTATGAATTATGAAAATCTCTCTTTTTTTTAAATAGAAAAAAATGACAACGCTTGCATCTATAGAGATCTGAATCCACCCCTGCTCTAATAATAAACGTACAAGATTACACACTGTAGGTCTAATTCTGTACCCTAAATCATTTTCACAGGGAAACTACATTCACAATACATTGAAAATGTACCCCTAAGGAGACCACGGCAGCATTAATATAGAAATAAAAATTAGGATAGAAATTGGTATCCCTTTCTTCCTTTTGTGTTCAAATACCTACAACTGTTAACCATTGAAAGAACCATCAAGGAACTTTTTACAAATAAACCGCAGGCCAGAATGATAATCAAAGGGTGGCTCAGGGTAACACCAGACCCCCAGCTGAGGAAGACAGGAAGTAAATGTTATATTATTATTAAAAAAAAAAAAAAAAAAAAAAATATATATATATATATATATATATATATATATATATATATATATATACACTTTACGGCTCTATCTCAAAGTAATCTCTCATCTGTTTTCTTACTAGAAAAGAAAGTCAGCAACTTTAATAGACATCCGTAGAATCCACTGTAATAAGACATAATAAGACAATATTCGTGGTTTTTAATTATTTATAGGATGTATGGCCAGGGGCCACATTACCCAGAGTGCACTGTGAGCATATGCTTTGACAAAAGCAACAAACAAATGCTGCACATTTTTACAAGAACCTTACGTCTATAACGGCTTATCAGCCTATCAGCTTATAGTCTCCCCGGTTGAGTATTTATTGGAGTGTTCGAACTGGACGTGTGCCGTTGAAACCCACCAATCAAGCAGTTATAGCTGTGAAAACAAGAGAGAACACACAGACTAGCTTGTAATTAGGGTCACAAATCCGCTAGTAAATAGGTAGTGTAAAGGCAGATGGGGACTGTAAATAAGACATTAGAAGTCATTAGGAATATCAACATTTACCCTAGATCCATTAGGAAATTATTAAGAAGCAACTACATTTATACTGTAATTATAAACCCGCTAAATAAATACCAAATCTTGAATAGATCGCAACATGTCGCCACAATATGTGAACTTTGACTAAATCTTGACTATTGTAAGAACGAGCTGTTTATATCGAAGTTTGCAATAAATCGACAATGAATGCTTGTTATAATGAATGAATGCTAATAGGATCTCTTCTATTTGGGATAACTGTGACTGAATAAATGTGGCAGGTCTCCGATCAGCTGTGAGAAAACGGCACAGACTGTTTCGCTGTGTTTTACTTCATGTGGCAGGAAGGAGGCTGAGGTAAATGCCAAGCTGGACAGGATGACCAGGTACAGAGATGTGCGGTAATGGCAGGGTGTTAGATAAGAGATGACGTTTGCAAAAGGCCAAGGTGTAGCTTGGCTTCGGCTTTCTTGCATGACGCCGGTCTATTCGGATGCTGTTCATGTGAATTCAGGCTGAAATGACCTTCCTGTAATCTTTGTCAAAAATTATGGACACGTTTATGGCAGTTTATGATGTTAAGTATGTGCGCAATAAGAGCAGATGAATTTACTTCAGTACAGTAAGCCACATGGACGATTTAGCCTTTAAAGCAGGTCAGTCACTGCATTACATACACTATATGGACAGTATTTGTATTATTTGGCCGAACCTGTTTCAGAATTATTGAATTTGGATGTTTCAATCAGGTCCCTTATCCCCATTGATGAAGGACAATCTTAATCATTCAGCAAAACAAGACGTCTTGGACAATGCTATGCTTCCACCTTTGTGGCAAGAGTTTGGGGAAGGCCCTTTTCTATTCCAGCACGACTATGTGGAAGAACTTGACAGGCCCCAACACAGAACCCTGACCTCAACCCCATCGAAAACACCATTCCATCAGAAACACTCCAAAATCTTGTGGACAGCCTTCCAAGAAGAGTGGAAGCTGTTATAGCTGCAAAAGAGGGACCAACTCCATATTGAAGTACAGTATATGTATGTGGAAATGTACACGTACGCAGTTTTGCCCAAATACTTCTGTCCGTATAGTATACCCTCTTTGTGTTTCAAATAGAAGAACAGCAGTGAAGTGGGAGCAGGTCGAAATGCTGCAGTTTAGAGCTCAAAGTTTTTAGCTTGAGCATCAGCAAGCCTGATGAGTCATGTGCTTTGTTAGCATGGAGGATTAGCGTGCTGTAGCTCTATCAGCACATTAGTCGATCGCTTCACTTTGATTCATTTAGCATCGCGACTGATTTGTGCCTCGGCTCCCAGTGCAGCGTTGACATTTAATTCTATCGGTGTCAGCGCCAGTTTGAAAGACAGCGCTGGTAGATGTGGACTAGTTTGCAAGCTTGTTGCCCTGGTGGTGTGTCGAAGCAGCAGAATAAAGGCGCGAGTGGACCCCAGGTGGAAAGAGTGGCTGTTTTTACAGTTGTAATATGTGAGGAAGAGGTGAACATGTTTGGCATGAGATCTTTAGCTGCGGCAGTTCCACTCTGTGTCCATGCATGACAACATTTTCCCATGAGCCAGGGCGTAAAATGGTGGAAAGCGCGTGAGCGTGTTTGTGTGCATGTGTGTGGGTGAATTATTGTTCATTATGGTTTTGTTGCCTCATTCCATTGAGCGTTTTCTAGGAATGGAAACTATTTAACTTGGCTTACGGAGTGTATGGGCTAGGGCTGTTGTCTAATTACATAGGATATGGCTAGTTTTGTTCAAGAGATTTAACTGATGGAATCTGACTCAGGCAATTATCTGTGTGTTTTTCCCGTCGTCTGCTTTTCCTAACCTGTTCTGGAAGAATTCTTTCAAAGAGATACATGACACGACTGGTTTTATTCTAACAGTCACATAGGTGGAAATTGTCTTGATCATTTTCTTGTGTTACATTACATTCATTGCAGACATTTTTTTACTTTAAATAGATGCAAATTACATTTTACATTTTAATATATGCAAAAGTACTAGGCATGTACTACTAAGCATGTAAATGTTTCTTTTTGTAATTTGTAATTTTATGACAAAGAAAGGAGATCAAAAGACGTGGGGTTGATTCCAAGTCTTACATTTGCATTTGGTAGCTGTTTATGGAAACTCTCAATATGCGGTTCAAAGAGGTGTCAATGCACCTGGAGACTATCATTATGCTAAGGGAAAAAACAAATAGATCTATGACCAGATTGTCCCGACAACAACAACAAAAGGTATGGAAGATCACAAAAGACATCTGAAGTAGTGCTGGGTCGTTCATGAACTATTCGTTCTTTTTGAACGAATCTTTAACGTGACTCAGAAGAACGAGTAGTCTCGGAGAGTGATCCGGTTATTTTCTACTGGACGCATACGCACAAATCAGCGCAAAACCTCCGTATGTTATGTACATACGGGAAACAGAACTGAACGGTATCTTCTAGTCTGAGTCGTTCGTTCTATTGTCACGTGACTACCAATGACGCTATGAAGTGCAACAGATTCAAAAGAACGAACGACTCAGACTAGAAGATATTTGTATATGTAGACGTGTTTGGGGTCTGTTTATTGAAAATGTGACATTTTATCTTATTTCCGATCAAAAGAATGAAATGAACTAAATGCCTCAAAAAAAAAAGATTTGTTCATTTTGATGAACGAGATTCAAAGAACCGAGTCACTAAAATGATTCGACTTCCCATCACTAATCTGAAGTGGATGATTGGCGAATCAACTATGACGAAAAGCTCCTTCACGACATCTAGGCCCGTCAAGAACGCTCTGGAGGACTGTGTCACGAATGTAGATTCAGAGGGTTTAACTCAAGACCCAATCCACAGGCAATACACAAGAGCAGAAAGTCCAGACAAAACATACAAAAAGCTTGCCCAGTTCTGGAACAAGATGAGATAATGTGGACAGATGAAACCAAGATCAGAAGGAGAGTATGGAGAAGGAAAGGAAGCGCTCGTGTTTCAAAGCTTACTACGTCGTCATTAACGAACATGGTAAAGACGGTGTTCTGGTATGGGGGTGTATAGCTGCTAGTGAACCTGGTTCACTGGTGTTTATTGACGATGTGACTGTTGATAGAAGTAGAAGTAGCTTTTTGGCACAAATTCAGACACATGCTGTGAACCTGATAACGCCGTGCCTCGAAAAAAGGGTACATAATAACCCTATAGAGCAAATAGAGCATGTTTTCCATGCGCTTTCTTTGCTAGCATGTTTAAAATGGAGGGATTTTGACAAAATGGCTAGACAGTAAGTGGTTAACGTACTGAAATATATTTTACAAGGCTTGAATTAAAGCTAAAGTCTACATGTTGTCTACAAGTCAATCAAATCTTGCATCATTCCTGTTTTCAGATCCATTGTGGGGGTGTATAGAGGCAGAAATGTGGAAAAGCGTGTTATTATTAATATTGGCAGTGCTGAGGGTTCAAGGTCTGATCTTTTCTGTGCGAGAGTAAGGAGAATACGAGTATTCTCCTTTTTTGCCATTTGTTTTACAACCATCCCATGTTCGTCCTGGATGATCGACAGAATTGTTTAAAATGTTACACCAGTATTGCAAGATAAAAAAAAATAATGCAGCAGAAGAAGGAAGTAATGGGCTTCATTTGGTTAACTAATTTCAGATAAAATGCTGGCTAGAAAATTAGAATCCTGGGTTCACCAGCTGTCAGTACGCTTTTTCTCCTTCCTCTTCTTTTTTTTCCCCAAGAACGGTTCTTACCAGAGAGAGGCTAGCCCTAGTATTAGTCACGCATCTTTTCCTCTCTTGTTCTCACTCTCGGTTGTCTGATGTGAGGCAAGCCCACGCTAGGGAAGCTGTCGTTAAAAAGGACGAAGTGCTCCTCAGCCATCGTGATCAACTGTGCTAAAACACGACAGCGAAGCCTCATCGTCCCTCACCTCATGGAGCACTTCACTTTGGACACATCTTTCCAGGCGTCAGTATGCCCGTGTCATTCCGTCTCATCTTTACTGTGTAGATCCCTTAATTCTGCATAACAGGGTCACCGCTGGCACGTCTCGTTGGCAGTTGGCGCTTTGCGATGACGGATTTGCGATTGAAGCGTCGTGTTTATGACACTTGTTTGTTTCTTTTTTGCACCTGCGCTCGATGCTGGGAGCACAAAAGCAGACATGACATGCGCCTTTGAGCAAATATAACTACCCTTTAAGTCAGTGTAAGGAAAACAGCAGCGTGAGTTAAAAGAGGGGCTTCTAACAAACTGCAAGCACGGGCGATTTTTACGCATGGGTTAACAAAGGGCAAGAAATTGACACCGTTTGTCATGGCCCACACAGGAATCCTTTCATGATTTTCCGACTTCGATCTCTCGGAATGTCTAGAGCCTGAAGATCTCTATTCGTCCCAAGGGTTTTCGCGCTCATTAAGTTGCAATACAGCCATTTTATGAGCCACTACTCTCCTCAAAGATCAGATGACAGGTAGTTTCATTGCGGTCTCTTTAGCAATGTAAAGCTGTACTTGGTAAGCCCCATGGGATGAAACTCTACACTCGTGCTAAGTGTGTTGCCAAACGCCCGCTCACGTGTTCCAGTTTGATTATGAATGACGTATAGAAATACATTACAGCATTCATGGAATACCCCGGTCAGCTACAACTTTAAAAGCATTCACGTTAAAACCACCTAGGTTTTTCGGTTCCCCCTGTGCCACCAAAACAGCTCTGATCTCTCAAGGTTCAGCAAGCCCTCTGACGGTGTGCTGGTGTCGGGCACCAGGAAATTAGCAGCAGATCCTTTAAGTGCTGCGAGTTAAAAGCCAAGTCTTAAACTCAAACTGTCAAGACAAGACTTATTCTGTTAATTCATTTGGATCAACAACATCAGCCAGACGAGTCATCTTGTCCTGGTTAAATTACTTATGCCAGTGCAGAGATTTTTCTGAAGCCAAATGAGCTGGCGTTCTCATCTAGAGCTCAGGCCCTGCCAGCGTGAGCGCCCTCACAGCCTCACGCACTCACACGCACTCACAGACCCATTTATTCGATCAGCAGCCGGATGGTCTGTGCCCGTCTCTCTGCGGGCCGCTCCATAAAGCGAGCTCTTTTCAGCAGCTCTTTCCTGCCGCGTCGCTTCCGATGCTTTGTGTCTTCGATTGAAATCAGGCGGATGATTTCTTTTTCCTCCGTAAACGATTAACATAGCCACATTTTTCACTAGAACTGCTCAACCATCCCGACAAGTGCAGTAGGCTTTTCTGGTGAATCCCATATTTAAAGTATAAATTTCTGCTTTTCTCTTTTTTTAATGAAGGCTTCAGTGAAATTCTTTATATCGCAGTGAAAGTACTGTAATGGTTGAGTGACTAGAACCTGAGCACCCTTTCAAAATCTTCATAAAGTGACGGCTAAGAGAAGATAAGACTGCTTTATGATGTGCTTTATGGCATGAGGGTTCAAAAGTCAGTTAGGGAAAAAGGAAAATAGTTTGCACACTAAAAATCGTTAGACCTTAGATGTATTAAAAACTTACCTTCTATCATGCATGTAATATTGTAATATCGTTCTCTAAATCTGTTCGGGTGGTTTCGGGGCCGCACAGGGATGAGTGACGGTTTGGCTAAATGACACCTGCATTTATGGCATAAACTGCGCCATAAATGCAGGACAGTGGTGGATCTAATGGTTAAAGATGACTCCAGTTTAGTGATTGCACTGCCAGGCTGCTGCTGCTTAACCCTCTCTTCTCTAGGGGCGTGGTATCACAAGTGCCTCTCCACTCTGACCCAGCTTCCTATCAAACTGGATCAAACGTGTACAAAAAATGGAAAAAAAAAACAGAATTTTTCAGTGTGCAGAATTTCTCTATATAATCCCCTGATAGACTACTGCACTTCTTTCAGCGGAACCGTCAAGCAGAAAGTTAGAAAGTATGCCAAAGGCACGATCAGTCTGCCCGATTCACGTCTGAAACGCTAGCCTCCCAGGAACTTTAATGGACCAAACATGTGCAAATGTCAACTGGTTGATCACAAGTCCCTGTTTGACTTGAACAGCGCTCATATATGTGATTAATAGTGGTAAATATTCTAAAGGAAGGGAGGAAATTTAGCATATCAGTGATGGAGTGATTTTGAAGACACAGCCTCTTGAGAGTCTGGGTAGACCAGAACAAACCGTCTTATTGGCAGCTAGTTCAAAGTTCTAGTCCAAACCACTAAAGAAAACAATTTAGTTTTTAAAAATGATAGATAAATATGGTCTCCTGTTAGATTCATACAGAACGTGTTGCAGAACGATTGACCAATCCCGTCCATTGCGTCATGGCTTTATTAAGTGTTACTGTCTGGTTTCTGCTTTGGCTTACTTCTAAATTTGGACTAGTTAACTCTAGTCCCAACCACACGACAGCTACCACCAACTTCCTTACCTTTCGAACTGCTACTCATGCAGCACTAGTCATAATTATCTGCTCATAGACGCCCATGATCGGTTGGTGTTACTGTATGTGCTATGATTGACAGGGCAGAGCACCCAGGGGGCACGGACAATTTCGCGTCCCTGGCTCTCGGTCACCGATGGCTGTTTCATTGTCGGGATTTATACTTGTGATCTTGCAAATCATACATCATTTATCCCTCCCCGTCCAAAAAGGAACCTTTCAAATGATTTCCATTGCCACGGCGAGACTCTAAGCTTGTTTGCATGGGTTTCTATTACATTTGACAGACCTAATATAAGTCCATATTCATTTACCTCAATCACGGTGATTATCCAGGGTAAACTGGGCCATTGTCCAGACACTCGGCATGTTTAATGCTGATAAAGCTCTTCAGAGAGAAGAGCTCACTAGGTTTCACTGATTGATAGCCGTGTTTTGTCTAGTTGATAGACAAGGCTGACTTAATCCGTCTAGATCCAGCAGGCAACGCTCGTCTTGGCTGTGTCAGTCCTCCAATGGGTCATTAATCAGTCCATCATTCTTCCAGCTCAGGACGGCTGCAGAACTTCATTTCGTGCTGCGTACAGGAATAGTCGATATTCAAAGAATGTTATTTTCCAGGTAAAAGGTGGAGCGGGAGTCCAGGAATGGAGAAAATCTGATCAAAACAGTCATTAAGACTCATCGAACAAACCAAACGTTTTTAAAACCTCATGATTTTCCCTAAAAAAAAATGTTTAGAGAAAATACATGTATTTTTGCTTTTTGCATTTGGACATCATTTTATTGAAAAAAATAAATAAAAAAATCGCTCTCTAAGCAGCTGTGATGTTGTAAACAGGAAAAATGTTACAGCGGCTCATATGATGGTCATATACTCTGTCATTTTTCTTTTCCATGTATGAAATCCATCTTTGTCTGAGGATTCTTTGTGTTCGGAGAAAAAAAAAAAAAAGCTTTCAGAGATTCCATCTGCTTTGGCTCGCTGCTGCCCCTTGGTGGTCAATGATACAGTGTGCACGGTGAACACGGTTCCGCTTCAGGCTTTGTTTTAATGCACAGTGAGGGGAAAAAATGGTTTATAACAAAGCAGGGCAGTGTCATGTTGAGATATCACCGAATCTGAAAGTAGGCATGAATGTTGGATTCGTACAGTGTGTGCCTTAGTGTTAATCACAGCAGGGACCGAGACAGATATTGCGCGTACATGTTACATTATGAAACTGGGATAAAAATGTACAGAAAGAGGTGTCGAGGTGGAATCAAGAAGGCAGAGGTGGAATAAAGAGCAGTACTGTTCATGGCAAAGAGAAGGGTGTATAAGCTGTAAAGATAAGGATGGGTTATTTGGTTTCATGTGCATGTGTGGGTGTGTGCGCATACTGTACATGCGTTCGTGTGTGTAGGCTGTCTGGCCAAGACCTGCATCACAAAAGTGCTATTGTGTCATGGGCACTCTTTAAAGACTAGAATTAGTATGATTTCTACTGTATGCACTTTGACACCGGTATTACGGTAACACAGTGTTTTAGATTGTAGCGCCGTCCAGGGTTGTAGGGTCGGATCTCCAGCCTGTGAGGGTTTAGTGGGTTAGTGGGTTTCCCCCTACAGTCCAAAGACATGCATTGTACGCTGATGGGCATCTCGGTTCGCTCTCTAGTGTACGGGTGAGTGTGTACGTGTGCGAGCTAGTACAGTGTAGATCGCAAGGAGGTTGAGGTTCCCGAGGCAAATCAGAAATGTGGGGAAATAAAAAGAACAACGTCTCCTCCTACAGTATGAGACGCTCTCTGATAAACACGGACATCATTACACCACGGCATTTCTTACAGTATATCTGATCGGGCAAAGGTTTCGGATGAATCTTTTTATAACAGCAGCTCTGACAGGAGTGGGGCTGAAATTCAAATCACAGGTTTATATAAACGCATTTGTTCTAATATGTTACTGTTGCCATGGTAACCGCCCATTCAGAGGGACTTGCATGGTGGATTCTTGACATAATCGTTGACTAATAATGAACGGATTTGCAGTGTAAATGTAATTACTTATTTAACAACATCGAAGCACAAGTATATGCTTTTTTGTAACAATTGTAGCTCTTTGTCACAGTGTGTATGAATTCTGCCATGTCTTTAGGACATGACGTAAGCTGGCATCCTGAATATGGTATGTATATTATGAACATAATCGTTACTTTTAATTAAATAAGTATTTTTTTACGACCGTATATAGGGGTCAGGATTGTACAGTATAGAGTGATGTATCCTTTTTTTTTTTTTCAGCACAACGTAGGTAATATGATGAACTGAATTTCATTTCATTTTAACCAACTATACAGTACAAACATGACTCAGCAAAAAATAAAAGAAGGCAAAGAAGAAGCATGATGATGTGGTTTGCTCATTTTGAGCGCTGTACATTTTTCATTCCAATAATTTATGTTATTAATATTAACTTTTGATTTACCTGACTTTTTTTTTTTTTTTTAATCATCATTGAAATATTCTCTGTTTTCTGCACAGATCTGTGTTTTTCGGGTTGGGTTTTAAGGGTTAAATCTGTTATATAATCTCCATTCAGGATCAGAATTTGAATACTGTCTAAATGAATAACGTGCTGTATTGTAGATACAGAACATTTTACTGTATCTGTTGAATAGGTTATTATAATAGGTTGAATAACAGGAGCATCTTTTCCTCTTCGCATCTGTCTTCACAGGCAAGCCTACACATGTAGTGATTCTTTTGTTATTTATTTATTTGTTTATTTATTTTTAAATAAAAATTTTTTTTTTATCTAAATCAAAGCTTTTTTTAATTGATCCCCACACTGTTAAACTGGGACGCTGTGTCGCTCAGTGTGTTGCTCAGTGAGTCAGTTCCTCGATTTCTCCAGTAGAGGGACACAGAGAACGCACAAGACGGACTGTCTTTGTCTACACGTCGAGTGCCCGCTTCTCCCCTCTGAAAATCTATAAATCCATCATGTTTCTTTATTTTTAAATACCTGGGGATTCAGCATCGATCTTTAACAGTGCACATGCATTACTGTTGGCATCTAGACGACAAGTTCCTGAGTCAGTGACAAAGCGGTGTACGGTACGAGAGATCAATAGAACAGTACAATACAATACAAGAGATCTTCCTTCAAAGTAGGGACCATCATGGCAGTGTTATGATGACATCATCTGTCTCTGTGGATTATCGTGGAAGAACGAGGAATCTCTGCAAGATACGGAGTATAAATATGCGCTTAAACTTTTTGAACTCATGCCTTTTACAGTGTTACTGGCTGTGAGGACGATCAAGGATTCGATGTGCACTTAATATTTGAAGAGTCGTTTCTCATTCTGACCTTCTTCCTGTGTATGAATAAAGAATCCTGTCGAGTCACCTGTATTGAGCATGCACTACTCGACTCATTATATATATATAGATAAAGTAAAAAAATAAACAGGCTTTAGAAACCTGAACTTGACCTTGTTTTTAATGCTATAGGTAGACTGTGATACAGATGCAAAGAGTGAGGATTAAAAGGGAACGATTACAGTTCCGTGTTAAAACAAAGACAAAGAAATATGATATCATCCGTCGAAAAAAATTTGGTACTCTCAGATTTTATGGGGGTGGCACGGTGGCTTAGTGGTTATCATTTTGGCCCCGCACCTCTAGGGTCTGGGTTCGATTCCCCTCCCGCAACCCTGTATAGGAGAAGACTGTATAGACAGTGATTGAGTGTGAGTGAGATTTTATGGGTTGCGGTATAATACAAGGGCGTTATACTGTATGTATCAGGTCAGTGTTTCACATTTGTGTATCTGTACCCGGATTTGAAGTGGGTGTGGCTTACACTCGAAGTTTTTTTTTATGTGTGTGTCAAATGTAAATCCTAAAAAACAAAGCATATAAGCATGCCGTTTGAATTCTTATCTTTTGACCTCACTTAAATCCATAACCAATCTCAACTAGACATGTTTTGTGGACCTGCATGTAAGATAAAAACAAAAAGTCAGAGCCTCTCTTAAAACAAGGACTGTCACACATTCATGGTCTTTATTTGAGGCTCGCACCGTTCATCCGTAGCATTAACAACATTTAACATGAACACTTCATCACTGATAATCCATTGCATACTAGTAAACTGGTGACAGGATCTTGGGCACCCAAGGCTCATGTGGACCAGAGGCCAGCCTGTCTGGTCCGATCTCAGCCAAAAGCCAAAGCAGCACAAAATCGCCAAAAAATATCAATGCCAGTTCCGATAGAAAGGCACCAGAACACCCAGTGCACCATAGCCTGCCATGCATGTGCCCCAACTGGTAAAGAGTCCAAGGCTGCCGACCCAGACACCAAACTTCCCAGATCCCCATCTTATGTGGGATCTGCTAGACAAACGAGTCCAAGCCATGGAGGCCCCATCACGCAACCCATAGGACCCAAAGGATCTGCTGTCAATGTCGTGGTTCCAGACATCACAGTCAATGTGAAACACCACAGACATCAAGTTGTGCTGTAGTAGTAGTTCAGTTATGCTGTATCACTACCATCATGTACATCAACACTCTGCATAGCCTCTGATCAAACTAACTGGCTTGTTTACCCAACACCTATAATTATTAAAATTTAGATAGTGCTAGATAGGGGATTTTAAAAGTATTCCCTGTCATATTTTAGTCCTTGGCAAATTATTATCTGTCCGGCTTATACTGTGTAAGGTCACGGGGCCTGGAGACTTTCCCAGGAAACTCAGCACACGTGGCAGGGTACACCCTGGATGGGGTGCAAACCCGTTGAAGGGCACAAGCGCACGCACGCATGCACACACACTCACACATGCGCGCACACACACACTACAAGCAGTTTGGAAACATTCCTGGGGATGGAATTCTGGAGTACCCAGTGGAAACCCAATTAAGGATAGAGCATGCAAACTCCACACACACACAGACCAGATTCGAACCCCAAACCCCTGGGGGTGCAAAGTGACGATGCTAACCAAAATAGGTTGGAAATGTATATATTGTGTAATAATATGACATTTTTTAAATGAAAAAATGTACGTTAGATCAGTTTTAGGGTTGAGCTAATAAACAAAAATTTTATCTCATTTTTTTAATTAAAAAACAGTGTCACTTAAATGTTGACATTAGAGGTCACAGTAATGTAATGTACAGTACAAGGCATTTTTATTTTTCGTAATGTTTGTACTATTTCTAAGGTGAGACCTACACTATATTGTTTTTATCTTAGGCTACGTTCACATTACCAGTCTATAGTGACTCAATCCAATATTTTTATCTAATGTGACACGTTTTTTTTTAGGGATCGGGCGTCTGTTTTTCCGATCGGACAGCAACTTTCATTAGCGGCCATGCGTCTTGAATGAGAACAGGCAAATCGGAATTCATATGACTTATTGCCTCTGCACATGCGTCATCAGTCATCACCGTCAGCAAAGGGATTTTATAGCAGTGCTTGCAATAGCTGCTAAAACAGCTAAAGCAAGGCGCCTGGTTCATTCTTTCTTCTGGACCTCAAGAAATACAGTTAACTGCTTGCCATCCTCCAGAGCAAAATCCCAAGCATAGTTTTGCTAAAGTCACATCCAGCATTTGAAACGAATAAGTGGTTACACAAACATGGCGCGTTTTAACCCATATGGCGCGAGCAGAGACGTAACCATATGCGCACGTGCGCCATGTCCGAGTTAGAGTGAAAAAAAGTCACTTGTAATTATGAACGTGAGCCGTTATGACATGCAAATCCGAGCTGACCAAAAAATCGGAATTGAATAAAGTTGCTCTAAATGTGCACATAGCCTTCAAATAGCAGTCTTCAATGTTAAATGTAAATATTATATCTTTACTATAATTTCTAATTTATTTAATAAGTAGGTTTGGTTTGCCACTACAATTATCCTAATTTCCTTTTAGCGCTTCTTTACTGATGATCATGTAAATATACTAATGAATGCGATAATGTGAAAACAAATCACCTGATCACTTTCAATATGGATAAATAAAGACAGATTTTTCGACCTAAACACGATGAGCTGAATATAAATTGTGTGTGTGTGTGTCCATCTGATATGCATGTGTGGAAGAGAGGAAGAGAGAGTATGTGTGTGTGAGACCGTGTGAACCCCTCCCTGCATTTGCCATTTTGGATATGCCCCAGCTTTGTCCTCGCAGTGAGATGAACAGAATGCAGAAGACAGATGTACTGTAGGAGAACTGCACACTGAGGATGGGGATGGGGTGAAAGCTTGTGCCCATATGGATCACCGAGGGAAAGCGGGATAGCTCCTTATATGTGCCTACTGTACCTCAGTCTCCACAAAGATCTGAAAGTAAAAGAACTTCCCTGATGTTAAGGTTAGAGTTAGGTGTAAGGATATGAATTGTCTAGCAGTTCATTTTTATAGAACATATTACTTATAATAAGTAATATTGGCTACTATGTTATACACTGGGCAGCACGGTGGTGTAGTGGTTAGCACGTTCGCCTTGCCCCGGCCAGGCTCGATTCTCGTCTCTGTTTGCATGGAGTTTGCATGTTCTCCCCGTGCTTTGTGGGTTTCCTCCGGGTATTCCGGTTTCCTCCCACAGTCCAAAGACATGTAGGTTAGGCTAATTGGCGTTCTCAAAATTGCACGTAATGTGTGAATGAATGAGTGAGTGTATGTGTGTGTGTCTGTGCCCTGCGATGGATTGGCACCCTGTCCAGGGTGTACCCTGCCATGTGCCCTAAGTCTCCTGGGATAGGCTCCAGGCCCCTGTGACCCTGAATGCAGGATTAAGCGGTATAGATGATGAGTGAGTGAGTGAGTGAGTTATACACTGACAAGCCATAATGTTAAAACGCAGAATATGGCCGCTCTTGTGTTTGCTCTCCTTGTGGCCCCTCTGGGCAAGACTTCACAAGACATGCTATTATGATTAGGCCGATCGTTAAGGTGCTGTGGATTGCAGGGTGGTTGCTCCATGGATCAGACTGGGCAATTTAGAGGCCGGATGAACAGCCTTGAACTCTTTACTTGCCAGACACCAAACATGGCAGGCTGTAATGCACTGGGTGTTCTGGTGCCTTTCTATCATACTTTTTTTTTTAACAATTTGTTCTACAGTAGCTTTTCTGTTAGATCAGACTGGAAGGCCAGACCTTTGGTCCCTATAGGCATAAATGAGCCCATGACCAACTTACAGGTATATAATTGACAATCAGTGTTATACAATTCACCCGGTGGTGGTGTTAGTGTTGTTGCTAATTGGTGTGTATTTGCCATGCAAAACATTACTGTAGGTGGAAATGAAAGATGATCAACATAGCATGTCAGGAAGGTGTTGGCCAACACGAGCTGCCATCTTCGGTTCACCTTGGTGTAGATTACATAAAAGGATGAACACCAATCTTACAACGCCAGGTTAGATTTCCGGATTGGGTTCTGTGTGCATGGAGTTTACATGTTTCTCCTGTCCTCCAGTACTCTGGTTAATTGGCGTTAGTTGACTGGAGGTTGACTGGAGGTCCTAGCACATTTGTGAAAATGGGAATAAAAGGGTCACCATTGGCCACCACGGTCCCTAGTTGGACTACAGAGGTTCCTGGGTGGATGGATGGATGGTGGTGGTGGTGGTGGTGGTGGAAAGCAATGTCTTTGACATCACCCCAAAATCTGGTTAAAATATGCTGACTGTGAAGGACACAACATCATATTTTCATCATTTTTATTCTCTGCATAGGATTCATTGAGCACTCGTGCTCTGTAGATAGGGAGGGGGATCCTGGAAGAAACTACTTGTGTTAGAATAGAAATATTTCATCCTAGAACAAAAGTGACAAATCAGAAGAATGTCGTATTGAATTTCGGTTACTCTTCCCTCTAGCAGGACGAGTGGACACAAACCATAACAGCAAGGCTTAATCATAATAACCGATTCAGCTTTGTAACGGCGCATTTTTCCTAATTCTCTCTCTGTTTATCGAGGTTTAACCTAAACTAATCTTCGCTTTTAGCTCCATTCTTAGCTCTAAGTGGAAAATCAACTTTGAAATTCCCTTAAGATCACCTGACCCTCTTAGGCTTCATCGTTGCTGCCATTTTAATCTGTTCTTAAATCTTCTTTCAGCAGACAGATGACTGAGGTTTAAGGTTTGATTTGAAGAGTGCTGATGCTACCAGGGCAAAATAATGTAGACATTGATTGCTTTTAGCTGTTTGATGTTTTTGATCTGTTTTACATATTTAGCACTAGATTTTCCCGAGTGTTTTTTTTTTTTTAAATATAGGTTTCATTTTTCCAGGAATTGATTTTGATATCTTTTTTAGGAGGCTTCTATTGATAACATAAGTAAATGGAGAAGGAGGCCACAGTTTACTGTAAGATATACCGATTGTAGGGACAGAAATGGCTCTGTGGTTAAGACAACCAGATCATTCAAGTCGGGGTATCAGTCAGATTTAGGTGCAGTTGGCTGTTCCCGCTTAGAGGTGCTACTGCCCATCGTCGTGCCATAGTTATGGAAAGCACCATTTACTTCATAAGGTTAACAGTGAATTATACTAGTACGGTCTCTTTGCATCTTTGCAATCTTTAGTATTAATTGATCTCTAGCAATTATCGATGAAGTAAAGAAATAAGGAATGACATCATGATGGCATGTTCACACTAGGTTTATTTTTTTGCTCTACAGTTGTATTTTAAATGTAAGTGAAAAACAAATCAGACTGTTTTTAAAAAATAAATAAATAAAAATGGTACTAGATGTGCCCGCGACTTTGTCCATCTAGAATTTAATTGCATAGTCAAAACGTGTTTTAAAAAATGTACAGCGCCATCTGTTGAATTTTGGAATGATCTAAAATTTGAAGGTTTGATATCGCATTCATTAAGTAGATTTCAATTGCACACTCATAAGCGCATATTAAAAATGTACAGCGCCATCTGTTGAATTTTGAGATGAACTAATGATTTTTTTCAAGATTGATTGTTTTTAATGATATAAGGGCGTTTTCCTTTTTAATTTCAGTAGCAGGTCTTTTCGTCTCGTGGCCCGATTGCGATAAAACAACATGTCCTACTGTTTATACTTTTAAATATTTCTTTTACACATTTATACCATTTAGGGTTTTATTAAGGGTGCCAATAAGGATGAACTAAAAAGTCACTTTAAGTCTAATAAGACCACATTACGAATATACATGCTTTAAGTTTTATGTTGCTAAAATCTAATATGCAAGATATACCTTAATAATTAAATGTAACAGACACTCCATTTAGTAGAGCGGTGCAATTTAATCGATTATTCATTTAATAGATCTTCTGTTGGGTGAATTTACGATTCAGAATCGATTCACAGTTATTAAATAATTTAGTTCAACTTAGAGACATTAAATGGTCTTAAAAATATACCACAGCTTTTACAGAAAATAGACCCCGCCTTCAACTTCGGCAAGCACGTATTTTGTGAGAGTATCACCTCTTCTTCTTTTGAATTTCTGGACAGATGGGGCAATACCGCCATCTACTGGACTGGAGTGTGGAGTAGATAATTGGCAGGAAAAGAGCTTTTTGAAACATGGCACCTAAACGATCGACAACAAAAGCTGCAAAGCATTTTGTCATTTTTAAATACTTTTAGTAATTTTAATACTTGGAAACCTGTAAAAAAAAAATACAGCCACATAAAAAATCCTAATTTATCACTAAACATCAAAAATCAAAAAATTCAAAAATCGCAATTCCCAAACATCGAACCAACAGTCTGTCTTTGATTCATAGCTCTAGCATGTACTGTATACACTTCGACCAAATGTTTTTTTTTCAGTTCAACATCACAGCCATAAGATGGTCTTTCCCAAACTGTTGTCACAAAATGGGAGCTTGGAATTTTGTCTAGAATGGCTTTGTATACTCTAGTAATACGAGTTCCTTTAAGCTGAACTAATACTCCATTTCCACCAAGGCAGTTCCTTAGCTGGAGCCCAATTTCGAACCAGTTCTTTGTTTTTAGACAGCCAAAGCACTGGCCATCAGACAGAAAAATCGGTTTCATGGTGGACATGAACGAGCACCTGGTTAATTTTGGTGGAAAATGGGTATAAGATGCCCAAACCAGGAATACATGATGTGCCAAGACTGGGTGGAGGATCTCACATGGCTTTCTCAACGCCGACTGCACCCCAGACCTTCTCGTCTGACCTCAGTGCCTGACCTGACTAATGCTCTTCTGGCCTAATAAGCACAAATCCCCACAGACATCCTAAAGCCTTGCCAGAGAACTTGGAAAGAATATTAGATTATTTTCCAACAGGAAATTGAGTCTATATCTGGAATGAGAAGTTTAATAGGATGGTTAATCAGGTGTCCACAGCCTTTTGGCTATAAAGTGTTGCTAGCTAATCTCAGTAGGTTTTTTTTTTTTTTTCAACAATATTATCTGTATGCTTCATGTGATTAGTTTATTGTCAACGAAATGCCTGGTAGAACCATATAACACTGCAGACACAAGTTTTTTTTTTCCCTTTTATGGTCATTATGGTGAGGTTTTCTTGAATCCTACGGAAAGAATGAAATTAAAAGGATGGTTTTGCATCTCATAGTGTTGAAATTAAACATCAGTTACGTCATGATTTCTATCCCTAGACATTCGATTCAGTCCATTATCATAAGCTTTATAATCATGTAAGGGGCTTTTCCTCGATCGGGACCATTCATTTGCTCTTTATGTCTTTCTGTGCATTCTGTACGAGGGACAAAGCAGTCAGATATATGCATCATTACCCTCAAAACACCCATCTGTTCCTGTCCCGCTCTCGCCACTGAAGCTCCCCTTCCAAAAAAAAAAAAAAAAAAGAGGAGGATGAAAGGAAGATGGCATCCACCTAGCAACAGTTCAGCTTTGGACACGGCAGGCAGTCTGGGACAGGGTGTGAAAAAAATGGATTGGCTCTGCACCGCACTCTTTCGCTTCCGCTCTCCTTTATTCCACCATGTGTTGTGATTCGCGCGGTGCGCTCCGGAGCAAAGGCGACCAATGGCAGTGCGACGATCCTTCCCTCAGCCCGCCCCCGTGCCGCGTCATTAACATTCACAGACTGCAGTTCTCCATCATGGGCTCAGGTGCCGTGTGGAGAAAAGCGCAGACATGTGAACGCAGTTGACGTAATACGCACAGTGGCACATAATGGCTCTCAATTCGATAGGATATCGTTCATTTATTATTTTTTATTGATCTATAAGGCTTGCATCGACGTGAGGCATCGAACAGAATCCTCTGGCATTGCATGATCGTTTCCACATAAAGCAATTTGCTCAGAGCTGGTGCGTGTATGTGTGTTCATCCCCCCACCTGTGTTCCTGTGTGTGCTACACAGAAGCCCCCCGTCCACCCAGTCCCCTCCCCACACTTATGCACTTCCAGCTGGTGGTGAAGGATACAAGCACAAGACTGCCTCTCGCTGTCCCAGCTGCTTCCCTCCCTCTCTTTCTCTTCCTACCTCTCTCTCTCTATCTCTCTCTTTCTCTCTCAGCCTCATTCCATCCTTCACTTTCTCTCTCTACTAGCCAACGTGAGGATGGGATCAGGTAGGGCCAGGAAGAGATCTACCAACCGGAGGACAGCATGTCCATAAAAATGCCCTCATATCCACACACATATAGCCGTGAATCACCCCAGTTGTGGACAGCAAAGAGAAAAAAGCTCCATTCTTGCCTCTGACAGCGAGAGACACATCTCTCCGTCACGCAGGGCTCGTCTTCCTCCTGCAAGATCTTCACTCCGTTTTAGGGCATTCTTTGATTTATTTCATCGTGAGGATATCCCTCTGAGGCATGGCGCACGCCGCGTCCCAGCTGAAGAAGAAAGCGGATTTGGAGCTCACCGCCGCCGAGGAGGAGAAGGAGAAGAAGAGGAGGACCAGGAAGAGGTCTCGGGAAGGCAAGAAAAAGGTACGGCCAGGGCAAGACGGCACACAGCCAGGAAGGGGAGGGGGGGGGGCATTTCATTGTGCTCTTATGATGGTTTCAGGCAGGAGCTCACACATGGACACTCAAACAGGCAGTAAAATCCTTTTGTGTGAGGGTTTTGTTCTTTTTCTTTTTGGGACCATTACCTGTGAGACTGCAGCGAAGGATGCTGCAGCTTGGACTTATTTATAGGAGCAGCATGTGCTTTACAAAGAACGAGCACAATAGTGGATCCTTACGAGTATCTATTCTCTCTTTTAGGTTTTTCAAGCGTCGACAAAGTACCTGCCTAAATTAGTTACTAGCCATTGATTTTTCCTCTCAGGTTAATCAGATTTCCCAACATGGTGTCCTTCAGGGATATTTGAAGAATCGTTTTTTTGTTTTGTTTTCTGCGTGCTTTAGTAGCGGTGTCTCATTGCAAAATTTGCCGTTTACTGATATCCTTCATGCGTGCTTTATGGCTGGTGTGATAAGCTGTGAGTGAATGCCCCGGACTCCCAGGAGACAGAGGCGCTCCTTGGGGCATTGTGAAAGACTGGCTCCCCAAACACACACACACGCACACACAGCATCCCCAGTCCTGACCCTCCTCCCTTTCCCCTATTTCCCTTTATCCTACCTGTCTCTCTATAATCTGCCATACTCTTTAAACCCCTCACCCTCCTCCTACATACGAGCAACAGCACCATGCGTGTGCTTCTTTTGTCGAAAAACGATCTGCGCTACGCGACTCTTCTTCTAGCAGCATCTTGAAGAAGCTACATAGATACTTTCTATTTTTTTTTTTTTTTTTTTTTTTTTTCGTGCGCCGGCACATAGGCGGCAGTATTATTTATTCATGCAGCCTGAAAGCCCGGGATGTAGAAAAGCTGGACCGTGTAAAAAAATCCTCAGCAGCATCTCTGCAGAACCCCGCAACCTCCACATGGCTTATATTTAGCATGCCATACCTACTAATGCAGCACGTACCCTGTATGAGCAGCTAGAGTATATGACTCGCTTGTACTGTAGTGATGTATTTTTATCAGCACTCTGAAGGTGTGATGTTGACACCAGCTTTATTCAGGAGTCTTCTTTCTCTCTTAAGCATGTTGTTATTATTCTCATTAAGATACTGTATCAAATGAAGCTTTTCATCATCATCATCATCATGATCAGTTTCAAGTATCTGGCATCCTCCGGGTTCTGAGATCATTCTAACAGACCAGTGCATTTCTATTTAAAACACTTAGAAAGAAAATGAGCTGTGCCTGACGTCTGTCCATTTTAGCGCTCATTTAAATGGACGAAAGGTTAAGTCCTTACAGGGACGTCGGCGGCCGCCCGCTCCATTTCCCGTCGTTCACATCGAGCCAAAGTCACCTCTGTCATAGAGATTTGTGTGTGCGTGTGAGTACGCGTGTGTTTACGTGCATGGAGAATGTCTTGACCTCAAACATAAAACTGCTGCATCAGCATGCACTAAACAGGTGATATAACAGTTGCCGCTCCCGCATCAAGGTCAAACCAGTTTCTCCATCACACCTCCATCCTCCCTGGTGTAAGAAGAAAATCATAACGACAGATTTATTATTATATTTAAAGTACATACATTATGTCATGCATGTAAGAGATCGTTATATACTGAACTAACGGAAAAGGGAGACGTGATGATGGAGGAAAATGTATCTTGGACAGGAGTAATTAAGACCTTTGGAATTGAGACAGGAGTGTGATTGGGGCGGTTCAGTAAGAGGAAGCTTATTGGAGCTTAAAGGTGTGGTCGGTATTGCTTACATTCTTGTTACGTAACTGTACTTGTTTAGAAAATTCAATATATTTCTAGAATCTGAAAGAAAAAAAAAATATATATATACAAAAACATATGTGCTGGAATGCAGTGGCGTGGCCATGGGATTATGGGATGTACGTAGCATGTGCTAGCACTCTGACAAGAGGTGAGTTGAAGGTGAGGATGTGCAGACGGCTTTGCGTCCACAGCAGGGATATAGCTGTTGCTTTGTCTGTGTGTGCGTGTGTGTGTGTGTGTGTGTGTGGTGACTGTCCCTCACAAGGGTAAGAAATCTATACTCCAGTCTGCTATTCCTGGCACTTGGCAGCCCTTCCTTCAGTTTCTCTTGTGTAAATGAAAACAAACAGGCTCAGAGCAGTCTGCTGATGTGTGTGTGTGTGTGCGTGTGTGTGTATTGCATATCATACATATTCTGTATAGCAGGATTATATGACCTATTTAATGAGAGCTGGGACTCATTTTCAGGGGGCCAATATTTTTTTCTTTTTTGCGTTCATGTTTTTTTAAAAAAAATTTTAATGCTTTGGTTGTTTGCTTCAAAATTGGATCTACTTTTTTGGATTTGGTCAAGAGCGTCAACCAGATGGAGAGATACGGATTAAATTCTTTTTTTTTTGAGAGAGAGAGAGAGAAAGGAATGCTGCAAGTTCAATCCCAGCATCAGAGCCACGCAAGAGTGATCTCTAATTTGCACCTGCTCAACCTTAAACTGGTCTGATTTTGCCTTAGTCAAGGGCTGATATAAAGAAAAAAGGGGAGAGACATATGGTGACTAAGTAAAAGTGAACAAAAAGAAGAGAAAGATAGAAAAGGAAAGTGATATTAAGAGAAAGAAAAGCCTATAGGGGGAGAAATAGTAGGAGAAACGCTGATGAAAAAATGCAGAAAAAAAAACAGGTGGAAAGATGAGAAAGGTAATATCGAAAGGAAGAAAAAAAGTCAAAGTAGAAAGTGAGGGTGTGAAAAAGAGAGCATATACTGTGTATGTGAGCATATTTACGTACCTTTCCTGTTCTCTCTACTGCTCCTACGCTCTACTCTCCTTCTTACTCCTCCCCTTCTTTTCTTTCTCCTCATTCTCTCTCTTCCTCTTTACATTCACTTGAATTTTTCTGACTTCTTTTCCCTTCAATTAGGCAAAATTAGACCAGTCTAAAGTTGAACAGCCGGATACTGTTATTCTTAATCGTGCAACAAAAAGAGGCAGCAGAATAAAGACAGATAATGAGATGAGAAAAAGAGAGAATAAGAGAAAGAATGAGAAAAAGAGGAGATTAAACAGAACGGTATAGAAAAGAAGAAGAGAAAGACTGGCAGAGAAAAAGATGACTGGAGAGAAAAAGAAATTGACAGGGAGCGAGAGAGTGAGAGAGAGGGGGGGGAGTGAAAGAGATAACGAGAAAGCTGGGGAGAGAGAGAGAGAGAGAGAACGAATTGGAGAAAGAAAAAAAAGAGGTCGCTGGAGAGTGTAAGCCAGAGATAGAGTCGAAATATGGGAATAGAGAAATGGGAGACAGCGAGAGAGATATGGACAGCAAGAAAGAGATGGGGGGATGAAGGGGTTGATGGTGGGAAATTGAACTCCTGCTGTTAATTAATTTTTGCTGCATTTCACCTACATCCCCCTCCACCCTCCATCACTCCACCCCTCCTCCTGCTTCTCTTCCCGCTCTCTCTCTCTCTCTCTCTCTCTCTCTCTCTCTCTTCGCCTCCCTCCCTCACTCTCTCCATCATCTCTTCATCCTTCTCACACGTGGCCAGATTGCAGTACACCATTGTTTCCTGCCACACGTCTCCCCCTCGCAGGCCCTAAATCCTCACACCAGCAGCTTCACCCCCAACCGTCGGCCAACAAACACACCAGACAACTACATTAATCCACGGTCACTTAGCTTCAGTTTTTTTCTGCTCTACACCACCAGCACCACGATTGTCCCTCAGGCCATTTTTCCTCTTCCTCCTCCTCCTCCTCCTCCTCTATGACTCCTCCCGCTCTCCTTCTCTCCCTCTTTCCCTCCAATCTGGGACCTACCATTCTCATTCATTCCCAAACGAAATCCATTAATCTTATTCTCTGCAGCCTGGAATCCTCTTTATCCATACCAGGAGGGGCATCTTATTACCATAATGTTGCTTTTATGGCAGCCATCATTACCCCATCTGAATAAATATTTTATAGAATTCATTTTTTTTATATATATATATATATATATAATTGATAGACCAAGCTGATTTTTTAAAATAATTCCTGTATTATTAAACCTTAAACCTTAAACATCCATATCACTTTTAAAATGTCTTTTCTATTGGATAAAAATCCCTTAACTTCAAAGTGTGCTTTATGACGCAGATGCAATTGTGTGAATTCGCCAACAGAACAGCAGGAAGTCAGAACACAGGTAGAAGTTTTAGACATTATATCCAGAATCTGTAAATTGATTTACAATATTTTGTTTTCTTCTCCCATAACAAAGAAACTCCAAGATGAGATCTCATGTTAATCTCTTCTTTGTCTCCTAGGCAGAAATGAGCCGTCTTTGAGACTTGAATGAGATTTAGGCGTTTTCTGCATCTTCTCAAAGGTGTCTCAAATGTGGCTCATTACCTTTAAAATCTCAGATATAGTTTACATTTGTCTTGTGTGTGATTCACATCTGCAGAAATGCGCCGTCTTTGAGACTTGAATGAGATATTAGCCGTTTTCTCAATCTTTTCAAATGTGACTCAAATATGGCTCCTAACCTCTAAATCTCAGAAATAGTTCATATTTGTCTTGTGTGATATACTCACATATTTTTTTGTTTCCCCAAAGCAGTGTTTCCCAGACATAAAATATACAGTAGTTGTAAACTGTGCATTGGGTTTTCTGATTCTGTATGTTCTGATATGATCCTTTTCATTTTTATTTTTGCTTAGTCATGTGTGTATAGTAAGTTAAAATGAAATAAAATTGAGTTCTTTATATTATAGAATATATTGTGCTAAAAAATGTCAATCTATATTGCACAATCCTGTCTCATATACAGTATATTTATTAAAACATAATGCAAATAATGGCTAAAAATGCTTTGGGGTTTAAGGGCTAGGGTTCTCTGACAAACAGTGCCATCTACACTAAAGAGCGTTTAGTACGTTTTTATATACTTCTTCTTACTCTTCACCTACGGGTAGATGGAAGGGAGGGTTAGTAGGTTGGATCTCTGAAATGAAGATATGTAGATGATAACGGCTAAAGGCAATTACAAAATTGCTTTGTAATAGATAAATGTTTTATTTCAAAATCTAGCTTCTTTATTTAAAAAAAATCCAACCACCATTTTTTTTTTTTTTACAGTATACCAAATATATACAGTATATTATCGTACATGACACCCAGGTGTCCCTAGTTGACCAATATGGCCAACCTTTTACAAATGTGTACACCATAATGAATTTATTGAAATTACTTTACATTCTGTACAAATGTCATTACAAATAAGGAACTAAAATACAATATACAGAATATACCCACTATGTTTTTAAGAAAACTTATTTTATTTTCTTAAAATAAGTTTACAACAAACCAAATATAAAAGATTATTATGCTTATTTCTTGTCAAATATTATTAAAATTGTAAACTAAACTTTGTAGATCTATTGCCAGAGATTTTTGCTGCTTTCAAGGGATAAATGGCTGAAACTTGCAAAATTACTTCTAAAAGAAATATGAACTTTTCACATTTTTTTTTAGTACAATTTGATTTGAAATGAGCTTATTAATCTTTTTTGTTTTGTTGTAATTTTATTTTAAGAAAGTGTAGATAAAAGCAATTATATTCAATATATTGTTTACAGTGTGTAATGTAAATCATTTTCACATAAAAGGCCCGTCATACAGTACACTACTTTTGTTGTACTTTTTTTTGTACATGCTGTCACAGAGTACTTTTTCACTCTTGTTCTGATGAATTGGCCACATACACAGCAGCATAATTTGTCTGGAGAATGCTTGCAGCTACTTGATGCCATCTCTGATAAAGGTCTGTGTGTTCACTTAGGCAGCTAGAAGAAAACTGAAATGGTTAGTGGTATAGAGCACCTGTATACACTGTACTGTACATTACTATGGAAAGTCTTTTGGGATGCATGAAAATTCTCATATTTTACAGCATTCTAGAAAGCTTTTGTAAATTCCTGTAATTTCTAAAATAATAATAATAATAATAATAATAAAAAAGTCTGTATCGGCTACCCGGCAATGAATGTTCTGGAAAATGGTTATATTAGAAAATTTCATTATCCAGGACACAAAAGCAAAGTTTGAAGAGAAAAAAGTTTATTTAAAAAAAAGCGATCGGTAACTAACATTTCTGCACAGGAACAAGAAAAAGAAAAAAAATTGTTAGTGTTATTGCTTTTCCTTCTTTTGAGCTTATATGCGGTTGGTGCATCACCACCAACTGCGGGACTGTAGTGAGGCGCAGAAATCTGGCTGGGAAATACTGTATATCAGGTGAAAAAAAATCCAAATTTAAAGTTAGATTAGACTTTTAATCTCAAAACAAATCCCTCCTTTTGTATTGTAATTGGTACAAGAGTAAAGTCTCGTCTTGATTCGATGCTTTACAGTGCCAATTCCTCAGTCAGAAATCCATTGAGTAAAAATCAACAAAGTTAAGAGAGATCTGTTCTCATGGATTTTACAGAGTGGGAATGGAAGCAAAATTTCTCTCCTGGAAACACGCCACCTAATATAAACCCCACATAGGGCAAATGTGCAGAAAGAATATATTTGTTCTAACGAGAAAGAAATTATCATATCAGGTGTTAATTTGTTTTCATTTTACAAATTGAATAAAATATTAAAAGGTTCACACATCCCCTCTTGTTCAGATTGAAAATGAATTTTGATCGAGCCGGTTTGTGCCAGTCTTTTCAAATTGATGATTATTAGTGAAATACTATGGTCCATGACTAGGGCAGAGACAGGACAGGAACACATTTCATGTTAATTTAAGCAAAGGTGTAAGAGGTGAATTTGGAAGAAAACACATCATATCTTGACGGAATTTGCAACAGTCATTATGTGATGAATAAAAAACACACAGTGGGATGCACTAATATAGGAATATGATCGATGACATGATGGTGTGATGCAACCTGTTGCAACAATGTAAAAATATTCCTTTGACAGCATATCCCAAAGTGTGTAATTTCCTTAAAAAGACAAAATTTGAAACAGCAATTTGTCTGCATATGTGATATGAAAATATATTCTTCAGATATGAAAATCTACATCCTTAGCTAAAACTAGTAGAAATTCGAGCAATAGCTCCTCTTGTACTCCGACATTTATCTTTTAGGTGTTGCTTTTCCCACCTATCCAGTAAGCAATGTGCTGGAAATTTTGCAGCAGATAGTGCGAACAAAATCAATTTCATAACCACAGTCATCTCATTGTTTGCAAGTCGGTCAAGAGTTGACGGTAATCGGCCGCCTCCTGAAGCCAAACCTCACTTCCCCAACCTCTTTGAATTTCCACTGTCTGCATATCCTCTGTCTCATTCTGTTAAATGAATCATAGGCTACTTCTCAAGACTACAACCCTTCCCTTCATGAGAAGAATACTCTTTTCATGGCATCATTTAACACACACTCACTCATTCACTCAGCGTTTATACCCCTTTATCCTGTATACAGGGGGGCCTGGAGCCTATCCCAGAAGATTTAGGGCACAAGGCGGGTTACAGTACATCATGGATGGGGTGCGAATCCATCCAGGACACACACACACACACACACACACACACACACACACACACACACACACACTCATTCACACAGTATATGACAAATTCGGGAACACAAATTAGCAAATGCATGTCTTTGGACTGTGGATGGAAACCTGAGCACCAAGCATGGAGAGAACATGTAAATTCTATGCACACAAACTCGATGTGAGAATCGAAGCCAGACCCTGGAGGTGCAAGGCCACAGGGTTAACCACTAAGCCACTGTGCTGCCTGGTATCTTAACAACAAACAAATTAGTGATTAAATTAGTAATTAATTATAAGTAATTATTATTACTTAGGACATGTGATTTTATATGCCATGACATGACCATGCATAAGCCAGTGTAGTGTACAGTAGTTACCTCAGCTAGCTACAGTAGACTAGTTAGCAAGCATTCACTTGAGCATCTTTCTTGAAGATGTAAGGAACCGTAATGAGTATATGTAATATCTTTTATAATGTTTGTAGTTAAATGTGTGTAGAAACATTATAAAATAAAAATGGAAGCTTGGATGGGAGTAGAGTTTGTTGTTGCCTCTAGTGAGTGTATGTACAGTAGCTAGTGGAGTTAGCTAATCTGCTAATCCCACACTCTATAACAACATAAACACAATTTTGTCACTTGATAGTGTAACAAAAAAATGAGTGATACTGGGCAGAGAGATATATTATTTGTAATACAGATATTATAATATATATATATATATATATATATATTATTTATGTATCTATTTGCAAGATTGGTTAATGGTAGTACTTAAAAAAAAGACGGGAGGGGGGCTAAAATTTGAAGTTGGTATTTACAAAACCCTCGCACTTGAAATGAGTCCTTTGTTTCAACCCCATTTTCCCCCACACACATCCCCCCTCCCCCTCATCATGGCTTTCAGAGGGCTCTGATTAGCACAAATGAGAGGCTGTCCTTGTTGATTGTGCCGTTTTTGTATACGCACACAAACACTCACGCAAACAGTGATTAGTGATTTATCCAAAGCTATAAGCCTCAATCCCAAATGGACAAAATCAAAATGATCTATGTTTTTTAAACATACAAAAGACAATGCTGTAAGGTTTGATCTGAAGCACATAGTGTTGTTATGGCAACCATGGTAGCTTTCTACTGTAACAGATACATTCCTGTTCATTTGTTCTTGGGGACCGCAAGCCAGGCCATCACGCACTAACAAGACTGACATAACTTTTTTTAATGAATATTTTTCAGACTGTTTGACAGCAACTTATGGAATATCATATTTAATAAAGTGGTGTATTTCACGCCAGTTTGGTTATCGAGAAATGTTGTCATATTTCAGGGGAACCGGAAAAAAGTCGTATAGTTCCTGTGGTGGAAAATCTGAGACTCCTGCTATTGATTTACAGAGAATGTCAGTATATCGATTTCACATTTTACGAGGGGCGTTCAAGTCAAACCGGCATTTGTGTTGAAATTTCTTGTGGACAAAGGCGTTTTCCCCCATTTTCCCCCCCGATTTTCTCCCTAATTTAGTCGTGTCCAATTCCTCCCCGTCACTAGGGGGCTCCCACATTCAGGCTACTACTACCACTCAGCCGAAGACTATCACGCGTTTCCTCCGGACCACGTGACGCCAACCGACCGCATCTTTTCGAACTGCTCGCTCACGAACCATTGGGGGCGGCGTAACACACTCGGAGGACTCCTTCCGCTTGCATGAGCTCACAGACGCCCCTGATTGGCCACTGCACCACTCGGAGGGCTACGACGATGAGATTCTTGGTGAAACATGATGCAGATGTTTTAAAAGAGGTCGTACAGTATGTCTGTAAATGACGACTCAAGGCGCAATGTTCTTGTGAACGTTCAGTGAGTGAAAAACTTTCAAAATTTTCAAGAAGATTCAGCTCAGTGGAAGAAATGCGTCTTTCTGTGGGAACTGTACAGAAAATCCTTCGGCTGGGAGATATAGCCATATCCAGCGTACTGTCCTGACCTCACTCCAAGCCGTCTCCACATGTTTGGGTCATTAAAAGGAGTTTCCTGGGAGGCCAGCGTTTCTGACGTGAGACAGGCAGTCCAAACATGGCTCCGGTGTACTGAGAACATTTTCTATCTTGATGATATCCAACGCTAGTGAAACGCTGGGATAAGTGCATTAGTGTAGCAGGTGATTATATAGTGGTATTAAGCGAGAAGCAACTCATAACCATGTTCTGTGATTTTCACATCAAAAGTCATGATTTGACTTGAGCATCGCTTGTACTGTATAAATGTTTTTCCTGGTTAAATAGCAAACTAGTTTTAATGCGCCCCCTACAGGTATGTATGAGCTGTGAATATGCTACTGTACATTATAGAAACAGTAATGAGCGCGTTTATATGAGCCTGTGCTTTGATAGATATATGCATTTAAGGGTTGACAGCTATTCTGGTAAAGATGCATCATGTTTAGTATTTTTAAAGCCTTAGACACTTTAATTTTTGCAGCCTGCTTTTCTTACATCGATCGTATTACGTTTGTGTTAAGAATACTGCTGCATGAACTGCGCGCAGCTTCGTAAACCAGACAGAGTTGTAATAGTGGAATGTAAAGGATGCGGTTTGTTGTGCGGGTCCAGCGCTGCGTCCCTGATGTGATTCAGTGTCTGCAGTGAAGGGGAGGGGCACGGTCGCGCTCTTGGTGGGCTCTGGCCGTAACTCATCGTTAGCGTGATGTTTGTGGAGTGAGAGAGTTATCGATCTCCTGCATGTCTTCTCGGTCTCGGGCGTTTCCTGCAGTGACCAGAATGGGAGAGAATCAGTGGCCTAATTTACTCATCCTGTTCTGTTCTTCATCAGCAGTCTGAGTGAGCTGAAGAGGCATGTGTTCCTCCGCAGTAGTGCCTTCATTAACTCCTGCTGATAAGCTGAGACTCTTAGCCTCTGTAAGGATCTACTAGAATCAGATACTGCACTGTCCTTTACTCCATCTTGTCCTGGATAATACCGCTCTTGTAGACAGAATGACGTCTATCCTTTTGCTACGCAGATGTGCAAATGTGTTTCACCACGGTTTATTCCTGAGTTTGTGTGAAGGGCTGTTTTCATTTATATCACAGTCCTGTTCAACTCTGTTAATTCACCATGTAATACAATTGTGTTTGAACAAAGAAATAAAATTAGTAGCGAGTATGCCAGTTACATGATTACATTTTTTTCCACAAGGCCTGCGAGTTCTTCTGCATGTATGAAGTGATCGATAGCATGATAGCTCTAGATTGCAATACCAACGCGCATTAAACATTTCGTGGTCACATGATCATGTTATAACGGTTAAAAAGATCTCAAGAGCAGCTGTTAAACAAAGCCGTCTGCTCACATCTGTGATCTGCGTCTAAGAAAGTGGTTACGGAAACCAGCTGACTTTGGAGCTCTGTTCCTGCTTTGGAACTCCTTGTGTTTCAGTCGATCAGATTTGTTTATTCAGTCAACATTTATTTATTCATTAATTTCTGGTAAAAATGGTGAACCTGTAGTTCTTCTGTACCACTTATCCTGTGTACAGGGTCACAGGGGCCCTGGAGCCTATTCCAGGAGACTTACGGCACAAGCCAACTAACCCACATGTCTTTGGGAGAGTACCCGAAGGAAAGCCACCAAGTACTAGGAGAACATGCAACCTTGATTTTGTTCTGTTTTTATCTTTTCCCACAAACAAAAACTCTTTGAGAAAAAGAAGTCATTCAGGCATAATTTTTTCCTTATTCAGAATTTCTTCAAGTTTATTGACAATCAAATCAAATCGAATTCCGAACACAGTATCATAAATCGGATTGAATCGTGACCAGAATTTGTAACATCTCCTAAACAGACACCCTCCATTTGCCTTTTCTGTTACAGTCAGCTGATCTTGTAGATGGGTGTGTATGTGTGTGTGTGTGTTGACTGACCCATCATCTAACAAGAAAGTTCCCTTCCCCTCCTCTACCTGCAGCTGCTGTCCTCTTACTGACATTGATTGCTAAGGAAAGAATGACCTTGTGCTCTTAGGTTCCTGCCTTTTATAGCTAGTCCTTCATCCTTACTGCAGTTGTTCTCCTTTCTCACGAAATTCTCTGGTATCCGCCTTAAGTATGCACGTCTTTGAGACAGAGAGGCCACACCTCCGTTATTAGGACTGACAAACATCAAAAAAAAAAAAAAGAAGTGTGAAGTGTTTAATATAAATATTATACGCTATAATTCACTGAGACCTCAAGCAAATGTTGCAGAATGAAATTAAAAACAGTGGTGATGATATTTGAGGTTGATGGATATTTAGAATGGTGGATGTTCGGAATATCAAGCATTAATTTCAAAGATTTGGCCCCACAAGCTTGTTTGTGTGGCTGTGTGCACGTTTGCAGGACAGTGAGGTGTGAGGTGCCAGGGCTTCTGATTGGCTCCAGAGGGGGCAACTGAACCATGAAAGGTCCATCTGTGTGCATACACGCACCCTGGTTTTGTCACACGATTTATCATCATGTCTCACGCTCAAATGAATCAGCTTTATGGTTTGCATTCAGTACACAAGTCATGTTGACCGCGTTTGAAATCTGCCTTAAATCACCGCAGGCAAGTCAGCGTGGAGCCTGTTTCTGAATGGTTTTATTTTACATTCAGAAATGGCTTTATAGCCAGTTGAAATGTAGCAGCTATAAATGCCATGCATACGGTATATTTTATTTTATTTTTTAATAAAGATGCGTGTGTTTTTAGATCACACTGTACCTAGATGAGATAGAAGCAGGAGAATTCAGCTTTCCCCATCAGTATCATAAGAAAACTGTGGGTGTACAGTATGTGTGTGTTGGACAGCCTCAGGCATGCTAATATGGATAAACGTGAAAAGAAGTGACGAACTGTGTTTGCAGAATGCTGGTTTGCGAAAATGTGTCTGTGGAAATTGTTTATTTTTGAGGAGCAATGAGGTAGATGTGCTGTGTTCTTAATCCCGTTCCTGCTCTCTCCACATCGATCCCGTCAGCACCTGAAGGAATTATGACCATTCTCACAAGCTCCTGAAGGAGTTCTGATTAATCCCACCAGCCCTTGAAACAATTCTGAATGATACCATGAATTTCTGGAACAAAGAGAAAAAGATCTTGCATTAGAAATGATTAATCCTGCCAGCTCCTGAAGGAACTCTAACTACTCTTATTACCTTCTGAAGGAATCCTGACTAATCCCATTCGCTCTAAAAGGAATCCTGACCAATTCCACCGGCTTTTAAAAGAAATTATGACCACTCCCTCCGTCTCTCAAATGAATCCTGACCAATCCCACCTGCTCTTAAAAGAATTCTGACTATTCCCACCTTCTACCAAAGGAAATTCTGTCCATTTGTCAATGCACCTGAAGATGCACCTCAATCCCACCATCTTTTATACTCTTGACTAATTTAGCATGTACCAAACTAAGGAATAAAATCAATAAATATGTAGTGCCTTATGACCATCCTAAATACATCATATATATATACATATACACACACACACACACAGGGTGGGCCATTTATATGGATACACCTTAATAAAATGGGAATGGTTGGTGATATTAACATCCTGTTTGTGGCACATTAGTATATGTGAGGGGGCAAACTTTTCAAGGTCTCCCGATCTGACCCCCTTAGACTTTTATCTTTGGGGTCATCTGAAGGCAATTGTCTATGGTGTGAAGATACGAGATGTGCAGCACCTGAAACTACGGATACTGGAAGCCTGTGCTGGCATTTCTCCTGCGGTGTTGCTATCAGTGTGTGAAGAGTGGGAGAAGAGGGTTGCATTGACAATCCATCACAATGGGCAGC